>WBNO01022354.1:78195-130408 GCA_013400575.1 Peucedramus taeniatus
GCTGAGAAGCAAAATTGAAATAATTTTAACAGTATAAGAATAATTAGGAATCTTTTTTAAAGGTCCACCTGTTCAAAATACTGGTTTGTTTATTTCTACATTCCATAACGTAAGCAGAAGTTTAGCAATTATGATTTTGTAGGCATTGTTTTTCTGTATTTTAACCTAAAAATGAAATTATTTGTAATTACAAAGAAATCACAAGTTAGATTCCAATTTGTATATTCTCTGAAAGCTATTAAAAGAATAAATGCTGTCTTTTACAATGAGATGTCTTTTCCATTTTTCAAAATTTAGAAGGTGAAAACAGAAACGCGTGTAACTTTTCTCGCTTTTTTTGAGCTATAGCCATTTAATTTACAAGATCAGCAAGCATCTCTTTCATAAATATCCCTCATAAAATAAGTGAATAGTATAGAGTTTTGGAATTATTTGATAAACATAGCTATGCATGGTCTACCTTAGAAACAATAACTGAAACTTTTAAACATATTAGATTTTAAATATGGATCATTCATTATTAATCTATTGCTTAAAATGTAAACAATTGTATTTTGATAATAAATGGATCAAAAATTCTAATAACTTGCCTCTGATTTACTTAATTGCTTATTAAAGAAAAATTGAACAAGTCTTAAAAATTTAAATTTTAAATTTAAAAATATTCGTATATAAATGTAAAAACACACCCGTTAGTTCTTGAGTTAGGTCACCTTATTATAGACTTGTATCCCCTCGTCAGTGGGAGACAGTTTGAAGTCTGATTAAATACTGCTGTGAGTTATTTATTAGCATCAAGATGGAGTGAATATTTACAATTAAAGTGTAGTTCTTAAAGTCTGTTACCTGTTTATTAAAGTCTTAAAGTCTGTTGCCCTAATTTAATTTCAAAGTGAGAACTAAAGTATATCTAAAGTAGAGAAGCAACAATTTTTCAGTAAATAATGCCCCTTTTAAAATATACCAAGCAAACAAAATGTGATAAATGTAAGGAAGAGGGCAAATCTCAAATATTTAGGTTTATTCTCACTGGTACTGGTTCTAATTCATTAAGGTTATTGGAAAGCAACATTCACAGACAAGTGGGGACTAGTTGTTGATTCTTAAATAAATTCTATATATTTCATATTTTAGTGAAATTATCTGACTCAGCTGAAGAAATTTCCCACACATTTCTACTCCTATCTCAAATCTTTTCACAGCTATTGATCGCATATAACCCTTTACAGAAGGTTATGCCATTCTTCAGCAGAACAATGGAATAAAAATTACTCTTAACTCTAATGAACCCTATAAATGATAGTTAATAATTTAGGATTTGCAAGTTGCTTTTGCAGCACCTTGCTTTCATCTGCTTCAAGCTTGCGAAACTTCAACCATTTAAGAAATATTGCTCAACTGGTTTCTGCTCACAGCTAAAATGTTTTATGGTTTATTTGAAAGTTGAAAAAAAATCTTTCCGGATATTTTGTGGAGGAAAGAAATAGACACAAAATAGTTTTTGACTTTCTGCATATCAAGGGAAATACAATACCAAGAATTGATTTTGTTTCAGTTATAAAGGAGGAGCCTGAAGCACAGGCTCAGTCATCTGTAAATGGACACTTTGGCCTAACTTGGGAAAATAATCTTTCACCTCATTTAAGTAATAAAGATTAGTGGGTTTTGTATTCTAAGATTTTTGTAGAGCTTTATTAAGGACTTTGAAATTTAAAACAAATTTCTCCTCATGTGGAGCACTAAACCCTTTCTTATTTTGACACATATTTTTCATCCATGTGTCCTTCAGTTTCATCACTAATTTTTTTCCTGAAAGTCTCTGGTTATGAAAAGTTATTTATGTCAAATTAATGAACCATACTTAGACTGACTGCACTCTGAGTCATACCTGACACATCTGTCACTGAAAGTGCCACTGCAAGCTGAGAGTTCCAGGACCAGAGTGAACGTGTGCCAGTGGCAAAGGCTACCAAGAGACTTGACGGACGTGGAGGCTGGAATAGCACCTTTGCTGATGTAAAGGAAATTTCTTGTCTCCGCTGTCATACCTTGAACGTCTTCTAGTTGTTTACTGTGCTACAAGAGCATTAAAATAAGAAATATAGTACAGGCATTGCCCTGAACGAAGTACCAAACTGAGAGAGATGAGTTAAAATTGAAAAAAGGGCAGCAGTTTCAGTGAAACTTCCATATTTTTTGATTTATTTATTATTATTTACTATTTAATTTAATTTTTATTCATCTATTTCACTGAAGTATTTGCTCATTAAAAATACTGAAGTATTTTTTAAATGCATATGAAAATGTTTATTATTTTTTATTTTAAATTACTGCATAACCTCTTAAATTTGATTGAACACAGTTTAAGATCTCAAATTTGAAGCAAAATGTACAATATTCAATCAAATATTAACATTTAGTTTTTCATAATAATGTAAAAATAGTAAAAATTTGCATTTCCAGAAAGCTGGAAAATAAGTTATTTGTCCAGCTCATTAAATGAGTATTGAAGAGAAGATGAAAATTATTGAACTGCTGAAAAAAATGTGGATACAATTATAGTGTTCTACAGAAACATGGAGAAAAACAAGAGAATTTTTTTTAAGTACGTCTGTATTCCTTGTTTCATGCTATTCTACATGTTTTAAGCTTTGATTTTAGACTGAATTTCTGGGGTTTTCCCTGTGCAGTGATACAGATGTCACAGTGCAGACAGACACCCTGTCATGCTGAATTTAGTCTTGCGGAAAGGTGTCTCCAGACAAACAATAACAGCAGCAGAAGTGGGACTGCCATGTTCCTACATCACGTCCTCCACAATGAGCACTTCACAGTCTACTTGCAGCCATTTACAGTCAAACCTAATTAAACACAAGCACGTTTTTCTCTCTGCTAAAAGCAAACAACCCATGTATAATGGTTATATTGTTAACTTTAATAAAAAGCTACAAACTGTGAAGGATGAGATTCCAACAGCAAGGTTAAGTCAGTGATGTATGTACACAGAGTTTTGGATTCAGTGTGTTGTTTAACAGTTCAGTTAGAAAATAGGAAAAAAATGTTTGCTTTCTTGTTGTTCTGCTTTTTTTTTTTGTTATACCTTTCTCCATCATTTTCCTATTTTTATACTCAGGTGGTGCAATGAATGATATGTTCTCTCCTTAGAAAACCCAACTTGCTGGTTAAAACTGTGTGTGTACTATAATATGTGTGAGTATAAAGAATTCAGTGGGAAGAAATTGATTGGACATTGAAACATACTGAAACATTGATTTTTTTTCTAAACATATGAAGAAAAATTTTAGAAAACTTGGAGGTGATGTATAACTTCGATAAACAGACGGGGGATAGGAGGAGACTCTTAAACACTTGCAGCTTAAAAACTTATATGGTAAGGGCAAGGTGTAAACATGTAGCAAACTGGGTCATTAATAGAGGAGACTTTGATTTGGTGCTTATCAATCATTTGTTACTTGTGCAAGGATGCATGAAATAAATACTTGGATGAAGATGAGGTTTTAACTGAACACAAGTCTCACTCACCAGAGTTAAAATACCAAGTATTAGGGCCTTCCCTTCCATAACGTGTTCTGTACTTTCTCTCCACTTAGTTCTGCTCATTAAGTAGCATCATTTATTCTATTGGGTGTTCAGTCTAGCATGAATTTTGCTTCCTCCTGGAATTTTTTTTCTGATTGCTGAGAAGCAGCTCATATATTGATGCATGGAGAGACGCCAATTCAGGATTATTTTAGGTGTAGGAGTATCTCTCTTTGCTGTGGTTCTATGTGAAGAATTTCCCACAATACTTTTCTCATTAAAGATTTATGAAAATCCTTAAAATAAGGGAATATTTACATCTAACTGAAACATTTCCTTTCTTACTTCTAGACAACTTTCAGTTTGGAACAGGCATTGACTAGTGAAAGCAATTTTCCATTTAAATGAGTCTTTATATGTATTTTGCTGTACACAATATCCCCTTTATTTTTTTACAAGAAGGCCATGAAAATTCGCTTTTTTTAACCTTTCTAAACCTTTGAATAGCATCCCCATCCCATTTTGTTTCTAGTTCAAACATATAGCAGAATGTATCAGCCCAAATCACACAAGTACAAGTTAGTGATTCCTCTAAACAGCAAAATGACTGCCTATATTTCCGTCTTACTTTTCTCTAACCCTGCCACCCTGATTGTCTCATCATCATACAGAGCTATAAAATAGATACTAATTTACCAAACCAGGCAATCTTCACTTTCTAACCCATGAGAAAAATGCAAGTCCCAGCTTCACTAACACATTCTGTTAAGCTGTAGTCTCTAAAAATATGTTTTTGGGACAGTGGTAAGAAGTGTCAGGGTGATCAGAAAGCTCACAACGGCTACTAAAAGCTAAAACTTCATAATCAGGAGCCTGAAACCTGTTACAAGAATTATTAGTATTTTTATTATATTAGTGTCTGAAGCTCTAGCTATTAGTCCAGACCCTTTTTATTATAACAGACAAATACAGAAGAAAAAGATAGACCCTGACCTGAAGAACTCATAGTCAAAGTAGAATCATGAACAGAGAGAGAATGAGGGTGTCAAAAGTCTTTCATTAGAGTGATTGAGAAAAATGATGCATTTGGGGAGGTGTCAAAGGGGAGACATTAAGAGATATTAGAGATACCAGTTGGAGTTAGAAGAATGGTATAAAGTAGGGAGAAAAAGGCAACCTTGAACTTATTTCTGAGAAAAGCTTTTATAGTAAACCTTTGAGTACTGTGAAATTCAGTGGACACCAAGTCTATGCAGTTGAACTAAGGACACTGTCTTTCAAAGGAGTCATCTCCTCATTATTCCTTGCAGAGTTGTTTTTGATAAGAACAAGGTTTCAAAGTAGATAAAAATTTTCTGGTTTTTTCACTAACAACAAAATATGAATATATATTTATATATGGAAGATCTCTGTGCTTTCAGTTAGCTCAGATAGTCTGTTTAGAATTTTATACATGCTATAGGTACCTCATGCAAATGCTAGGGAATCCTGAACTGGATTTTTAGGTTTTATATTGATTCATGGAAGACCCTTGTAGTACATAATTTATAACCCTGTGGGTTTCAGTGTTTCAATGCTTTAAATGATACTGAAGAGGTGTTCAAGTGAAAAGGGATGGATTCTGTCAATGGATGATTGGAAGGAGCCTAATTCCTTTTTTTTTTGAGTTATAAAATTCACGTCTATCAAAAAAACATGTAAATCTTAAAAGGAAATCTACTTCTTCATAAACCTTTAGGAAATTGTTATATTGTCAATTATCCATGTTATCAAAGATGGTCATATTGTCAGTTGTATCACAGTTTTGGTAATTGTCAGTGGCTTAATGACAGTACTTCAGACATCTGTGTCTGTCACGTGGGAGGTTGGAGGCACCTCCAGGAGGCTCTCCTGAACTTTTTCCTGCTCTTCCTGATTCTCTCAATATTCTCTTGCTGGCTTCCAGCCCTTACTTCACCTGGACCTCTTATGCTGTTTGTTTCTTACAGTGATCAAGGCTGACAAGGGAACTAATAGGAGAAAAAAATCCCCAAAAATAAAATCAAATATTTTATTTATTTTCTGCTGTTGGTGATCAGAACCAAACTTAACAAAACATTTTGCCCAAATGTTTTTCAAATGTCTTGTGTTTATATATACCTTTGTTAAGTTGCATTTAACTGAGAGTTTGCTTTTTTACTTGCTTCTAACAGAAGAGAAAGATAAGGAATATCAAAACCTAGTAATACATTTTCTTTTACCATTTTGTTGCTCAGTGGACCTTTGGCTGTCTTCCACATAGAGTCTTTTCTCTGGGGACTGAAAGGAGAGGTTGCAATTGGCTTCCCCTATCTAGGTTCAAGCAGCCTTGTTTTATGGGTCACAGATTTGTTAATCTCAGTGTGACAGGTCAAAAGGAACAAAGAGGGGTTCAGCCTGGGACTTCAGCAGGCTACCTGGTTTAAACTTAAAAAAACCCATTAGGGATTCTAGTAAACTTTATTTCTGCATCTATTTTAAAAAGTCACGTAGAAAAGAGTGGAAAAAGCACAGATGGTTATTGTAGGTTATAAATGGTATGGGACCATACCTGGTTGATTTCTCCCTGAGCTGCCCAAACAGAAAACTGGACTCTGTCCAAAATGATACATACTGCAGAAAATATCAAATTTCTAGAAAAATTGTTAAAAAGCTTTCAGTTATTTTCTTATTTCAGTTTTTCAATTAAATTTTTTTTTTTTTTTCAGAAGCATGAGGAAAATAATTCTCTAGTCCTGCCTACACTTACATGTTTTTTAATAGTAGGAAAAGATGGGCAGCAGAGAAAGGCAGAATAGGACAGTAGTTCATGCTGTGAAGGACAATTAGGGAGGAACCTGTGCCAGATGCATAATCAGTAACTGAGTGAGGTGAAAGGCCAGGAGAAGATCTCCAGCAGAGAGGCCACCAGTGGTATGAGGGAGTCCAAAAGAAGTCCTCCTTGCATAGAGGTGGGCTGCATGGCTTGAGATAATCTGTCAGTAATCCATCACAGATGAAGAGATGCCAAAGAAGTGATGTTAGCTAAAAGGAAAGAGGGAATGCAGAAAAACACCTTTAATATTATCCCCTTTCTGCAGTAGAATAGAGAGGGGTATTCCCAGCACCTGGCAGCTCCAGGCAACCACCTCTGGAGTCTCTGATTTTGTGAGTCAAGAGAAAGTGAGAGTAGGCTCAGCCAGTCCAGTGCCTAAAAATGCACAGAGAATAGAAAGTGGTGTGACAGACTGTTACTGACTTGCTTCCACTGAATACCATCTTGTTTTGTGACCAAACCATCTGTTACTTGGGCAATGATAATGAAAGATCTTGACTTAAGAAGGAGTACTTACTAAATAAAATCTGGTGACTTGGCTCTGTATTAGCAGAAAAAAGTGCAATAAAGCAGGGAATTAACTTGCTTAGTTTGATCTTATTTTTGATATAGTCGCTGCAGTTTGTATTAAGTCTTAGCAGGATCAAAAAGCATTTTGTAACTGAGGCTGTAAAAAAAATTTCCAGCTATGAAAACTTGCTTGACTGAACAAGTTAAGATTATTCAGTATGTGAGTTCCTATCTGTAAGATATTGACAGGTATCTTTATTACTGGAACACGCTAAATGTTTTCTACGAGTTAGAAGTATGAAAACTACGCAGATTTCTGGTAAATACTGTCAGAAAATAATTACACATCACATTGTGTGGTACAGTAGTTAAACTCTTCTGTTTGCTGTGATCACATTCCCAGTGATTTAAAAGATTAAATCTAATTTTTAAAACTTTCTAGAATAAAATGAGTGGATGAAGCGCTCCTGCTTTGAGATTGCAGGATGATGTGTGAACTATTTATTCAGATCCATTTTTTCTAGTTGCCCAGTAAAATTATGAAGTCTTCTTATTCTGATTATTTGAACATAGATAAGACAAAACAGCCCAACAATGGGGCTCCAAAGCTGAAATGTAGACCTGGGACTACTTGAATTGTCATTGGGATTCCTCCTGGCATTTTATACATTCCCCATCTTGGGTGTAGAGCGCATGGTCTATGTGCAAGTGAACTTTCTGGAAACCCAGAATAATCTGGGGTATTATACTACTGTGCTTGGAACAGTGCATCTCTGGGTACTGGTGAGACTTAAATATTAACAATACTGATATTTTGCAGCCGAGTAGCTTGAGCTCATCTTGAAGTGTAAGCTGAAACAAGGTCAGAAGGATCCAAAGACGCAGTAGGATATGGCAGATTTCGGTCGCAGTATTGTGGGAAATGATTCCAGTTTAAACAAAACAAAGCAAAAAAAAATCCTCTAAAGCTAGAGAAATAATCATTAACTCCTTTGTGATACAGGATTTCTTTGGTTCAGAAGATATCTTCTTCTATTTTCCCCCGCCTTCGGTTTTCAAGAGGGCACAAATACACATGGTACTTGCTCTGCCACCTTAAACTTTGACTGAGGGAGGCAAGGGAAACGCTTAGAGCAGAGTCATGGGGAGGGCAAGGTTTTAAATAAAAATTGCATTGCAACACAATGCAACTCTTCAGGAGTATGTATCCTGTACAATACAATCCCTGTCCCTGAAATCTTCAAGGTGACCTCCCACTTGTGCTGGAAAAAAGTCTTTGGGAGGGACCACCCGGATAGGAACTGGAGCTCTAAGTGTTGCCTTGTAGGTCTAGTAGAGTTCAGGAATGTCCCTGTTTAAATTGCTTTGTATTTTTTGTTTTAATTGTTCTCTCAGCTCTGAATGAAAAAATGAACAATAATAGAGCTGTGTGAGATTGAAATATATGAATCCATAATAATTTCCCTCGGCTTTCAAGAAAAGCTAAAGAGTAAATATCAAACCGCTCAGAATTAGTGATCTCTAAGTCTTCTGTCTCTTTTGACCCTTTTTAATTCTAGTCATACATCGTAGGTGCCACATTGCTACAAAGCAGCATTTAAAGTGATCTGAGAGCTATTGTGGTGTTTTTGGGTCATCAACTCGAGAGAGCTACTTTTAGGCCAGCAATTGTTCATTCTCCCTTTCTGTCTCCTAATTTGCTTTCATTTTTTCACTTGGTGTCTTTTGTACAGTAAGTTTGCTCAAGATTTATAACTAGTTATCTTCTTCTTTGTTCTCATTATTTCAAACAAATAAAAATTAAGAACACAACACTAAAGGAAAATAAACCAATTCTGTTGTGAAAGTAACACAGAAAAACTTCTTTTGCTTGTTCAGGTTATACTAGAAATTATCACTTTAATCCCATGAATGATAAATCTGCTATAGTGCTTTATGGTAATTTTTGTGTGGGTGAGTTAAAAACAACAGTGAACAAATTAAGTTTAAACATTTTCTGCAGTCACAATAAACACAGTTACAGTTTATTGCATTTTCTAAGCAAACAGACTAAAGGCAAATGTGCCTGTTGAAATCTAAGCTCTCTTCTGAAAATGTGTTAGCGTTGGCATCTCCTCAGTTTAAATACTGTGCATTCTGCTCTACTTTCTGCATTTCAAGAAAGTCAGAGTATCTTCCCCCCTGCCTTCAATGCAGGTTCTTTAATTTTTTTCCAATAATATTGCAGTACTCAGTACTCATTTTAAAGAGAGATAGATTTTTTTTTCTCATAAAGAACAACATTGTGGGGTAAAAAAAACCTGCTGGATGTGATTTCAAAAAATGTCAAAATATGTCAAATGCAGAAACCACTCAAGGGTTTCATTAACTGAAGCTTTGGTGATAAGTGTCATCTTGTCAGAGACCCACCCATCTCTCCCAATACATTACCAAATGTACTAATTTCCTTGCTGAGCTTGATGTTTATTGTATAGCTGAAATTGAAAATGGTCGGTAATGGAGTGAGCTTCAATCCAAGACCAATTCTGAATCTAAATTACTTGCTTCATTCAATAGCATTGACAGAGGAGAGCTTTGTGCACCTTGTACCTAATCAACCCTTACTGTGACCCTAAATTCAGCAGTCTTCAGAGATTAATAATAAAATCCTCAGTTCAAACAAGTATTTGCCCTGAACAAGTTGCCCATTTCTTATGCTGAAAATGAAAGAATGTGACATTTTTTAAAGCTCTGCATATTGTGGACCATCACTAATTTTTGATCTTTGGCCTAAGGAGGCAAATTTATGAATAGAAATCCCATGTAGACCTGGGATATTTGTTCTTAAAGAAAACATTTTTTGAAGGAATTATTTTAATTTTATTTAATTATATGTTAAATAACATCTATGTACATGTATGAAATAAGTGCCAAAAGGTATTTTTGTTCAAACTCAAGTCTACTTCTGTAGATAAATAATTATTAAAATTAATACATTAAGAAAAGTATATATAACTTCATTTTAACTGTTTTATAGTTTATAAATAATTTTAAGCTATTGATTTACCCAGAATCAAAAGTTTTCATGGGTTACAGAAACATGAAGGCTGTTGTATTTTGGACTTTGCTTTATCTCTCCCACAGATGGTGCAGGTCATTGTAGAGAGTACTTGGTTGCTAATTTGGAATTTGAATTGAAGTATTTTGAGACAAAAGGAGAAAGTTGACTCCAATGGAATAACAGGAAAAAGTCCTGACCGGAAAAGGAAAACGGTGATCCAAACTGATGGGGCAGAATGAAATTTCCTTTTGTTTGGCAACATCCAATTTCAGTGCAGGAGACCATGACATGGTCTTTAGGAGCTGGAAAATGCAGGCTGCAGGCAGCCCAGGAAGCAGAGTTTTCTGCCTGCTGTAGGCGAAATTCCAGAGTATGAGGGGAAGAGCCAGGTGATGTCAGAGTTACCACCCTGCTGTCCTTCAGCAGAGGGCAGGAGAGAGGTGTGTGACACAGCCATGGGTTTTGGCTGCTGACTCAGTAGTGGAAAAGTGAAATTTGAGAGTTTAACTGCTCCAGATGCCACTATTTGCTTTCAGCAGCTGGTGGACTTGTCAGGGAAGCTGTATAGAAGGGCATGGTTCAGCTTGCCTTTTGCTGAATCCTTTCTATGTCCAGCGTTTCCCAGCCATGGGTTTGTTGGTGGATCTTGGCCACGATGTCCGTCCTGCGGCCACAGGCCCTGCCCATCTCCTTGCAGTGGTAGGCTGGAGTGGATGAGTTATAATCCACAGTCCCAACTGCTTTGGAAGTCAAAAAGAGCTCCTTGCAACGAGACTGTGTGTCCTGAACCCAGTGAAAAATATTTAATGGATTAATAAATATTATAAAAGCAATAATAATATATTGTAGCTGAGGCTACTTAGTGTGCTTGGGATGTGCTAAAATTTTTTCTCACTACAGCTGATGAGAGGAAATTTTGTAAATGTTTTGGGTAAGCAAATGTATGTGAATACAGTTCCTCTAATAATCCACAGTAATTTCTGAGAAAGCATCAACTCTTGCATCATTTCTGCTCAGGCTTATGCGCATAACTAATGTGGTTATTGATTTAGGACACTAAACGTCACTTTATCCTGGATGTTTATTGGCTGAAAAAAGGGGATGTGTAATTATTATCCTCTCCTACAGATTCCAATAGAAAACCATGTTCTTTCTATACTTGGAGGGCTGTTGGTTGAGTATTTAGTGAATTTCTTTTTGAAGAAATTATAACTAATCTACCTTATCTTGTCATGCACTGGAATCCCCTGACCTCTTAGCTTTTTTTTTTTTTTGCCTCCAGGATTATTGTCGCCTCTTTCATTTCCTTCATTCCTGTGCTCTTTTGAGTATAAGAACCTATAAGCTGGTGATGCAGCTGAACTCATCTTGTAATAAACCTCCCACATATTTTATCCACATTTTAATCAGATATTACTTCTCTATTAATATCTTAACGTGTTGCTGGCCATAACTCAAGTACCATGTGACTATTACTTGCTTGTAATGTAACAAATTACTTTATTTGACAAACACTTCAAGTGCTTTGTTGGCCTGTGTTTGGTGGAAAGGCAGTTGGTTGTGAGCTTTTTTCTCTTATCTAAGCCAGATATGATTTGAGGCTTAATTCAGCATCTATCCAGCACTTTGAGAATTTGTAATTCCAGCTAATCTGTGAATGTGTGTTTGGACACAGATGCTGGGGTTTGTTCATCTCAGCAGTAGTTGTAGGGTGAGTTCATAGCTCCAAAGTCAGCTCCTGTGGGAGCCACGAATATGTGCATGGACATCAATGTGCATCCTGTTCATCTGTGGTACCTCACTGAACTGAGATTCATTACTTGTGAGCCACTCCTTTGTGCTTATTCCTTACATTCCTTTCACTCTTGGGACAAGTTCTTTAAAGGTGTTCCCAGAAGTAAACTTTTCCCTCTATTTCAGTTTGTTTTGGAGAAAGTCATTGCTGTTTTCATCAGCCTGGAATGAGAGCACCTTTTAAACTGGGTCCTAAAAATAATTTCCAAAGTTACTGCATCTATTCAGCCTTTTGGATTTTCCCAGCTATTTGATTTCAATCACTCACAATGTTTGTAGGAGAAGATGCATCTTATGAAAGCAGGATCTCTGGTGGCTGCTGGACACGTCCATGTGAAGTCTGAGCCATGCAGAATGCATTTGAAGCATTCTTCTCACAGGTGAAAGGCTTCACAGCTGGCTGTTCCCAAAACTCTCTGCAGTAAAGGAGAAACAGTTGCAAGATGTTTTGGGAACAATCTTCAGGACTTTTGATTCTTATACCAGTTTCACTGATGACAGTTGGTTTTCCAGCCATGATATGTTAGCAAATAGCCCAAGGACTGATGAAGACAGAGCAGAAGATTTTGAATTGTCTTTTTGGTACCAGGATTAGTTTCTTTTCTGTGGGCACTAGCCAAAGCTTCCAGTCTTTCTACTCTGAAAGTGGTCTGGCTCTAGGATTTGTGTTAGATGTATTCCTTGTCTTTAGAGCAGTTTGCAAAACTATGGCTTGGTTTTATTGATTCTCACCCCAGTGGAATTATTGATCCTCTTATGGTCTTGTGTATCCAAAGTGTTGGTGCTTATTGAGCCTTGGCTGGTATGGGGCCAAGGAATGGTCAGATCTTGCTCTACTCAGGAGTGCAGCTACAGTGCACCCTGCTTGGATTTAGTTCCACTTTCTCAACAGTTGGCTGGCTCCTTACATGAATCTTAACATTTGCACTTCATGATTCCAGGGTTGGAAACTCTCCAGAAATAGTCCATGAGTGTTTTATTCTGGTCAGAAAAGTCTACTCCATCATAGGAGTCAAGGAATTTTGTAGCTGAGTGTACTGAATGCTTTTCTCTCTTGAAAAATTTTCCCATTATTGTGGCTTTTTTGCTAGGCCTGAAGAATGAAACATTTTTCTTCTGAAACTAATTTTCATCTCTTTCAGTCTTTTATTAAAAGATGCTCCTTTTTTTTCCATATAGTTTCCCTGAGAGTTTTGTCGAACCCAAATGTGATCTTTGATCCCAGGTGGAGATCTGTTCTTCTGTGGGAACTTCAGCTTTTTGAAGATTAGAATTTTGCCAGGAGAATGGGTCAGACCCTTAAGGATAATTCTCTTTATGCACATATTTTCCTAAATTACCCAGGTCTCTGAAATCTGTGTAAGACACTTGTAAGATAAATATACATACGATACAAAATCTTCCATTGTTCTATATATCATTTTACAGGCTATAAGATGTGGCAGTAATAGAAGTAATTTTCATGCTGTCTAACCAGCAAACCACCACAGATTTTGCTATACAATAGTTGATCATGCAATCAATTATTCATCTGAGCTGAAGATATAACTGGCTAATAGATGTCAAAGTCAATTTTCCAGCATTAAGCTGACAAAAATGGTTATCTGTTAACATACATTAGGAAACACAGGAACTGAACTATATACATCAAACTCCCAACAAATTTAAGGAGACTGAAAAACTTGCAAGATTTCCTAATGTTTCTTTTCCCTGAGTGTTATGGGATTATGGAAAGTTAAAAAGGTGTATTTGGGCTAATAATGCCTATATATTTTAATGATTTACCCTTAATTCTTAGCTTCATGGGCTGGAGGATTTATCATTTGGACATTTTAGCTGCATATTTCCAGTGTGACATGATGATTTCAAGATGTGGGCAATGCTACTGCCATGGTAGGCAGGTGTGGTGGGACTGTATAAAGGCTTTAAAGAAACTTGAAATTTGGAAAAAATATCCTTATTTGGTGAACCTTGTTTTGACTTTTCTGGGGGAGGGGTTTGTTTGTTTGGGTGGGTTTTGTTTTTGTTTTCTTTTTTCTTTTCAAAGTGAACTGGTTTTAATTCTTGTAACTTTTATATATATTTCAGGTTTTAGTTAGCATTTTTTATCCCATGCTATTATACCAAAAAGTGAATTAGAAGGGAATAAGCACACAACAAGTATATCTCTTTAAAGTTCTGAGTTTAACTGGAAGGTCTACGTGCTCCCTATCCACTGCAACAAGCAGTGAGTCATCCTGGAGTTTCTGCCTGGTGGTAAAACCCGGTGGTTATCAGTGGTTAACCCAGCTTATCAGTTTGGACAAATGGTTCACTTCCAGCCTTAAATCTCCCTGCCTATGGATTTGAGTTCAGTCTTGACGGCAGCAAAATAATAAAGCTGTTGGAAGATGATAAGAGGTGTAGGGAGAGCTAAAGAGCAACTAAATCAGAGCAGACCTTCAGTTACACTCACAAACTACAGAGGGGTGATGGGAGGGTTAAAGTCCAGAATGCTGTTTTTATTACAGAAATGCTGGTGTCTAAACTGTGGTTGCAGCCCAGTTATGCTGTCCCTGGTATAAACAGAGATGTCCCCACCCTCAAAAATTTATACTGTCAGTAGGCATTCACATAAGAGAAAAGAGAGCAGAGGAGGGGATTTGCTAAAATCACTCTGGAGGTCAGTGACAGAGTTGGGATAAAACCGGGAATCACGATGCAAAGCTTATTCTGTAATCAGTATTGATTTTCTTGATTGATCAGGTAAATATAGTTTAATTTTCTCTACACCTTGACATGTCAGGGCTCCCTCTGAGCATTATCAAGAACACCAGATAGATAATGCTGGCAATGCTAAAGTGCTGTTGCCCAATAGCTAAAGGTGCTTCTTAAGGAGATGGCTGCTCAGTTTCCTTAAACTTTGTCAGCTTTCCCTGCTTCTCATTTTCAGATGAATTAAAAATAATTTTATTTGATTCTAGGGGTGCTTTTGGATCTTACCCTAAATTAAATTGAGACTAAGTTACAAGTCACTCTGTTACTGGAAGTAATATTATTTACTCTCCCAGGCAGGAAGACACAAAGGGTAACCTGTGCCTTGGAGTTTTCTTGCTTTTTTTCCCCTCTCTGTTGGACCCCTAGTAGTGATTGAATACATTTATTTCTGAGGCTCAAAATGAAAATTTTCTGAATAAATAGAAACAGCAGCAGCTATGTTTTGTGGCATTTATGGATATTTGCAGCTGTTTGGTTAATAGTAGTGTTTACAGGTACTGTCAGACACTTTTCTTATTAGAAAGCCTGAATACTTTAACCAAATACCACAAAATAAAAAGTAACTTGGAATATGTTCTTGGGGGAGCTTCTGTATGGAGTCTTGTGCCAATTCAGTGGGGAATGATGCAGACAGAGTAATGCATTTAAGAATCTGGATTGCAAAGTTCTATTAATGTGGTTGTTAATCTATCACTGAATATAATTTTCAAAATTTGAGGGGTATTGGATGTTATATCTGCCCTTGGTACATTAAAGTGTTAAATCCTCATCCAACATGACACTGCTCTAGTAACATTATAATAACAATGATGACTTACCACAGATCAGCATTTAGATTCCATTTAAGCTTTTTTAGGATTTTAGATTTTATGTTTTAGGTACCATCACAGAGCAGATCCAAAACTAAAGGCACTATTAAAAGTGAGTCAAAGGTACATATCTTTACAGCCCAGTGAGTAATTGCTCACATGAGCTTTTTCATATATCCTCATCCTGCTTCCCCTTGAATTTAGCTGATAACAGCAAAGAATGATGGAGCAGTCTTAAATCTGTTGGGTGGATGTTGTGGCTAGGCAGATCTCTCCAAGCATTTTGCCATGTTCTCATCACTGTCCTTTCTAAAGAGCAGTGCATACACAACTATCTCTATCTCTATCTCTATCTCTATCTATCTATCTCTATCTCTATCTCTATCTCTATCTCTATCTCTATCTATCTCTATCTATCTCATCTATCATCTATATCTATATATATGTTTGTGTGTGTGAATATAGGATATTCATTTTAGTTACCTTCATCTGACACAAAAATCTGCTAATTTTTACAAAAATTTGTGTAAATCATCAGGAAGAGCACAAAGGCTTGAGAATAAATATGGGAATATTGGAAATCATGAACTGAACTTATCCTAGGAAAGAATTAGAAGATAAAGTGGATGCATTGAAGTCTCTAAAGGGAAATCCTTCACTAGAATCACAAGGGTAACCAACAACTGAGAAATAAGATAAATGAAAGAGAAAATGAATCCTGGAGTAAACAGCTGTGCAAAACTAGAGTCCTTGAAAACAAATACTTCATTGATTTATCTTATCTTTGGACAGTAAAATTTGCCTTGTGTCCCCCTTTAGTAAGAAAACTACGAAAGTAATCTTAGTCAGCATTGTGCATGGGATCACTATTAAGACATTAAAAAAAAAATGAAGTGATACCTTGAAATGAAAATTATTTCTTTTCTGCTTTACCATAGTGTGCAAAAGCCATGTTAAAATGTTGTCCCAGTCCACCTTAAATCCAGATGCTACTTGGATTCCCTTGCAATGCCACTGATTGTCAGACCAGCCTCTTCCCTAGACAGAGATTATTTGTCTGAGGAGTGGGGAGACACGGGCATGTGAACCCCACAAAAGGTTCACAACAGCTGCTATTGGAGCTGTCAAGCAGCTGGGATAAAGATGGCATCAGGGACAGAGGTGTGGCCTTGCAGCATGCTGGGCTTTGGTGCAAGTTGTCTCCTCTTCCACTGGCACTCTGGGACCAACAGCATTTCTGAATCTCTTCCAAAGCATTTTCCTGGTGCATCCAATAGAACAATCTCTGAGAGCATTTCATTTATCTTATGTCCTCTTGAGTTTTACTATAGTTTTGTCAAAGAAGGTGGTACTTCATACTCACATGTTATGCTGTAAAATCTGCATGTGAAAAGTGTGGTTTGTCCTAGATATTAATTACCAAATGTCAGAGAGAAAGTGCTTCATAAGGGAGGTGAGTCAGATGCTTCGCATGCAGGGAATATCCCAGAGCTCTGTTGACAAAATTTTATCTTTATTCCAGCAGACATTATTACCTAATATTATAGTCACAAGAGAGAAAATTGGCTTCTGATGTTTCATGACCTTATTTACCCTCACTGAGATTTGATAATTCAATGTGCTCATCTTATTAGGACCTCTTCTTCAGTCAGAGTGAGATCCAAACCTCCTGCACCCAGGGATGTTGATGGGAAATAAGGTTCATTCCCTGAATTTGGTTTTAAGTGTGCTCTGGAAAGGACTGGTAAAAGAGGTTTACTGATTGTTGGGAGGATGAGTGAGACTTGGCTGACCAGGGATATGCTGATTATATTCTCCCAACCTCACTGTCCAATGCTGGCTTAGCAAATACCAGATCTTCATCCAGTCCCTTTACTTAATTATTCTGATAAAATCATTAAGAAAAATTTGTTAGTTCAGGAGAAATGGAACATGTCAGGATAAATTCTGGCAATCTATGCTTGATGAATTACCAAAAGCTAAATGCTAAATAACTGTGTAAGTCTATAACTGATTTTTATATAAATCAGTGTTCTGACTGTGATTTCCAGACTTCATTCATGTTAAACAAAGTACATTTTCATGGGACAAGTATTGAAAAATCTTACAAAATTAAGTAAATAAGGTCAGAATTTTGAAAGACAGTTTTCTTATGTGTTTTGAAAATAATTAGATTACAGTGAAGTTGTTTGGACCATGTAAAAATTGTAAATTAATATTTCTCTTCTGTTTCAGGATCACACAATATATCATAGGGCAAAGGTGACTTATATGGTGGGATCTAGACTCATTCTTAGTGAATTTTCTCCAAGATTTGAACATTGCTCTCACATTGACAAAACACTAGCACGTAGTACCTCATTCAGCTGCTCAATTTGGCAAACCAGAACCCTGCTTGCTGATTCAATAGCATGCCATTGTCAGTTTGCTTAGATGAGAAACTCTCATGGAATGCTTTCACACTGTTTCCTAAGTAGGACTGCTTAGAAGCCATTCAAAGAAGGAATAATATTACTTACCTATAACTGTTTTTTTCCCAAAATGATTCTACATGTTCATACTCCCTATCAATCTTCCTTTCTTCAAATTCTGAATTTCATTCTTGTACCTGGGCAGGCAGCATGATTTAAATTGATGAGTATCACGTCCCCTATATGTTCTTCCATTCAAAACACCCAGGGAGGAGGAGAAGGGCAGAATTCCAAGGCATTGAGGCTGCTGTGGGAAGAAGCCAATGTCAGAGAATCAACTGGCACGGATCCCATAAATGCTATTGTGGAGAGTGATGAATCTTAATTTTATTCAGCAGAAAAAAAAATGGGCTTGTTAATTTCTAGAGTATGTTTTAAGTAGAGTTTTACTACTTTTAGGCCATACTTTGGTTTAACAAGTTTTGGTCTGGTGAAGTTCTGGACTATAAGGAACTCAGGTTCTGTGGCATTATGTGGAATAAAGTGTTTAAACTTGATTATTATGTTCTGAGCAAATTTATATTGGAGATTGATAGGTAGTCACTTGGTTTTTAAAAGTAATATTTCATAGCAGTGCAAAGTTGCACAGCAACAAAAGGACTGTGTAAAGAATATATTAAAATGCACAATGCATTTAACATGAACATGATAACCTTATTGTTACTGGAGCTACTGATTAATTCTCACATCAGGGAAATATTGATATACAGCTGCCTGTTCATTTTGCTCAGCTATCGTTATACCATTTATCAGTCTCCATGTTGAAAGCCACACAAGGAATTTGGCAAGAGGGTGAAGAACCCCTAAAGTCTTCATTTACAATGCAGCAAGTTAAAAAATGTGGGACCTGTGTCATTCTGTACCCTAATTTAGACAGTTCCATCTACAGTAAATCAGTATGTCACTGATAAAAGGTGATATAAAGGTGTACAGAAAAAACAGAAAATCTACCAAGGTAAGTCCATAAAATGAAAGTGTCTTAAGGCACACCATGGTACTACTCCACTCTTACAACCACTGCATGCCTGTCTGCTGTCTTAAAACAATTTTGATCTGCCTTTATTTAATGGTTCAGAAGGGCTCAAATTTATCCCAGGGATATCTATCCTTGGGGGAATGTTGTGGACATGCTCCTTTTCATCAACTCACTTTACACAGCTAATTGGCAAGAGGGAGAATGCCTGGTATTAATTTAATTAAATTCTACAAGCCTTATACTGCAGGAGATTATAGTTATACCAACCTTACCCTTGTGGGAGTAGATGTGTCTCAGTGTACAGCTGCAGTCAGGTGTGTTTTGTAGAGTGCTCATGATCAAAGGTGATCTGTACAGGTAAGAGAATACGTCCTAATGCTCACAACCACCCTAAGACACTCCACAAGACACTGGAGTCTTGTGCTCCCAGTGCGTGTGCCAAACACACCTCTTGTTGATTTTGAACTGTTTGGTTTTAGTTTAATGTACAGTTATAAAATCAAAATATTAAGCAAAGACTTAAGTACTGAATATTTTCATTTTCAGGATACGGTAATGAAATTTTTGGAGTAGCCGGTTAAGCTTTAGTTTGTAAAACTCTTATCAATAGACCTTGAACATGTGCAAACTACTACAGTTCTTTGACTTTAGTGAAACTAAGCTGATGTGCCTCAGCTATCAATGAGCCACTATTATTCAAGTGAATAAATAATTTTTTCCATGTTTAAAATCAATATAATCTCTTTTAAAAAAAATCTTTAATCCTCCAAACTACACCAAATACCACTGTATGAATGAGAAAGTTCCCTGTTTATTTCCATGTATTGTTTCAATAACATTGTCTCAATTGGGAAGAAATGAAAAAAAATTGAAAATAAAACCACAACAGTCAGGGTGAATGTAGTAAGCATATAGAATATGCATATTTTTAAGTACTGCTTTTGTAAACATTGCTGGTTGGGAATTAATTTTATGCTGCTTAGTGCTAGTGCACACTGTTTCAGTTATAAAAAACTGAATGAGATTTTTATGAAAAAAAAAAAGAAGGAAGCCTTGCCTAGTTCATATCTTGGAGGTTACAGTATATAAACAGATATATTTTCTTTTAGTCTAACCTTGTCTGGAAGATATAGGAAAACTAATTTGCCTTATTTACATATGGCACAATCTATCCAGTATTCAAGGGTTTGTCAGAAACAGGAACATTGTGCATTTCCATGGTAACAGATGGCATGCTGACAGTATCTGGCTCGTTGCAGCTTCGTCTAGGCAGGCCAGCAATTAATCAGCCATCTACATGCACAAAATTCTTTGTGAGTGAATGGCACTGCTCCTCTGTAGTGCTGCCTGTGCTTTTACAATTTCTGTATTCCTGCAGGGCGAAGTACTTTTTTGTCTCTTATGCTCATTTTCTGTAGCTTCCAAAAAAAGCCTCGGAAAAGAATATGAAAATTGAAACAAGTCTGCACGTAATTTAGAAAAGATATTATTTCTTTAGCATGCAAGATGAGTGGGGATCTTGGTTTTATTCCATTGCTTTCCTTGTTTCCTCTCCCTCTCTACTTTTCATAAGCTTTCTGTGCCACGTGTTTCCTTCAACCTCTTTGACATAGGAGGCTTTTACAAACAGATAACTCTCCAAAGGTGCTCAGAAAGGGCCTTGTCATCTGCATGGCTGGTCCAGGGCTTTTATGCCAACAGGAGCGCTGTGGTTAAAGCCAGGCTGTAGCAACATCCTAAAAGCCCCTCATTGCCTGTTTAAATGACATTTTATATCTCACTGCTTTTACCCAATGGCAGCTGCATTGCCCCATCAAGGCTGGGGAATTCACTGTGTTCTTAACATCGAGTGACCAGTCTTACTCATAATTAATGCAAGATTTAATTTGTCAGAGATCTTTTTCTGTGCCACTGTTTGAGTGTGCTGTGGGAGAAAATAAGCTCCTTAGGCTGTTTTCTCATTCCTCATGTATCTGCCTAAGGCAGGGCTGGGTTAGGACTTTGCTACTGGTGTTCATAGTTGTAGTTACTATTGACAGGACTTCAGATCCAGCAGCACATTTTCATCTTCTGGAGAGATCATTCATGGATTTTCCCTTTTGGGATGGTTATTTTCGCCACTGCTGCTTTACCAAACTCAAAGCAGAGAATCAGCATTTGATTTCAAAGGCATGGGATGTGAGAGACTTCAAGAGGTTCTGTTGTCTTGATGAACCTGGGATCTGGTGGCCAATGTGAGGTCAAAATATTTTCAGTACAACTGGATTTTCAATTTTGTTTATTTTTAAATAAAGTCTTTTATACCTGCCAAGGACTAATCTCCAAATTGAACCTGTATATTGGGTAGGATTAAACTTTCTTTTTGAGTTCGCCTCTAATTTTGTCTTTGTTGGAGGAGTCATTTATTGAGCTATAGTAGTGTTAAGAAAAAATTTGTTTCTAAAATTTTCAGTTTACAGTACAACTGGATCTCTTTTTGCAAGGTTGCGTTTGAAAGTCAGCTTTTTTAGTCTTTGTTTAGTCTTTTGTACCAGTTTGTTATGTCAAAGGTGTTTTATGCTTTTTATGGGTTTTATTACTGCCTGTTTCCCTCCTCCATCCTCATTAGTCTCTGTAGACTCCTGAAGAATCCACAGGAAAATCTTGAGATGTAATTCTCAAGGGTTAGTGAACATTTGATCCTACAAGCTTTTCACTTGAAACTTGCAACTGTGATTTCTGCCTTGGAGACTGCACCAGGAACATGTGATAGTTTTGGCTGGGATAGATTTAATTTTCCTCATGGCAGCTGGTGTGCACTTGAGCTTTGGATCGTGCTGGAAGCAGTGTTGGTGACACAGGAGTCTTTCAGTTATGGCTGAGCGAGGTGTGCTCAGAGACAAGGCTTTTCCTGCTCCTCACCCCATCCCACTGGTGAGCAGGCTTGGGGTGCACAAGAGTTTGGGAGGCAACACAGCCAGGACAGCTGATCCCAACTGACCCAAGGGATACCCCAGCCCATGGGGCATCATGCTCAGCAGTAAAGCTGGAGGGGAGGTTGGCAGGTGGGCTGCTGCTCAGTGACAAGCTGGGCATCAGTCAGATGGTGGTGATGGTGGTGACCAATTATTTCTCTTTTCATCACTTGGGGTTTTGGGGTTTTATTTTTCTTTCTCATTGTTCCCCGCCCTCTTCATTGTTATTATTAATAAAACTAAATTCTGATGGATGATGATGATGATTTTTTTTTTCTGTTTTTCTAACTTATTAAACTGCTTTTATGTCAATTCACAAGTTTTCTCACTACCAAATCTCTCCACCATCCCACCAGGAAAAGGGGAATGAGTGGTTGTGTGGTGCTCAGCTACTGTGTGAGGTTGAACTGAAGCAGCAAGAGAACACAAACTCATTATACCCAAATACTTATTTTAATTAACTGGTGGTACAGCAAATCTAAAGTGTGGTGAGAAAGAAATATGTTAAGTGCAGCCCAGCAGATGAATTCCCTATTGGTTTATATCTTGACTGTGTGTGCTTTGCTCCCTATCCAACCCGGCCAGCCTGCAGCTGGAGACAGTTTGTGGCTGACCACCACTTGTCCCAGAGCTGCAGCAAAACACTTCTGGGGAATTCTGCACAAAGGATTCTTGAAGGACTAGAGATGACCTGCTGGATCATGATATGATCCCACCAAACTTCCAGTACGTGTCCAGTGCTTGGGATACCGAACAAGGGAGATCTGAAATGACCATGAGCATATTCATTTATAATCAGAATGCCTCTCTTTATTAGTGCAGCTATGTATTTGAAAATAAGCTGTAATTTAGTTTATACACTTTTAGTATATTTGTTTCATTCAGTAACACAATAAGTAGCTGGCTGCAGGTGTTGTACAACGTAGTTGTGCTGCAATGGACTCTGTTGGTTGACAGTAGTTCTCAGAAGGCTAATTACTGTATTAATTAAAAATGTGGTTTGTATTAGGATAGGTATACAAAGATGTATATATGTATATGCACGTAAACACCCTCTATTAACATTCTGGTCCATTTTGCTTTAGCAAACAGTCTATTTGTCCAATCCATTTTAATATAATACAGTTTAACACAGAAATCAATCAGCAAATGCCTCCTCCATAGGGGCTGAAGTGCTCTCCATTGAAACTGTTCACCAGAATGTTGATATTACAGTGGTGCTTTGAGCTCCCCCATGCTCGCAGTTCCTCTACAATGGTGGAATTGTCAGCACAATGAAAAGATGCATCTTTGTCAAGATTCTTTCTAGTTTAAAAACCATGCCATAACTCTCCAATAATTTGCTTGATATTTTGAAGGAATATGTGTGGGGTTTCATCAGCAATAGATTCAGTGATTACTTTGGGGACAATTTAAGCCAGAGTGGCATGATTTGCTCTTTGGCAGAAAGTCCATATTTGCTGTATGGAAGCCTCAGTCGTTGTACATTTGAGGGATAGTCACTTATTGCAGTTTCTGGAATTTAAGATGCTACTTTAGGAAAAATGTGTCATATGGCTTGTAAACCTTTAGCTTTGCAAACAAACTGTTTATAGCAAGTTTCAGTATTTTTGTCTCTGTGGTGTTTGGGTATTTTTTTGTTGTGATTTTTTTAAGGTTACTGTAATGAGATTATGGTTTTCATTGGAATAAGTTTTAAGCCACCTAATGAAATTGTTCAGAAAAATTTAAGTCACTTTAGTATCATTCATTTTTCTCCTCTTTTTCAGATTTTACTTTCTCTCCTTTTTGATGCCTTTAATGTTTTGCTTTTTATTCCCTGGAATTAATTAAAATTTTGATTTTCCTGAAATCAGTCTGACAGGAAAGGCATTTTTTACTATGTTCTTCTTTTTGCTACTCTGGTCTTTTATATTTACTTTTGTTTTATATACACATAAATCTGTGAATGGTGAGGGGTTTAAAACCTTTTTTTTTTTTACTAACCTGTATAACTAGTTACATTGGAAAGAATAATTAAGAACTTAAATGGTATAGAATTGTGAGGATGATGAGGTCTATTTTCTTGGAATTACAGGTGACAATAATATGTCCTTGCCACAAAAATTCTCACAATCAAAATAAACGTGATTTATCTTGTGAAGACCTTGAGTAAGGATGGGATGACACAGAATCCTAAATTTAACAGGTGTAAAATTAACTGAGATCTGGATGGGATATGTTTCTTCCACGTGGAAGAAGTTAACCACAGCATCTGCAGCATCCTACTCAAGCTCCATAGAATCAACACATGGACCTGATGTCTAAGAGGATAAGGAATATTTAAACACCTTTGATCTCTATATTATTAAAAGGAAAAGTATATATTTAAATAGGCAAATATGTATTTACTGAAATGCATAGAAATACTATTAAATATTTTACTCACTAATGCATTACAATTTTTAGACATCAATACTGAAAAATAGCATCAAACATTTTGAATAATTATCGCTTAAAAATTAACACCAAATGCCATTAACTCATCGTAAAATATCTTTAAGGATAAATTTTAATGTCATCTTTAGGGTTCCTTACAATTTACTTTTAAAATTTCCAAACCTCCAGCTCCTCCTGCTTTAGACATCATTTATCCCAGTAGGAAGACACGGCTTCCTCAGCAGTTGCCTTGGCTAGGGGAAGACACAGGGGTTGATTTTGCTGTATGTGGCCAATTATGTTGACCTTTGTGATGGCAAGCCTGGAATCTTGAGTTTTTCTCCTATTTAGGACTCCTTCACGGCAGCATAATACATTGCTGCCATGTCAGTTTGTGGTCTAATATTTTTACAGCCCAGCAATGCACATTTGGAGACTGTGATTAGCATCCTTAATTCCCAGGGGGAAAAAAAAATTAAAAAGCCTTGTTAGAACTAGAAAGCTGAAGTCTAAAATAGTCCACCTGCTGTTCTAAAGAGTATTATTTTAGTGCCCTGGGGACATGCAAAGTTGTAACCTACTGATGTCAAGGTTAGATTTTATAGGGCTTTTTAATGTAAGTGGTTTTGATAACTTGGCAAAGCATTTTCTGTTGTTCGTTTCTGTTCGATGCTTCTTAAAAACAGCAGTCCAAGATCCACAGAGATGGTAGATTATAAAATGGATGGAGTCCCATTTCTTTTCTCACCATATTTACTTAATAAGACATTACGATGATTGTCAGCTAATCTCAAGAGAAAATATTTTTTTCCTAGAATAATTGTTTTAAGTTGAATTTTATTCATTTTATAATTCTGTGGTCGCTGAATGTAATGGATTTGATTTTCTTATTGTATGATTAACTTTTCATGGTGACAGTAATAGTAATAACATCAACATACAAAAATAATATAAATATACAAAAATTTGTTTCCCATAATGGGGGTGTTTATGCTCCTCATTTTGGTGTGCCTGACTGACAGCAGGGAGGCAGAGATGTTTGTTTTGTCTTCAGTAGTTCTTACATTCACAACTGCTGCAATAAAATCCCTCCATCATTCTGAGATGAATCAGTACTCAGGTAAGATCTTTAAAAATGTGTACTTTCCCTGTGTAGGATTTAGGTTTTGGGAGTTGCAGGAGGTGTCTCCATCTCCTGTGGAGGGAGTAGGAGCCATCAGTCACAGCCTTGCTGATGGTGGGCTCCCTGCATCCCTGGCTTCAGGGGGAATTTTAATCTGAACTTCGAATTTTCTGGAAAAGAAGTTTAGATTATGATTTATACTATTTTTTTTCTAAAGAGGAGGATCAAAGTTGCTCAGGGCAGAAGGGTTCATGATTATATACAGGTGACTGCTGCCATGAAGACTTAAAATTTAAGACAATACCTCTCTGCGTGGACTATTGTCCTTTTGGTTATACTTTTCATTTCCATATTAGAGAAGTCTGTTTTCTAATTGTAAACATACTGAGCTCCCCAAATTACAGTTTGGAAAATGTTTGAGAGCTATTTTAAACTTTTTCAATAAAGACAATTATGTTTATAATGACTGGTTTACTCGTTATCACCCTTGTTATGTACCTTTAATTGCAAGCAGCCTATGAGTTTCTTAAATCTATTGGAACAATTCTGTGAATAATTTCTGCAATTAATTTTCAGTTTGCTGTGCTTGCACACTGTCCTGTACATTGTACTCCTTGAAGAATTTATCTTTTTTGCTATTTTGGTGTTTTCTTTATGCTCTCTGCCTGTTTGTATATTCATATGCATTGATATAGAGAACACTCCTTCTTGTTAGAGATGTCAAGTGGAGAATTGCTGGAAGATTTTTGTGGAAACAACACTGCAGGTTTTATATAGGGCACCTAAGCTTGCTGGGTACCCTCAGAGAGAATACAAAGTTGGAAAAGCTTTTACCTAAGTCACAGCAGAGAGTGTGGATCAGATCCAATACTTGTCTTTTCCTCTCATAAAGCCACTGCATTTTTTAAGCCATTCTTTCCTCCTTCTTTTGCCTTAAGGATGTTATCCTTAATCTGCTGGGCTCTTTGTCCTGTGGTTGGTCTAGGTCAATTCACTTGTGCAAGCCCTGAATCCTGACTGCAGTAGAAATCCACCCTGTGCAGTTTGCTCACTGGGGGTGTGCAATGGCAGGTGATGGTGGTGGTTTGTGTGTGGAGGAGCATCATGGCTTAGAAAGGGTTCTTGTGTGAAGTCCTTGCTTAGCCCCACTTGTGCAGAAGGACAAGAACCTGCTACTGCACAATGAGGGCATGTACAGTCCTGCTGTGAACCACCTGCTGCCCCCCCACCCATCTCTCCAAAAGCCAGCCTGAACGAAGGAGAAAACCTCCTGTGGGAGCTTTTAGGCAAAAGTGGGAGGTTAGAGGATGTTTCAACCTTTGAGCTTATAGCTCTGAATTTTTTCTACTAAACCACAGGGATAGGTGACATCTTTATTTGGTTAAAATTCTCACCTTTGCTTTCTGTCATATTAAGGTGAACATGTCCTTTTTTGTGCCTTCTAGAGGTAGTTGCAGAAAACAAATCCCAGGTGCTGAATCCTGGCTCAACCACATTTGCTTAACAGTACTAAACCTCAGTGCATGTCTGGTTCAGCTTATTTTTCCCTCTTTCCTCATGCAAAACAGGTAGCAAAATAATATATGGTCCTAAAGAAGAGTCTCAGTGATTCCAATTTATCAGAGTGCTTAATTGAGTCTGTGAATTTGGCCTGTTGACTGATGATGATGAAGCTTCTCAGGGGGCCCCTATTAACACTAAAATTATTTAATATTTTTTTAATCAATTACTGACTCTTTTAGGCAGATAATTCTGCCATGGATGGTCCATTAATAAAATGTATACTAAATCCCCGGAACAATTTTCTAAATGTTGAAAAATGACTGATTAATAGCAGACTCCTACTAAATGTTAAAAAAACAAAATGTACAATTTTTTTGGCACTAAAAGAAAATTACAGGTAACTCCAGATGAAATGATAATTAGAACAGCAAGAGGCACAGTGATGGAGCAAATTAAATCCTTTAGGTATCTTGTGGTTATTTTGGATGAATCTCTACTTTCTCTAATCACTTGGATTATATTGTTCAGAGTCAATTTATGATTGGGGGATTAATACCCATATAATTTGACTCTGGATGCCAAGAGAATTGTAGCTCCCAATGGTAAATATTGTCAATTACTTATTCTGGTTGTATAATTTACGATGCAGCTTCCTGATATATTCTGATTCTAATCCTATCAATATATGGTAGTTTTTGAGTCTATTTGTTCAGCTTGGTATGAAATATCATTGTATGTTGTATGAGAAAAAGAAAAAGGGGAGCAGGGGTCCCCAGTTACCTGCTGTTCAGCTCATCACTACTACAGACTGCCCTTGGAGCCTTTTAGGGCTCTTGCCTAATCTCTGTGGTGCTATATCCTTTCTCAACCCTCTTTACAACAGTGAAGAAAAATTAGATTTTTCCATCACAGGGATCACAACCACCTGCAAAGGCTTAAGAGCCTGCACCAATGGTGCCTAATACAGCCTCTTGTATCTGTCTCTAGACGAGGAGGTGAGAAAACCAGTGGTCAGTGAAATACCTATCTTTGTTTTCCTCTAAGGCAAGATACTTAAGGATGAGTCTGGATTTAGATATATGATTAATCCCATTTTAATCAATGTGATTTAAGACAGATACATTCTGAAGTGCCTTGTTGAATATCACTGTGGAGAATGATACACAGATTTTGAGAGATATATATAATAGATCTGTCTGTGGTTTGGATTTAGGTGGTGTGTTGTTTTTGGGGTTTTTTTCCTTTCTCTATTGCCTTAAGCAGAAAAGATACTTGAGATAACAAAAAGCTGAAATCTGATTATTACAAGTACAATTTAGGGATATACTAAACACATTCAAATCTGTCATGAGTTTGAGGAAATTTTGGTACCATTTGAAGTAGCTCAGTTAATTTTTTGCAATGATTGTTTCATAGAAAAATATAAAGATTTAAGATGGGCTAAAAATAGTTCCACAATGGGCAAGGACTTAGTGAATATCTCTCTAAATTCTGGGACAGTGATAATGGATCAGGTAATGCTGAGTAAATGGAAACTAAATGGAAACTTCCCACTGGTGAGTCAGTAAGGGAAACACTGAAAACCTGTTGGAATAAACACTGAAGCAAAACAAACTTGGGATCCTCAGTCTGAAAGACATTATGTGGCTTGCAGCTGTTTAACAAGTAACAGCTCTAAGGACTACAAGGACTGATTTCAACAGGACCTTTCCTGTGCATGTTTGTCACAAATTTCTGTTAGTCATCAATAGCTCTGAGATATTCAGATTATTCGAGATGTGGTTTTTGGAGGATTTTGCTTTTCTTTTTTTTCCTCCTGTTGGAGAGAGTGGATGCATTCACTGAACATCTATACAGTTCTGTATTTTTCCTAAATTAATCCAAATTCAGGCTTGCCAGGATTGGGATTGTTTATGCATATGATCAACTCTTAGATAAAAGGGCACTTATTCAGTCTATCATCAACACCATGGCTTAAGGGCGAAGGAAGAGATATATAAGATATATATGAAAATCTGAATCACATTGACTTTTTTATTTACAACCATAATTTATTTTCTATTTAAAGACAAATTAAATAGGAAGTGAAGGAAAACACAATAACAACCCTTGTTGAGACAGAAAATGGCAATTAAACCACTGAATATCTGCATGATGGGATATTTTTTAAAAGAACTATTCCTTGATTGTTACACATTTTGATTTTTAAAGTGTGAGGAATCTAGGGCCTCAGCAACCACTGAATCTGTGAAAGTGCTGGAAGCCAAACTGCCCCTTTTGCCTTTCTGCAAATAATCTCTGTGTCTTCCTTGTGTCCAGTATTTTTGCTGTCTCTGTTCAAGGAATCCAAACTCTTAAGCATCAAATTGAAGGATGTACAAGTTGTTGACCATCATATCAAAGAACTGTCAGTGTGTACTGACCTTGAAAAAATATTTTGTTGTGTACAAGTGCTCTGTGGCACACACAGGTTTTTGTTTCTGCATGAAATCTGGTTTTGTGTGATTAATGACTTCTGTCTGCACTGTAAGTACAGTAGCAGAGCCAGTCAATGCACTGTGAGAGGCCCAGCATTCCCTGAAGACATTTCATCACAATGAAATGCATTTTCAGTTTTTATGCAGCTTTTTTGTGTTCTATTTTGGTAGGAGTATGCAAATATTTATTGCTTTTGTGCAGGTACCCCTCGCCATTCTAACTCACAAGCGCATGGGTAAATCTGTAGTCACAGTGAAACTGAAGTTGAACATTGAATCAGTAAGAGTAATACACATGATAGCATGATGTATACAAGCATTCTAAATTCTCTAGGAGGGAATTGTTATCTGTGGAAGCTAAAATGTGCCAAATTCACTTTTTATATCATTATTTTGAAATTTAGGATTTGTGTGTGTGTGTAGGGGAGTATAGTTTTGCAGAAGGCAACTATTATCAAGGTGTTGAAATTAATTGGCTGCTTTAATTGAGGTAGATTACTAGCTAATGCTTTCTTGAATACAGTAATTCTCCTATTAAATTATCTTTGAATAATTACCTGAAATTTCTCAGCTGCAGGGACTGATGGCTATTTAATTGCACAGTGATGTTGCTATATAATTACTTAACAAGGTGTCCTTTAATAGTTTAATTCCCCTTTCCCAAGGAAAAAACCCTGTAATATGACTTCTATTTTTTAAGTGCTGTGATTTTTTTTTATAGATAGCTTTGTATCTGAAACAGTAAAAAAAAGCTATTTGTTGACTTGCTTTTAAAAGTAAGTCTTTTGATTGCTCAAGAATAGATTTGGATTCAGAAGAGTTTTGGAAACAAAAAAAAAATTGGTTAGGCTTCATTACATATATTTTGTGGTTTGCTATTTGTTTTACAGTGTACTTTGAATGAGACATTAGTCAGGTCTGATATGCAAAAACATAATTATGTGTGTGTTGATTTCTGTGGAGCTGTCTGGGTAATGGGACCTCTTGTGCTGAAGCAAGGCAGAGTGACCAGGAATTTTAAACCTGTATTTATTCCTCCTGGGAACGGGGTAGGGTGGGAGGAGATTGTCTGCTTGCTGTGGGTTCCTATCAGCTGGAAAGAGTGAGCAGTGAAAACAGCTGTTTCATGAAGATGGTGAAACAAAAGCAGAGATCAGAAGAAAAAATGCTCAGGATCATGCCACAGGGTATCAGTTTCCTTGCTAGTTCAAGGATAGACTGGTTTTTGCTGACAAGAAATACTCTACATTGAACAATGCAAAACTTAACAGCTGTAAAGGAGGTTTCTGATAAGTCACAACGAGGCTGGAACTGTGAAGCTGGATAGAGCATTCTGGAAAATTGAAGAGAGGAATGGTAGGATCATTTTACCTCTTTAGTTACATAAACATTTTAATCTATATCTGCTGAACACACACCTTACCCAAAACATTGTATTCTGACCTTTGAATAGAATCACAGAATAGTTAGGGTTGGAAGGGATGTGATCCTTCTAAAATGTGAGGGCTTTTAAATCTCCTTTTTAAAACAGAATTATAGGCATTCAGGGCTTACTGATCAGTTTGAGTTTCACACTGCTTCCATGCTGATCCACTGAAGGTGTGATCTATGAGCATTTCCACCTGCGAGCCTGGCTCTGTTCTCCAGAGGCTTGGGGCTTTGATCTCTAACATGCCAAGTTCTATCCTGAATAGCTTGAACATATATGGCAGTCTTATACAATGGGCCTGGTGCAGAGCACGGACAAAATCAAAATGTGTGTCACTAACACACATTTCTGAACCCCTTTGAGGAAGAGCTCCAAACCCCCTATTTGTCTTTGCCTCTTTAAAACCAGAAGGGAATGATCAATCCAGTATTGCAGAAATCATCTCTGTCCACAGGGACATTTTTTAGACAAATCTCCAAAGGATAAAGCAGAAGAATGGCTGTACTGGATCAGAGCAAAGACACACATAGCTCAAGCTGTCAGGAATGAAGGCATCAGTACTACATGTTGTTATTTCATGAACATACAATCCTTGATTCATACCATCTCCACTTTTATCAGAGTGGAATAAGAAAGGATTTTTTTTAATGTCCATTGATCTTGCAAGCCTGATAAGAGATATTCATTGCCCGATATTCAGAGGTGTTCAACTTCACAAGATGGCTGGAAAATCAGGCATTAAATTTAGGTTTTTAATTAGAATAAAATGTAGACTGCATGGGATTTTTGTCAATTTGCATAAATAAGGCTGAAAATTGCCTGACACTCTTGTAATATCTTCCTTAATAGTTCAGTCAAGGAGTAGCAAACCAAATAATAGAAAAAAAATGGCTTAGTCCTTGTGTTTTCTCTGAGTACAAATACACTCTTTTTCTTCTTCTAGTTTCTTAGAAGCTTATATCAGCAAGACAGTTTTTTTCCTTGGATATGAGGATGCTTGGGCCTTTATCTCATTTGATCTAAGAAACAAAAATACTGTAATCTTTGCAGTGTGCCTCCAGTAATTTCCATCCAAGAAGAGTGGTCCAGACTGCATCTGGGACTGAAAAACTCCACAGAGGAGTTCAATATGAGCAGAGCTCTTGGCCACTGTTCTCTTAAAAATGTCACTGGTCCTCCTTCACCCAGAGCACTCAGGTTGGACTGCTCATATTTCCATTAAATGTTTGTAATGATAGGGGAATTATAAATATTGTATGTTTGTACTTTACTGTATCCAGAGACCTGAAATTATGACTGGAGCTCAACTGTCCAGGCCTTTTTTTTATTACAATCCCATAGGCAAAATACTCCCACCCTGAAGCTCCTTGAGCCTGCTGGGGTAGGTGGTGTGAAGGATACATGGTGTGATGTGTAACAGAAAGATTGAGGGACATTTGAGTCATCTCTCCAGGACATTTTCAAGTCTCCCAGAAGTTTTTAAGACTATTCTCTGTTTCTCTTGCTTTCTTATTCTTCTTTTTTTTTTCTGTTTTCATTCTTCTGTATTTGACCTCTGCTTGTTCTTCATCTCTTTCTCCCCCCCATGCAAACCCTCCCTTTTCATTCCTGACTCTCTCCTTCACTCCTCCCCTCACTCATTCTCTTCAGCATTGCAGCAATGGTAGTCAAAAGAAGAAAGGCACAGAATTATCTGTTACTAAATGGGTGGTGCTGATGGAAAATTAGGGAGGAGGAAAAGAGGAATTAATTATCCATAATGTAAGGGTTAAGAAATAAGATTTTCCCAACTAACACTAATATCTGAAGAAATCCTAAATTTGTGAGAAACGTTCCTTCTTCCTTCATCAGAAGGCTCTGCAGCTGTACTCTTAGAAAAGGAAAGAGAGGGTCAAACCTTATGTTTTATCCCTGCTTTCTGTAAGTAACCTGCAAAGAGATTTTTTTCTCAAGGTTGCAGAGCATCTGCTGCTCCAATTTCTCTGCTTCTTAGGAAGGATGAGGTGTAATTGTAATCTGTTGCTTTGAAATCCCTCTATGAAAGACAGGAAAAATGTACAAGGTGTTATTGCTAGAAGGCAGTTTATGTAACTAGTCAGTAACTAGAAGATCCCTCCCCATTAATTTTTGTTTTGTTTATTTTTAAAAAGGTGTGAGGCTGATATGGAGAATATGCCAAGTCAACTGGATGAGTCAGCAAAGGCAGCACAATGTGAGTGAGTTTGGTTTTTTTAAAAGAAAAATATTCACACTTCAACTCAGTTTATCACAATATTACCTGCAATTACAAACCCAGAAGAGTGCTACTAACATTTTATTAGGTTTTTATTGGAAATGTGGCCTCGTGCACCTAGTGGAGGAGCAGTTAAGCTACTCTGTGTATGGCTATTTACCCTAAAATATAAAATAAAAAACTAGCCTCTGCATGATAATTTTTTTCAGTGCTGTCTTTGAGCAAAAACTGATAATGTATATTTACATTACAGAGTATCTGCCCACAGATTTTTCTTATGAAAACTTCACAGCAGTGATAACCAAAAGCACTTCCCCCCATAAATGCATTTTTCAAATCTGTCTGCATTGGCCTGAAGTCTTGCTGACCAGTCAACAGTACAAATAACATCTTTGAAAGCCAATTTTTTTCTTCTCTGGAGTGGAAGCACATCAAACATTGTGTCAGTACATGTAGGCAGACATTTTTGTGGGCATTTTGGCTCTATATTTATAAATTAGGCAGAATACTGATAATGTCCAAATAACCCCCTGTAAAATACAAAAGGCAAATCCAGCTGCAGTCATTTTACTGGAAGGGACATGCAGGATGATAAGTTAGACCTTCTCTAACCCTATGCAATGCTTGGGATTGGAGAGAGATTTTCTGAAATTTCAGAGGAGAATTAGCATGACATGAAGTTGGTGTCAGTGGTGTAACATTGAACACCTTGGCATTATTTCACATACAAAAGTAACTAGAGGAAAGGATTGTGGTCCTCCTTCTGGTGTTTTGCTGCTTCAAACGTGAGATTTGTTCAAGTACAGAATTAAATAGCAATGCTTGGGTTGTGTTTGTTGCATTTTTTTAGGATTGTGGGTAATGAATCATCCTGAGGCTGCTCTGAGCCATGGGGTACCAGGGAGGGAAGGAATTGAACTGGTTTGGAATTGCATCCCCAGTGGATAGATTGAAGAAAGATTAATACTTGTGTATTTTTGTTTGTTTTGGTTGTTTTTCACAATTTTCATCTTTCTCTATGCCTGAGGAGCAAGCAGAGGAAATAAGTTGTTTTTCATTTAGTGGTTGTAACAAAGGTTGCATGTCAATGTGGATATTGAATGCTTTTTCAGAATTACATGTAGCCATACTGTTGGGTCTGTTTAGGCTTTTTTTAATAAAATTTTCTAAAGGTGGAAAATCAAAATATGTTGAAAAACTGTGAATTTAAAGCATTTAGTAGATTTTTTTTTTTTTTTAGTAGATCGCTTTTTTCTGTTGAATGAACTAGGAAGGTGACAGTGAGTATCTTAACTTTTGCCTCTTTTTGTAACTTTGTGACTTGCCTTCAGAGGATGGGGTAGGGTGAGTCCTATGGGAAGGATGAGGGGTCAGCAATGTCCCTGGTGAGCTACAGGCTCAAGGAGTAGGAGATCCAGAGAGTGCAGGAGGGGACAGCAGAGATCACCACTGTAGAACCAAAATCCTGCAGCTCGTTGGGTGGCAGGGGAGGAGCAGCAACATTCAGTGATGCCTTCAAGGCAACAGCAGAAAGAATTTACTCAGGTCTGGGGAAGGTAGAAAGAATTTACAGGGGTCTGGGGAAGGTTACTCATAGAGTAACAAGTCCCTGAGTGTATGGGAGCTGGGCATGGGGGCAAGGACCTGCCTGAAATGACATAAGTAGGCACATTATTAGGGCTTTATGTGACTCATCTTTATTTCAGTTCTGTCCAGCATTACTGGTATTAACAGAAACATTATAATAGGAAGAAAATAAAAAGACTGATACTAGATTAGTCAAGAATTGCCCAAATAAAACCATAAAAGCATAGACATAACTTTGTATCAGTAGAATGTGGTGCTAAGTTTGCATATGTGAAGCATGCCTTTCCACTCTTCTTATAGTTCATTCTCTTTAACCTCATCACTTCATTTTGTTATTATTAAATGCTTTTTTGTATAAGTTATCTCTGCTTCTATTCTATGATTAAAATATGCATCAGGCAACTGAAGATAGACACTAAAGTTCTCAGATATCATTTTTGTAGCAAAGATCTCCACATTTCTCTGTCTCAGTGACATGGAATTGTGTGACAGATCCCTTTTGGGTGTCTGTCTCTCTGGCAGGGATGTCACCAATTGTGTGCTGCCCATGCAGTGCTGCCTGCTGGGTTTGGGCTCTCCTTGCCATGCTCAGCTCAGCTGTGTGGATGCACCCAGGGACCTGCACTCCTGGGCACCTTCCTGGAGAAAAGGTCTCTGCTGACACCCTCAGAGCTTTCACCTGCCCAGGCAGCCCCATGGCAGACTGGTGGTTAATGGGATCCCCACTGGTGGTTAATGGGATCAACTCCAGCACCTGGGATGCAGAAGCAGGAGATGATCCTTACCCCAGTCTATGAAAATACATTTTTGCAAAATGTAAAATCCCATTTGTAATGCAGTGTTAAGCAGGGACAAATCAATGAGTTCAGTCCCTGAGACTCAGCAGATCTGAGAGGGTTTCTGTCCAAAGGATGCGTTCATTTTTGTTTCTTGTCTAAATTAACATAAAAATAGGAAAAGATACTGAGACATGAGATCACTAGATGAAGGAGAAGTTTTTCAGTTTACCATAAAACATTAAAAGTATAATTATTAATGAAAATTAAAACTCTTACTCTGAAGTAAGGCAGCTGTATCCTCTTCAGCCTCTTTTCTTGTCACTCCATGGATTTTGACCAAGTGAGGTGTATATCCAGTTCCTTTTTTTTTTATCTGGTTCTTGGTAATCTTGAATGATCAAGACCTAGGAGATAGTCAATATGCCAAGTATAAAATTCTTCAATATGCCAGGTATAACATTACAGAAATTATATTCTTGCAATGGATTCATTGCAAAAGATTTTTTTGGCAAGGATTTTCATTTGATACTTTGTTTATAAGGATACCGTTTTGGATATGTTTTAGAGTAGCTAGAATTGAGACAGCCTCTCTTTGTATGGAAAGATTGTCTTTTTCTTTCCTGCTCTTAGTGGAGAGCTAATACTTGTTTCTCTGGTACTTCTTGGGATCATGGGAAGTCAAATTTTTCACATCAAAAAGGTTCAAAATTAAACATCTTTTAGTACTATCACTGCAGACAGGTTGTTCAGACATTGTAGCAATTACATCTAATGTCAAATTTGGAGGTCTGCACATATTCACATATTGCTAAAAGCAATGTTAGCAAGATTGTCCTACTTTATAAATGATATTATTTGGATCAAACATCCTGGGTTGAATTCAAGTGCTTTGGATAACACAGGTTGAACTAGCTCTTCTTTAATTATAATAGAAATCAGTTCACGTATATATGTCAGAATAGTTTTCTTTAATTATAATAAAATCAGTTTTGCTAGATTTGTATGCAAACTTGTCTCATTAATATTGTATATCTGGGATAATGTAGAAGTTAGCTTGCTGTGAATGTGGTTTCTGGTTACATCATTCACAGAGGAATTGGATCTGTAGGCCCTGAAGGTCTATAAACTTACAGCAATAATTAGATGTGACCATTTTTTAACTTTGAATAAGACTTTTAGCACATTGGGCAGTTGAGTATTTGTGTGCAGCAAGTGTGGGCTCAACTGCTTGTGTAATTTCCATGAATAGCAGGTTGCACTCATAAGTACATCATTAATTAGCTGCTTGTGCTGTTATCTGCCGTGGAGGTATAGCTACACCAGTTTGTTTTTTCTACCAGCTTCTGTGAGAAATTTCTAGTGCTTGTCAAATACATGGGTAGAAAAAGAATAAACAAAAAATAAGGCACTTTGTAAGTGTGATCAATACAAAATTGTCTTCATAAGCTGGTAGGTGCTATTTCAAAACTGCTACCTAGTTGCAAATTGTCCAAGAGTCATTTTTATTTGGCTTCATGCTGACCTGTAAATCCAGGCAATGTTCCCATTTGCAGCTTCAGCTCAGGTGTTTGAACCTCAGTAGTGGATTTCTGTACAACTCTGCCTCACCAGTTTGGTCACACAGTTCTTGGTTTTTAAATGTGAAGGAGACCAGAGCCCAAGAGATGAAGTCAGTGTGAGTTTCTTCCCTGCCCTCACTGGGCTTTGGATCAGGCTCATCAAACCCCGCAAAGGGTCAGGTTATTTGCACAACAGTTGTAGAGGCTCTTCCCTATGAATGAATAAAGCATTTAGAATTGTATTTTGTAAAGTGCACAGTCGCCATAAATGGGATGAGAATTTTTTTTTTCCCTGAATTGGGCTCTTTGTACTGAAATGTGTAGTTAGCACAAATATTCATCCTCCTCTGCTGTATAAGCTGAAAGGGCCCAGAGGAAGCTTGAAAGTGCAAGTCACACTGACATTTCACTCATCAGTCCTTTGCCCTGATATTGTAACATCGCTGCTCCTCGGCAAAGGCAAAGTGGGGAACATATCCAGCTAATAGGAGAAAAGTTTAACTCTTCATGAGTGGTAAAATTCAGGGCTGAAACAGTGATGTTATATTAATTAAATTCCCTGTTTCACTTTATAATTGTGAGGTTCAGGAGCAGGAACCTCACACAGTTCTGAAGCAAAAAAGATGTGTGTAGACTGCTTATTTGTTGAAAACCTACAGTGAGTGCTACAGTACTTAAAAGGGAACCATAATTGCTCTAAGCTTTTCCTCTTCTGGGGTGTATAGTACTCTGATCTTCATAATCCTGGGTATTGAGAAACTGAATAACAGTCGTCTTGTTTAAAGTGAAAAACATCAATTGCATCTCTCCTCCCTGACTCTTCCCTGGCAGTATTGCCTTGAAAAGCAATTTTCCTCCAGAAGCACTGACACGTTTGTGTCCTTAAAAATTAAGATGTTACATTAGTTCTCCAGATTCTGAAAGCAAATCATCATCTATACTCTTTATTTGAATATCTTATATGAACATAACAAATAAGAGTAAGCATAAAAGAATGATGTTTGTGTATTTTAGATAAATAAATGTACTTTTCATATGTGACATTTTTGGTGGAATGCTGCTCTGATCAGAAGAGCTTCAGCATTAAGGTAGCTGTAATAATAATCATCTTCATGAAAATATGCATACTCCTTATAAGTAATACTTCTATTTTTCTAGACTGGATCTCACCACATATTTTATTTTAATATATTGTTATTTTCCTTCAGAGTCACATTAGAAATAACTAACAGACAAATTACTTGCACACATGCTTTAGAGTACCAGAAACAAACAAATAAAGCCCCCCAAGTAATTGTCAGCCCATGTCAGCAATTCACTTATTAGGATCACATAAACCCATGTCTTATATATTCCACCCAGAATTGTTTTAAGGTCCTTGTATGCATAGAATTTTGAAATATATTATTTGAATATAAAAGTAGATTATGTATTTCCCCTGTGGCTGGCCAAATGTCTTTCCAACAAAGGGTAAAATAAGAAGGCTATTTTTTTGTGTAAAAGAGTGATCTTTTTAGTCATGCTTGATTGCTTTTTCAGGACTGTCTCCATTTATAATGAGATATTCTTGGACTCATTTGAACCAGAAAGTTTAGTAAAATTGTTACATTTTTAACATAAAATACCTTGAATTATTTAAACTCTCTCAAACTCAGTATTTTTGAAATACATGATAAATATTGGATTTTTTGCTTCGCAGGCTGAACATGACAAAAATGGAAATATATTTAGCATATTTGCAAGAAATATTTGTTTTAATCTTTCATACTTGTCAGCACTTCACACTAATTTAGTCTTATCTGCTGCTAAGGAGTTACACAGTAAGGGATGCACTTGTTATTCAAATCCCTATTAATGTTTCATATCATAGTTTGGCAAGAGAGCTGTGACTCTATTGGGCTATGATACAGGAAGTTTTAATTATCTGTACTTCTCAGAAAACTTGGCCTAGGATGTCTGTGCTGAGAACAATGATGTGAATTTACTTTTATCAGGAGTTTAAAATTGCACTATAAAATGTGTTCTGTGATACTGTTCTTATAAGATCTGATGTGCAATGAAACGTGCAGAGCTTGAGGAGAAAATGTGTTTTTATTATAATCAGAGTGCCCAGATAAAATTGTAGGTGTGCAGTGCTTTAGGAATATTTATTTGCAGGTAATGATAAATTTTACATTACCCCTAAGTTTGTTTCTACTATTGGAAACTACACAATCATCCTTCCATGCTTAGCTTGAGTCTTGTACTTGCATTGCTCTATATTTAGTCTTTTCAGTGTATTTTGTAAAATATTTCATTGTAATGTTAGCAGAGCTTACTTAGCAGTTCTGTATTTTGCAGACAAAAAGAAAAAAATCTCTATCAGTTGTAGATCAAGTAAAACCCTGCAACAATTCCTTTTCAAAGGAACAAGTTGCAGTTCAAAATTTTATTTTACCGTACTTTTATCTTTAGGCATTATGAGAAGCAGCTCTTTTACTTCTGAACCCACAGCAAAAGCCTGTGTCTCGTCTTTCCTGTAATTGTCCATTCTTTTTATAAGATTTATTTTTGCCTGTGGTGCTGAACTGAGAAAGTCACCCAGCTAAAATGTAGTTACTTCATTTCCAAGTAAAAACAATGGCGTTTTCATGTCCACACTTATTATTATTCTGAGAATGTACTAATTTGTTACATCCAAGATGACGGTTAGCTGGGTCCATGAAAGGGGCACGGTGCCAACTACTGCAGCTCAGTAAAAGGACTTCTTTCATGGCAAGTGGTGGGACAGAAAGTAGCCCGCAGTGCCTGTGGGTCCGGCAGGCAGGTTGCCAGCAGAGTCATCCTGGTACTGGGCTTTGCTGTGCCGGGCTCTGAATGAAGCTCCAACCATGATTTCACTAAATGTCGGCATGGGCAGCCAAATTTTCGAGCCACCAGTGCTCTAAGGAGCAACTGATAAATGTTTTATCCCTGCGGGCTGTAGTTGATGTTGCACAAGGATTTTGCATGTGCTCAATGCATTATCATTCTTGGCATTAAGCTTAGATAATTGTCTACTTATATTGAGCCTGTAATAGCAAAATACAAGTGAAGAGGCATGTTTTACAAAGTAAAACTATGAAATAGGTTTAGCTATATTACTATGGATTTTTTTTGTTCTATCCTACTAAATTTGAATGAGAATGAAGTATGATTCTATACCTTAATGCTGCTCAAACCAGGGTGGTCTCATAATTTTGTTTTACATGCATGACATTGCTTAAGGTCATTAGTTGTAAATCTTAGTATAAAAAGACTGAAAATATATTCAGTACTTTGTAGTTACCGAATACATATTTAAAAGCCTCTATGAAAAGTCGGGACCTACATGGCAGATTTTCAGTAGCTGAATGGTCAATTTAATGATGTAGATTAGCTGTATCTAAACAGTAAATGGAGATAGGCTGTTGCAAGGCTTTGATGAATATCTCTGATGCATATCCCAGTTGATCAATTTTCTAATTTTAGGGATTAGTATTCTGCTTTTCAATCCTAATATACCCTCTGGTTACATTCTATTTGAAATTTAACTTAGATCAGGTATAACTTCATTTACTTTTTGCTGTAGTTTAGCTCTAACTGTCTAACAAGCACAAATTAAATTTTAATTTGGTTTTTCTCTTTGCAGTGACTGTGATGTAATGGTCTCATTTTTTCACTAATTTTTTTCTTAGCATTACCTGAGTTCTAATTGATTATTTAAATAACTGTTTTATATTAAAAGACAGCTTTCAATATTGCTTTAAATGTTTTAAAAAGTAGCTTGCATTCAAAAATTTTATTCAGCCTAGTTAAATTCAACCACTAAGTTTAACAGCTAAAACTAATAGAGAAAAATTACTTGTTTATCAGATAGATAATTACTGCAATATCTGTGTATATTATTGTAATAGTTGGGCATAGTATGATCAACTTTTTTATGTACATAAATTGTTTATGCAGTATCTACTGAGAACAGATAAGCAACTTTTTGTGCAAATATGAAGAAATATTTAAATAATTTCTTTTGCAAAAATCTGATTTTTTTTTAAATTGTTCATGTTCCTGGAGCTAAAGTAGTTTATGTGGAAGTGTGAATTTCTTTTTTTTTTTTAATGTTTTCAACACGAAGGCTATTAGTGTCAATCCACTTGATAAAATACTCTCAAAAACATGCAAATCCAAACAGGTTATGACTACTAATTTTGTCTTTGCAAATGCTGGATCTTTAACATACAGACTAATTAAATATTTGTAATAAAACAGTTAACTCCAGTGGGTTATTGCTGTGGTTTGCAAAACTGCATTGAAGTGCTTTCTTTTCATTTCATTGATGGTGGAACAAACATTTCTTTAATAAGGATACAGCACATTCTAATTTTGTAGCAGAAGCTTAGATAAGGATCAGGCCCCTCTGAATCACTGCTTTGACCTATGACATGGAAAGTGCTGAAGCTCTTTGGCAAAAGAAGAGTTAGTCATTCATTATTATGCACAGGACTTCCCAGCTCTAAAGAGGCTCTGTGCTTTCTCTCAGATAGACTTTGTTTGTTGGAAATGAGAACTGTATTTTGGCAGTAAAGGACAAGAACTGAAGCAACTCTGCAGGCAGACTCATTATGACATAATCCTTCATTAATCCTTATTCTCTATTAATAGATCATGACAGAAGTTTTGCTTTGGGTGACCATCTTCACCAGCAAGCTATGAGAGAGCAGTAATAGACAAAAACCCAAATAATGGACCCAAACTCTTCTTTTCGGGCTAACATTTTATTTACAGTCTTAAGGAAGTACGTAGGTGTTACCTTGGAGAAGTTAGTGTGCTAAGTGATCTATTTTCTTCAAGTGCAACCTGGCTTTGTATCTGAGAAATGTGATTCATCTATTGGGAAATGGATTACTTACATTACTTACCTGGCAGATAAATACACTGAAAAATTAGGTGTTGATTGCAGACTTGCTGTAGGAAAAATATAGGGATGTAAGACCCCATCAGAGTGGAAGTGGCAGTTAAAAGGGAAAGAACTGAAGGATGGCATTTTAAGTGGCATGTGAAATGAATGTGAAAAAATTTGGCCAAGAGAAGGAAAATTTGAAAGCTTTTTGTTTCAGAGAAAGTTCAGGAGAGAAACCCACATAATTGTGGAGTGTTTGGGAATGTATTTTTTTTAAGTCACAAAAACTCTTGTTTTACTTGTAATAAGAAAAAAGTCTGTGAGTCAAGAATAATGAGGTTAATATTTGCCTGGTATAGCAATGTATAGTCCTTGGCCACTCTCAAACTGCCAGAAACAGGCAGTGGAACTAAAAGTGCTGAGGAAAAGCAAGTAAATTAAATATTGTGGGGGGATTGTTGACCATTGACTAGGTAGTCCCTGCTTCTTGTTAGAGCTGGATTTACTTGCATTGGGCCTTGACTGTGCCATGGTGCACAGAACTTCTAGGTGAGTTTGCTTTTCTGCTGAAGTGCTCCTGCGGGAACTGATGCTGCTGATGATGATTACAGAGCAGGCTTGTGGGTTTTGTTATACAAATTAGACTTTTTAAAACCTATTAATATTGTCAAATATAATTTGAATATAAGCCAAAATGTAATTTCTGAAGCAACTGTCTGTATCCTACAAAAGCATTTGTTCGTTTAAACTGCAGTCCATTTCAACTGTAATGTGATATTTAAGTTGTTTAAGATGGTAGACCAGACTACCTCCATTAGCTTCTGTGAAACTATACTAATTTACCTCCATTGAGAATAAGATCACTAATTTTATTGCTTCCTCTTAAGATTCAGTGCCTCTTTGTTATGATATGTGCTGTAATGTCAGTTTGACTGGGAAAATTGTGTAGAAAATCCCACTGCTTGACAAACTGAGTGGAGAAGATTTGTATTGGGTCTTTGAGGCACTTCCAGGATCCAATGATCCTGGAAAAGACAGGTGAGAAAAACATGTGCCTCTGAAAATATAATAATTACTAAGATAAAATGTTGTTTGCTTCTAGCAGAACAGTATTTTATACCTGAAATCTCAATCTATATTTCTTTTGTGTAGTTTCTTAGCATCCTCTCCATTCTATTCAGAAAGATACGAAATATGAATAGATTGCTAAATTTTTCCATAGGGAAGGTTTGCCATTCATAGAGAGGAGATAATGCAATGGGGTTTACAATTTATAATTTTTATTTCCTCTTAGTGTAATACTTTACTCAAACAAAAGCCCTACAGTTGCTACATACTGTGAGAAATTGTCAGCAAGTCTGTTTTTCCCTCTGCAAGTAGCATTTATCACTTCAACTTTTCTGCTGAGAAGTTTGGATCTGATTTAGACATAATGTGGCCATTCAGATACAAGGTTAGAGAAGGAATGAGAAAACATAATCCAGAATTTCTAAACCATTTATGTGGCACTCTTGTTTTGCACTCCTTTAGGAGCATGCACAATAAAATTGACTTCTGAGTGTAGTTTTACTCCTCTTGCTACTCAACACGTACACTGATAAAATACTGATGGCTTTGACAGTAGGTGTGGCTACATAAATGCAGATGAGTGTTCAGGTCCTGAGTAAAGCTTGGTGCTTCAGCACATCTGGATTTAATTGTTGCTTTCTGAAGAAGAGATTTCTGATAGTAAGCAGCCCTTTAATCCAGCAGACAAAGGGCATAACAGAATTCAGTGGATGGATGCTGACATGCCAAATTCCGTCTGGAAATGAGATACCAATTTTTAACATAAGGAGTAATTAGCCATCAGAGTCACTTAACGAGAAATAGGCTAGAGTCAACACATCACTGAACTTTGAAACTGAAACGTCTTGTATTCAAATAAATTGTTTGTCTTGAATGTAAATAACAGGTCGGAAGAAATACGTGAATTTCCCCTTTAGTCTGTAATATGTTGCTTTAATATCAATTATTGTATTTTTCTGAAGTTCAATTATCATTCATTATTTACTGTTATACTGCTTGATATGATTGTGATTACTGAAGGTTCTGTGTTAAACCAAGAGAAAAAGAATTACATTGTGTTTTCAGCTGTTCATAACCAGTGGCACTGTGCTGACTAGTGGCACTTCTGTTCTTATCCTGCAAGAACCTGAACAGCTCTTAGTGACTATAATAGTAATTCTATACTGTCTTTTGCATTTGATGTCCTTCTTTTGCACAAAAATTGTGTTTTTGGAAAAAGCTATTCTCATTTGTCCCCATCTCCCTATTAGTCTCAGAAAATAAGGGGGGGGTCAACACATCCAATGAGCCATTTTCCTCCTATGTCACATGTTAGTATTCAACATTTCTTGGAGCACTATGGCTGGATCCAGAATGTTAAAGAGGCATTGATGTAACAGGACTTAAAATATTTCTTTTTCTTAAAGTTAGACAGAAGTTTTTCAGCAAATGAGGTGGTGGGTGTGATGGCTTGCAGACTGAATGATATCATGCTGTTGTGAGGAAAACAGTATAAAGGATTATATTCAGCAAGTGGTGAAACAATTGCTCAGTGCTGCTTGTCACTGAAAAAAACAAGAATAAGAAATCATAAACTACAGCAAGAAAGTTTCTTAGCAGAAGAAAGTTAGAAAGAAAGAGGATCTTTCCAGCAGTTAGGATGAAAAGTCACTGAAAGAGTTTACCTAGAGATTTATCAAGTGACCATTACAAGCTCCTGCACATGTTAGCAAACATCTGTCAGTAGGGACCTCCTCACAGAGGATCCTGCTTTTGTCCTGAGCCCTGAGGTTAGCAATAGGAGGGTGAAGGCCAGACCAGTATTTAAGGCTTCTGGCAGCCATCGTCTCTTCGAACAAGACAATGACTTCTTCAGATAACCCATAATATCCAGAGATTCCAGATCTTCTGTGGGCTGTATCTCTGTGTAAGTCAAAGAAGCAGCATGAGCCATAGGGGACCTTCTCTATTCTGCTTTCAGGGACAATGACTTTGATGATAGAGAGAAAACAGTTACGGACACACTTTTAGGACCTGGAATTAACCACATGAAGTTGGCCATCACCTTAAATGAGATGATGAGAAGCACCAAAAGCACTGGCACCTGCCTGATCCTGGTCTTTCTAGCAGTAACTATAAAAGATAAGCAAACCTGACAGGGTAAAAGAAGAAAAAAGCCTGTAAAGCCTGTATTGTTCAAAAGGCTCACAGTTTGGGATGACCAGTTATCATTTCTGTGGGAAGGTCATCACCCTCACAGACAAAATGTTACCTAAAGTCTCAGGCAATTTGCTTTCACAGTCCCAGTCCAGTTTGCAGGGCACTCCTGGAAGTAGCTGGTGTTGTTCCCTGATATATCAGCAGCTGTGGCCAAGGAGTTTTTGTTTCACCTGCAACCATTCCCATTACCCCAGGGAATGGAAAACGGCCCTCTGGAGGGGCCTAGACTTCAGAGTGTTGGAGTGAGAGGACTGAGTTTTCATCTCAGTCAAGAAAGAGGGGCTTTTTTCAAATTCTGGAGAGAACAGAGCATAGCCACAAAGCTTGGATTTAATGAAATACAATTTTTTCACCTGGTAGGTATTCAAGATGGCAGAGATGATCACCAAAAATACCACCTGGACTTCAAAGTGTCTTTTCTTGCCTCTTAGAAGGCAGATGCTGTAGAAGTTCAACCTGATGTTGTAGAAGTTCAGAATTGCTATCAGTTCCCATAGATATTCATAGCAGAACTCTGTGTTTTGGGAAAAACAGTGTAAAAACACATCTAGAAATGGCCTTTTCCTTTTATTTTATTTCTGTACCTGTCAACTATCATGAAGGATGCCTCATTGCTTGATGGGAAAGCTCAATGCTCATGTGTTCAGAGAAAGGAATATAAATGCATGATAACATTTTGGAACCAATGGGGTGATCCCATTGGTAGATCCCATTTATGTAGATCCCATAAATCCTCAGTGCAGCAAATCTTAGGAGATCTGATACAGAATATCAGATACCAGTTTCCATTCCAGAGTACCTGTGGCCTCATCCTTCAGAAGAGCTCAACAGTTATTTAAGGACACTCTAAGTGGGAAACCATCACAAAATGGCCTTTTAGATTACAGTGACTGGAAAACTTCTGCAATTCAAACTGAAAATAAAAGTCTGAGGTTTTTTTTTAAATTATTTTTCTATTTTTCTATGTGTGTATTTTGTGTCAGCTAACAGCTGGACTGAAAACACCTGTTTAGCCACTTCTTGGCCTGTCTGCACTTTCTGATTCCCTGAAAAACCAGAGACATACTTGTCAGATCTTATTTTGGATTCTTTGTGCCTAAGGTAGTTTTGGTTCCTTGTGGTGCTGTGTGTTTCACACAGGCAGTCATACTGAATTACTGTTTTCTATTCTGAGGTATTCGACACTGTCTCTAAGCGCTCTAATTTTAATAATAAGTTCAATAAAAAAATAATCAATTGGATTACCTGTTGCTCTGGGATCTTCATGTATAATACATGCATTCAATAGATCAGTAAACCAAAAAATAAGTTTTTTGCTCTGCAATATCTGAAGTGTTTCAAGGTGTAGTGCACGCAGAATTTCATAGCCTGTCCTTTTAGTTTTGGTTTGTGAGTTTTAGTTTGGTTTGGTATTCTTTTAATTTTTCATATCTGTAGCTTTATGGCTGAGGGAAAACTCAAGCACGACAGATATATTCTATCTTTTCTGTGCCATTGTAGTAAATCTGTGTACTGACAGTGTTTGCTCTGTTAACATTGCCAGGCAGAGTGACCTCTGCCCGGAGCTCAGGCACATGACAGAGTATGTATATGAACCAGGGAGCTCAGGGTAGTGACTGTAAATAGCTTCTCTCCAGCTTCACAGGACAGGGGATTCCCGAGCCTCTTCTTCTGATTGTGTTTCTGTGCACTCTTCTTTTGTCAGCTGTAGATGGCAGATCCTTGTTGTACATATCAAAGCAGTTTCCTACACAATGCCAGCCAGGACCCAGCACTCTCATGCAGTAGGCTCCTTAAAAAAATGCATCTGGAGATGCGGCAGTCAGGGCTGTTAATTACCATATAAAGCATCACTTTCTAAGTGTGAGTCTTCTACGGTGTCTTCACTTTTTGGCTTGGCTTTTCTGCTTGTAGCAATGTATAGAATTATAGTTGTGATTGGACAGCTGATATGTGAGCTAGTAGTTAATAATCTGATGGCAGAAAATGGAGGCGTTATATGTAGGAAGAGGTTTTTTATTTGTTGCTAAAAGGAGTGATTCTGACTCATTTTAGGCTCTGGAGTAGTGTGGGTGAGCCAACACATGGAATATGGTGAATCTAGATATTTGAAGGAAAGTGAATGGAAATTGTCATTTTTTGTGACAGGAGAATGTGTTTGGTATGGTGCCAAGTGAAAACAAGTATGTGCAGATTTGTTCAAAACACAGAAACTTCTCATGTCCCTGGGATGAATTTCAGATGCTGAAAGGAAACAAACAGCCAGAAAAATAGAAAAGAACAAAATTGAAAACATGTGATCCCAGGTCTTGTGCACAGATGCAATTAAGACCTCTACCTTCCAGTGCCTTTGCCAAACAGTTTTTGTAAACCTTAGGCAAAATATGTTGGCTACTTCACATTTGGAGACACAGGCGTTAATTTCCATGGTACAGAGGCAATCCTTTTGTTCAGAACTATGTTACTTCAAACGAGTATTTCATTAGGGTGAATATTTATGTAAATTTTGGATATGCTCTGTGTACTGGAAAAACTCTTCCCGAAAATGTGTCGCATCAGTAATGAGTTGTTGTTGGTTTTTTTCCCACTGCCTTGTACCGTTCTTAGAGATGTAAAGCAACACATCTTACGTTTCCTCCCCTTTCTGCACGCAGAATAGAAATTACAGCGACAGCTTAGCTTGTTTTGCCTATGGATCAATGCCAGAAAGCAGTTTTGAAGGTGTTTTAAAATGAAGACATCTGGCAGCTGGCGTACTTACAATTCATTTGCCAAAGACAAGTTGCATGCTGTTGGAATTTTCAATTGAAGGTCACGCACCAGGTAAAAATCAGTCAGGTGGAGCTCGTGTGTGGAGAACCCACACACTTGAAGAATTGTTGGCCCAGGGATGTGTGGGTGGGCTAAACTGTGAAGGATGTTTGTCTAATTTTTCCTCTTTAAAATGTGAAACCCAAAGCTAAAAAAAGGTCAGTAAATCTGAGGAGAAATCACAAGGCTATGATATTTCAGTGGAACCACCACAATTAGTTTGAGCAGATTGTGCCAAAAAAAAAAAAAAAAAAAAAGAAAAAGGAAAGATGAATAAGAATCTGACATAATGTTGGACAAACACTCTACTGTCAACTGAGTGGTCACACACTTTTTGCTCTCATTTTTTTCAGTAAGAAATAGCCTGGAGGATTATTTGTACACAGCTTTGTACTGACAGTGAATTAGTAACACTGTGTCATTGTGCATTCAGTGATTCAGTGACAGCTCTGAGACTAAGCTGTTTACATTAATTGATATTTAATGGTGTTAATGCAGTATGTTTTACCATTATAAACTTTCTCTTCATCAGTATGGTTACTTAACAAGATACTAATATTTCTAAATCAGGGGTCTGCACCCACAATGGCCTTACATATGTTTACATGGAAAATACATGTCCTGTCTGTGTGATGTGGGGAAATGCCATTCAGTAGAACTGCTGCAAGAATGAAAACATAGGCCTGAATTCTTCTCTCACTTAAGCATGGTTAATGTAAAAGAAGCTTCTTTTATTTTGATAGATGTAGGCATCTTTATTACTTGAATATACATAGAAAGAGGGAAATCAGGTCTAGGACCTGTGTATGTTGCAATATTTAAAAATTCAACTGTAGCAGATTTTTCTGTGTTTTGCTAGATGAAAGATTTTATGACATTAGTGACATTTTAGAATGTTTTGCATTCAGAACTTGGTTAGATATAGATAAACCTAAAAGTGACCTAATTCCTTGTGAAAAAATTTTGAACAATATTGGGTTTTATGAAGTATAAGCATAAGAGAAACAGTTTTCTCTACTGTTTCTGAGAAGGGAAGCTCAGAAATTAATTCAGCAGCATTATTTACTTGGTAAGGTCAGTACTTGTCCTTGCTCTCTAAGTACATAAAAACATAGTTTTGTCATACTTTACCCAAAGCACTTAGGCAGAGGGTCCAGAGATCCCAACTATTCCCTACAGAACTTTTTTCTGAAGTCTAGCTCCTAAATTCCCAGGCTGACTGGAAAGGTAACTTTGTTGTTTAGGAAATGAGCTTTCTGCCCAGGGAGTGGGAGAAATAAGGGATGCCTGATACTGGTATTCAGTGCAGGACCATGGGCTTCTCTGCCTTTAGGGGAATTTTTTGTAATTGATTGCACTGCAGTGTGGACCCATGGCTAAAACACTGAAGCAATCAGTGAAGCCAGAATCCTACAAATCCCAATAGACTGTTTTTTTTTTTTTTTTTTTTAATAGCAGAGGCAAATGCATCTCTTGAATCAATATTTTTTGTCAATGTAGAGTAAAAAATATGGGGGGGAAAAAGGAATACTTATTTAAATCTATTTTCTTACTAGGAAAAGTTCAAGCTGTACCCCTTCTTTCTTCCATTAAATTGTAAACTGCCCCTCTGATGCTCAGGTTTTGGAGAGCTGGACTTTACAAGAGTCCCTACCAATTTTCCTGTTGTGTCATTGTGCAGATTGCTGGACAAAGGCAGCATGATCTGGCTGAAGCCTTAAGCACTACTGTAAAATCAATCATTGATAAATGCTAGTATAAATTACTTTGAACCAAAGACTCTCGTGTCAGATTCAGGTGACAAAAAAAGTTAAAACTTTTTCACTTCTTATGGAGAGCTGTGATTTAAATTGTGTAAATGTAACATAGTGTAAAATACTGGATGATTTTTTTGCTTCTTGTAAGAGGGAATGCAGAGTGTAAAGATGAAATATGAAACTGCTTTGAGATAAGGATCTAGAGAAAATGCTGATGATTTGTCACAACTGTTCATCATTGTACTAAACCTGTTTTGTTTTCCTGCTCAAATTCCTGACAGATAATGGCAATCTGACATTCTTACTGTTTTCATTTTACTGCAAAAAAGATCCACAGAGAAGGGGCTGAAACCAAGTAGTGTTATTACATTGCAAGGCTCTTAGTCTCTTAAGATTGATTTCTTGAGTAACATAAGCTGTTTCTACTGCAGTCATGTGAATATTTTGAAGTTGCTCCTGCTTAATGTGAAATTCCACTACTGGTTGAAAGAAGCCCATGGTTATCCTGCTTAACTGTCTCCAAGCACATGAAACTGTGCACTTTGCCCCTGCAGATGAGCCCAGGGCAATTATAAATATTTTGAGGGACATCTTCAAAATAATGTGCCTAAGAAAGTGTTCTGATTTATAATCAAAGATTTTGTTACTTCACCTTGGGCTGTTGGGTGACCGTGGGAAAGAAAACTGTCATCTTAATTTTTGTGTCCAGTATGATCCTTGCCAGGACCATCCTTATGCCCCAGTGTGGCAAAAGCCTTTTGCACTCTAGAAAGATAGATTCCCCACTACAGTGTTGGTTCTTGGAACCTGAGCCCCTGGCAGCAGGATATAACTGAGGTCTCAGAGAATTTTACAGACTTCACAACACTGCCCCAAAGACTTCCAGCAGTAGCTGCTTGAGCCTGGCATTGATTTTGTTTAGCAGCAGACTTGGTTCACTCTGTGACCATGTCCCAGCTCTGGTTTGGTTGTGTTTTTCCTCTTTGTTTGTCACGGAAGCAAATTCCCTAACACACTCTATGACAGTTATTTTGCTGACAAAATATCAGTATGAAAACTCTTCTCCTCTGATGAAATGAAAATCAGATGAAAAACTGATTTGATGAAATCAAATCAGATGAAAATCAGATGAAAACTCTTCTCCTCTGATGAAATGACCCTCAGAATCAGAGGAGGATGAAAATCCTCCTCTGATTCTGAGGGTCATTTCATCTTGGGTACCATTGGATCCAAAGTTAAACCTCCCTGAGGATCTTTAAAAGCTCAGTGTAGCAGAGATTCTGCTTCAAGTGGTATATCCATAAGGAATGTTGTCATTAATGATTTCTGAAGCTTTGGGGATGATGATCCTGCCCTCATGTCTGTGTTCTAATTATGCTGAAATGTTTAATATAAATTCAGTGTTTTTATTGAAGCCTTTCCTTGGCATAATGATGTATTTGGTTTAGTTATTGTTTCTGTTAATTCTAATGCCCCCTGCTGCTGAGGAAATGGCATGTGCTCTATAAATGGAATTATAAATATGTTAAAGGATACAAATTGGAGTGCTTTAAGAGTACAAGTGGATATTTGGGAAGCAAGAAGTGATGCTGTATTAGAGTGCAATAACATCTTCTGGCAAAATAAATCCAAACACATACTGAAAATATAGTAAGAGATAACTACAAGACAACTACTGTGGGAATGTGTATAAACATCTGAGTGTGTGTGTATATATATGAACCACTTTTTGCATGTTTCTGGTAGAAGGGAAGGAGGAGGATAAGTAAATTTTAGAAAAAGGTAAAGAACCATCACTGGGAAAGATGGCAAAAGGTGAAAACTGCTGAGCATTCAGAGATTTTTCTATTTTTCTTTTTTTATTGATTCGCTTTGTCTGAATGCCCTTTTTTTTGTGTTTTTTTTGGAGGTTTTTTTTGTTGGGTTTGTTTGTTTCTTTGTTTTGGTTTGGTTTTTTGGGGTTTTTTTTAATGTGTGTCTATGTGGTTTTTTTCTCACTTTGAGACAAAACCCATTCAGCTTTGGTAAAGATATGCTACTTTAACAGGAATAAAAAAGTTGTAGTTACAGACTTGATGGGTGACACAAGTTTCTATGCATGGAATTTTTCATTACAGAATTTGCTCTTCAGAATTTAATAATCCAGAAAATTTAATATGGTTTGAAAATTGCTTGACACAGATTATTAGTCAGCATTATCACAAGGAAACAGGGAGTAAAGACTGCTTGAACAAGATGGAATTTGCTTTAAGATACTGAAGAAGTGCTTCAGTGTTATTTGAAGATGAGGTAAAAATTTAATAATATTGTGAAAGAAAATTAAGACTATCATGACAAGGTAGAATGAACCAGTAGAATGCAGTAGATAAATATGCTGTAGATCTAAATAAATCTCAAGAAGAATAGAATTTTGCTGAAAAATGTATTAGTTTAAATATAGCAAGAAAGATGATTCATTAATGAATATTCATTGTGAGAAACAACCTTGGAAATGAAACCAGAGAAAACTGAGTGAATAGCAAAGAAAAATAATGGTCAGCAATGACTGTTTGATAGGACAGTGCAGTACTCATACAGTGGTCATCAGCAGAAATCCCCTTCACATGGTGTAGGAAAGGCTGTACCATGTAAACTCCCAAAAATATAAAGAAATAAGTAACCATCTGTGCCTTTAAATATTTTTAACTCA
>WBNO01022357.1:160-11522 GCA_013400575.1 Peucedramus taeniatus
ACTAACAACATTTCAGTCACCTGAAACTGTTAGCAATACCCTCATTTACTTTTCAAAATTGAGCTGAGTCTCAGTCCATGAACTTCAGTCTATGAATTCTTTCCTTTTATTCCTAGGCATCCTATGAAAAATTGCAGAGGCCACTTAGTTTAGACCTTAAGTGGAATTAAATACAAAACTGAAAATCCTTTAAGCAGAATTCTAATTTCTTGGAATGTCTTGATTAAATGTTGGTGGTGCAATATATGATCTCTGTTGATATACACAAGGCTACCCTATAGACAGATTTTTAGAATAGAGAAATGGAAACCACAAGCATCTCAGTGAAGAGATATCTATGGCAATTGAGAGCTGTCACCGTTCCTAGATATTCTCTAGTAATTCTCAGAGTTGTAATGGAAAACCTGTGAAATCTCAGTACAGGTGGTCTACAACTCTCTTGCAAATGAATTGGCTCTGCACAATGCATCATGGCTATAGTATCAAGAATGTCACTGATGTTTTAGAGCTACACAGGGCACTGAATCATTGTCTCTGTTTATGATTTTCAGCTAAAACTGCAAATCATGCCAGGGTCTTGTAAGAACACTTAGGTCTGGGAAACAGAAAATAAAGAGAAGATATTTAATTCCTGGGACATGCAAATCCAACCTGATAGTCATGTTAGAAAAGTTTCCAGTTTCCATTTTCAACCCCCTATTTCTGAACCTTTCATATGAGAAATGTTCTTGAGATAGGCACATAATACAGAAAGGCTGAATTCTTCATGGGAGTCTTTAGTTTCTATACTTAGTTCATCTCAGTGATGATGTACCATTAAAATTCAGCATTTGTAATAACTGACATCTGAGACTATCAATGTTCCCCCTGGGTGTTTTCTTCAGTAACACAACTAAGCCAGGTCTTTCACATTTTCATACAATCTAACCCAGAATGTGTTCAGAATTTTCCATCTACATTGAAGAATGTCAGCAGTGTCCTAAGATATCATAGACTCATTATCTTGTCTTACTAGATCTCTGACATTCAGGAATAAATTCATGAATAAATCTGTTCAATCAATCTACTTTAGTTGTTAGACTACTGTAGTAAAGTATTAGTTGACTACTATTTGTATAAGTACATAGAACTAAATCAAACATATATAATTAAAAAACTAGGCGCCATTAAATCTAAAAAAATTCTTCAGCTAAAAGAAAAACTTTATGAACTTATCTGAGCTATTCACAATTAGACAAGAATGGTATACACAACTAATACTCAGTCAACTATCCTAGTTTCTGCATGGGTCATGTGGATGAGCAATTTCATTTCATTCAGGCACAAATTTGTTCTGTCTTAGTGAACTATCAGCCTTAGTAAATATGTGATCAATATTCAGGGATAAATAAATGTAACTTCATGGAAGACTGTGTGCAAAACAACATCAGAGAGATGAAACTACAACCCAAGATGAACATAGCACAGAAAAAATTAACTTCATAAATGTGGTATTAGTTGAGAAATTTTCTTTTCTCAGTGTTAAAGTCTGAAGCAGGACTCTGCTATAGAGACAGACACCACAATTTTTCCATGTGTAAAAAGACATGCTCAAAGAATGCATGGCAGGAAAAAACCCATAATTGATAATTACAATGCAATCCACATCCCATAGGCTTGCACTCCCCTTCTCACTTTTGCTAACACCTTTTCTGGCCCCTTTTATTTTTTCAGTTTTAAAAGGCAAATTGTCCTTTAAAATATTATATCACACAGGAACAAGACCTCTGATATAACTAATTAATATCAGTGTTATAGAATATATTGCTTCAGGAGGTGAACTGGAAAGTTGATTGAAAAAGTAACAGCAAGCTCTTAGAACTCCATCATGATATAGTGTTGAAAACATCAATAAAGCACTGCTGCCAGCAGGGTGTTTACACATCTCAGGTGCCATAAGAAAAATGTAAGTGGAGAGGTCTCATAGTTGCAAACTGCAATATTTCCCTATCCAAGCCCTACTGGTGAGGATAAAATTAAATCTAAATTCTCCTCGATTGCTTAAACCATGATGTTTCAATAATCATATTAGTCAGTATATTGAAATACTTAGAAGCAACAGGTTGACTTGATTATAATTGTAATACCAGCAGCTTTCCTTTATTCATCACAGTTTGCATTTTGAATACCAATCTTTTGATAGACACTCATCTACATGTATCAGAAAAGCTAGAAAAATAAATCATAATTTTGCAGTTGGGCAAAGGAATAAAAAAATCAGCTGGGCTGTCTCCCACAATATTAATGACCTGAAAAAAAAGAATATGTTGTAAAACTATCCTCACATGTACACAACCTTTATTTATAATAGACAAAGATCATTTTCTTGTGGAAATAAAGTCATTATGATCCCCATAAGCTGTGAGGAAAAGCATAGTTTTTGGAGTGAAGAAAGAGGAGGAAATCAAATTCTGTCATTGATATGCCCATCATTGTTTTTTGTTGAACTGGAAGGATTTTTGAAAAGAATGATGTGCACATCCACAGGAGGGGAATAAAATCTATTTTACTTCAGTGTGATGGTCCAGCTGAGTAGTACCTTTTTCTTGATAACAGCATGCTTTAAAGCCACGTTGCCAAATGTCAGGTTATGCTCATGACCAGGATACAGAGTGAAGAACTGAAAAACCATGCTGTTCTGAGAGACTGAAATGTTGATGCTTAATGACTTCAAACTCCATTTTTGGAGGCAGCAGGGTGCTTTTCTGAGGCCGGGTTTGCACTCCCCAGGATGAAGAGGTGATGTTTTGGGTGTATAGCAGCAAGCCTCTGGTTCCCATATGACAGAGGGGTGAACATCCACCACCAAAGGCAATAAAGTTGCTTTTGAGGCAGAGAAGCAGCAGATCCTGTGAGGTGGGTGGGATAGTTATTTTCATCATGCCACCTCTTCTCCCTCACACCGCATTCCCCTCCTTAGGGAAGGTCACATTCACACAGAACATTCACATTCACATTCACATTGTTCATCCTTTCAGTTATGGGACATAACTGGCTCACCTGAGCTGACCTGAGAGGCAGCTGTCATGTCTTAGAAAGTGTCATAACCCATAAAAGACTCCCAAAGCACCCCCAGACTAATTTCTGAAGCCTTCCACCAGAGGAATTTAAGCTCCTTCCCTCAAGGCTGGTACCTGAGTGTTCCCACCAAGCCTGAATGTATATTAACCCATTTATTTCTATATTTCATGGGCTTCCCCTACCCTCCACAGATGAAGACCATGACCTTCACATTGACAAGACTGTGACCATCACTTCTCAACAATCAAGCCTTATCACAGATCCATGCGTGGTCATATTTTTCTACTCTTATCCTTTCTTTCTCTTTTTTCCTTCATACATTTTCTTAAGTGGTTCTTCTGTGCTTTTATGTTGCTATCTTACAGTAGATAATAATAACCAAAATGACTGCACACCTGATTTCTATTGCAACCAAATTGTTCTAAAACAAACCCTAGATGTATATGTACACATATATATGTATACATATATATATATTTACAAACATGATCATTCAGTGTCCTTTCACCCTAATCTGCCCCAAGGGATCTATTAACAACAGCCTGCATTACCCTCACCTTCTGGGGCTGGTCATAGCACCCTCCTTCTTGGAAATCTCACTTTCCCTTTCTTGTCCTAAGTTTGCTGATCTCTTGTACGTGCTGACACATTTTCTGCCAGCTCTGTGAGGAAATGGACCATTGCAAAATGCCAATCTCACTTTTTAAGTTTCTCACTTAAGAAACTGCACAAGTTACAAGAAAAAAAAAAAACCAAAACCATGTCATGACAGTTAATTGAGTTGTATCCTCAAAGTTTCATACTGTAAGACAATTGCAACTGGAATTAAAGCAAGCAGATAAAGAAGCCAAAATATATAAGAAAGGGATTTAGGAAGAGGAGAAAATGTGTCCTCTCCTACAGTGTATCCTGTTTCAAAGTTTTTTGGGGTTGTTTTCATTTTTTATATAAAAATCCCTACAACCAATCAAACAAACCCCAAATATCTAAACAAACAACAAAACAAATTTCTATGAAGATCAGGGTTATAATTTATCTTTTATTAAACAATTAATTATGGTATCTCTACTTCTAGTCTGACTCTTAGCCATTTTTGTCTTCTGCTTAAACATTCAACACCTCAACACATATAAATCCATTCCCTCAGCTAAATGCTGGAATTATTGCATCCCCATCTTTCCATGGTTCACAGAAGCTCACAAATCACAGCTCTGTCTAATGTAGCCCCCCTCCAACGCTACGCAACTGTGCCATGACTACAACATACTGCAAAAATCCCAAAGACCTGCTTAGGAATCCACAGTGACTCTTTTATCTAGCCCCTGGACTTTTCACCAAGCTTATAGATTTACCCACCATCTGTAAGTCTTGCAAAATGACTGCTTTTTCCAAGTTTGAGTCTGCAAAATTTTCCCACAGAAATTCTTTTCCTATTTTTCCCCGCTAAATGTTTTTTCTCTTTCCTAAGCCTGACCGGTTCAGGAATTTTTTGCTTGACTGTATCTGTATCACAGTTACAGGAGACAATGAGGCAGGAGACATTGCACTCATAAATCCTATGATTGTATCCTTGAGGGAGGAAATGATAGCAATCACATGAGAGGCACTACATTTTACGTCTTTCTTAAATTCAGCAAACCCTGAGGAGGAGTTAAACACAGGTAGTTTCAGCATTCTTGATCTAACTTTCAACTGAAATAACTCTGAAAAGAGGAACATGTCATTCAGAGGGAATGCGGTATGCTTAAGGAAGCCCCTGCAATCACTGTAACATCAAAAAGGTTTGTATTCCCAGAAGCATACCCTTTACACACCCACACTGAGTTAGGCATTCCTACCTTGAAAAACTCAGGCCATTCTTGACAAGGAAGATGAACTGAACTGATGTTAACCTCAGCATCCCACTTTTTACATTTTATTTATGGCACAAGGTCAGATCACTTGCTTCCCTTGCTTTTTCAAGGTGACAAAGGCTGACTGCTGGGTGAATCTATTCTGCCTGACCAGTCATTGTAACTCATTAATGGATTATAGAAAGCACGGCAAAAAACCAAGAGTATATCAGAGAAATCTGAGTAGGGCTTATGTTAAGGGTATGAAAATCTGCAATAAAAACAACATCTCCTTTTTAATTATGGTGGGAAAACTTAACAGATCACCATGGGTGATGCTTTTTGCAAGACAAATACAGAAATAATTTATAAGAGTTCTTGGGAAAAGTTCTGGATTTTTTTTGTTTGTTTGTTTTCTATACTCAAATTTTAAAAGGAAGATCTTATGGGCAAGATAAGACATATCGAAATGCAATTTTCAAGCTATTTACATTTAAAATCTATTTACATTTTAAAAGGTTGAGTTTTTGTGAATAAATAAATAAGATAAAAGCCTTTGTAATGCAAAATGATCTTTTAACAGCTAACTTAATCTGGAGATGAAATAAGTATCAACAGAGAAAAAAAATTTTACATAAAGGTTCAGAATTCATATATTGATCAGGTTATGAAAGACAACGGATGCTATCAAATATAATAAATGGACATAAATAAAGAGTGAAGAATGAAAAGTAAACATGGTTTAGCATTAAGGAAACAGTTAATAAAATGCAACACAATAATGTAAAGCTATTGGAATTCAGACTATAAGCAAAAGAAATCTCTTCTGGTATCAATTTTTCTGATACTAACAGGACACCTGAAAAGGACTTGGAGGTAAATTGACTTGTAAATTGCATGTAAAAAGACTATACTCTGTAGTATATTTTTAAGTGTTTAACCCAAAAGCTTAAGAATTTAATATAATATAGCTTTAACCTTTGCTATTTTATCTACACTAAAATAAAATAATAAAATTGTGAATACAAAATATGCAAGTGCATGCTACACGGGTACTTTCAGATTGCTGAAACAATATACATGTTAAATTTAATTAATCTGAAAACAGATTTATTGACTCTACAGTCATTTGTAAGTGTCTTTGAAAAAGTGCCATGTTTTCTAATTCTGCCCATACTAATTCTTTCTACAGAATATATATATGTATACACACACACATTTACACATATATCTCCACTATATCATATCACAGGGTTTATCCAGAGCTGACACATGCACATAAGTGCCACTAGTACAACAACAAGCTGATTTTACCTAAAAAGTCAGAACTTTGAAAGATATTGTATTGGTTGTTTTGAATACAAAGGCATGATTTTACATTTTTCTATTATGAAACCAATTGGATACATAACTAACACTCTATTTACAGCAGCACAGCTCTGAATGTTTTGGGATTAACTTGAATACGTGTTATTCCCAAAGAACCCCTGGCTGGGAGTATCACAATGTAAAACACCCTAGTACACATTGCTTCTCTTGGAGCCTGAAAATCTTCTAATGCTTTTATAACAGACCAGCAATAATTTCATTCAGAAGTAATTTCATTATTGTGAAAGCTTATTAAATGCTCTGAATAGTTACTAATTTGTCATCTGGAAAATAATAACAAAAAAGTAGATATATCATTTTCAGCCTTATTTCCAAGCAAAAGGCTTGGGTTTCTTTAAGATATGATATTATGTGCAGCATTATCAGGTTTGGAATGCACATGTTGCTCAATTTAGTACTTATATGCATAGAAAACTTTATTTCTCCTCCTCTTAAGGTTTATTACTTTGTTTCAAATTTGTCTCAAATATACTCATTATAAAATACTTATGTGAAATCTCCTCACAGATGTACAGAAGGCAAGAAAGTATACTCACAGCCTTGCCCTGACCAGGAGTACAATGCAAACAGAGGTCAAATTCTAGAACCCTGTTTAAAAAAACACTAAGAAAAGGATGAGAGTACAATGAACCTCAGCATGTGGCATGGGCAACTGTCAGGAAAACTACTTTCCAGTAGCAGAAACCACTGGAAAGATTCATCACAACAGTATTCTAACAGTAATTTGATCGATGGTCTGTGCAAAATCTGTCTATAAAAACCCCACACACACCCCTTGCCATCCCAGTGATTAGAGAGGTAAGCTCTAATAAATCCAAAGATGAGAGGGAAACATTTTTATGTGGATGCAGAGGACCTGAGGTGCAACAGATTTGCGTTTGTTCCAAGCTGCTGGCTGGAGCCCAGTGCTAACAGTGGCCAGAGCTGTGGATTCCTGAGCTCAACAATGCCTGCTCATCACAGCAGGAGAGCTGGGTCCCAGTTAATAGTGCATCTGTGTATGTGCACAATGTTTTCTTTTTTCTGTCCCCTTACTAAATCCTACATCTAAGTGGCATGCTGTGGTGTTCCCTTCTTCTCTCCTTTTGGCAAAGGAGTTCCATGTTTTCTGTCTCTCAAAGGTGAGAGAAAATAACTATTTACCTATAAAAAACCCAAAGGAATTAAGAACAGGAAGTTATTTATTTCAGTCCTCTTGTGCTGTATCCAATATAAGCTCCCACAAAGCAGGAATCATTTAGAATGTGATGTTCTGACAACTTCTGGACATCCTGAAAGTTAAAGACATAAAAATGTCTCTGTTCTCTGCCTGGAGAAAATAGAGGTCTGGGGAGATTTTGTTGTGGCTTTTCAATACTTAAATGGGGGCTTCTAAGAAAAATCGGGACAAACTTTTTAATAGGTTCTGTAGCAATTGGACAAGGGGTAATGGTTTTAAACTAAAAGAGGGCAGGCTCAAACTAGATACAATGAATAAAATTGTTTTACAACGACAGTGGTGAAACACTGTACCGTATTTCCTAGAGAAGTGGTAGATGCCCCATCACTGGAAACACTCACAATCAGGTTGAATTGAGCTCTAAGTATCCTGATCTAGGGGAAGATGTCCCTGCTCATTGCAAGGAAGCTGGACCTTTAAAGAGTCCTTCCAAGCCAGACTGTCTAGTACTGATTCTATAACTCTGTTCTGTTCTGAAGCCAGCACTGTGACTTCAGTAATGGAACCAGGTATCACATGTTTCACAGCCATCAGTACAAGAAATACTGACTTCCTCTATATCTCCTTTGGAACAATACTTACAAGAATATCATATAAGATATAAAAGATACAAAAGAAGATCAGAAAGGTTTTTTATAGGTAGTGCTTTCCTTCCAAGCACTTTCCTTTGATAAAGAGATATGTAATAACAAGTTACTGTATTGTATGTTTCTCTTACCAGATCTCAAAGCTCTTTGCTGGCAAGATCTAATATATTAGGCACACATTCCACAGATGAAGAAATGGACACATGTTAAATTACTTTTATGAAGTCAACACACCAGAAGCAGGGACTGAAAAGAGAAACAAGGCGAAAACTATTGATGTTTTCACTGAAAAAATTACTGATATTGTCTTTTCTGAGGACCTTACTAAGGCAGCTGAATTATTGGCTTGTACACTGTAAGATTTCACTTGACAGTCCTCAGATATCCTCATTTGTATGAGGATCCATTCATCTGCTCCTCTTTTCCCTATGAAGCATGACACAAGTAAGAGTGTATTCAATCACACCCCTACCCCAGCCACCAATACAACCCATGAGACCCAAACCAGAATTTTTTAAAATTAATCAAATAAAAAAATGTCTGTGCTCTCAGGCACGATGAATTTATACTTATTACCTGCAAAATTCTTTGGAATACACTGTATTGCATAGTTTTTCTCTTTTTCTATACATCTTTATGTAAATCTAATCTCTCCATGGATAGTTAAAAATGTCTAGGAAAAAAAAATTATCAATTATTGAAACATGCAATTACATTTTTCATTAAAAAGAAAAAAACAACCCTCCAAACTTTTAAATTTTTTTTGTAAATGATATAAGAAGAAAATACCATGAGTGTAATTTTCTCAATTTAAATATTGAATATGCATGAAAAACCAGTAAAAGTAGGACTATTCATGTTAGTAGGAAAGGGGTTTCTGGCTAAAATAAATTAATGCAAACATGAAAAATATGCAGCTAATCCATAAACAGTGCTTAAAGACAAGCCTAGCAGTAAAGTAATGCACATTAATCAGGCATTAGTGAAAAGAATTAGGAATTGAATGAATCCTACGTGGTCTTAATAATGAATCTGTTGATTACCATTCAGGATCATGAGAAATCTTCTGAATTAGTAATGATTTAAAATTTTTACCCATAATAGATAGCTAAAACACAGAATTGACCATCAAATGAACTTTACTGTCTGTCTTTTAAGTTTGTTCTCTATATAAACAGCACCCGAAGAGAGAGTGAAGTTATAACACTGAACTATAAAATAATCAAGAACTAATTAAAAATTCCTGTGGTAGGTCTGCTATGCTACAGATATCACCAAATTAAAAATAAAGAAAATGTGTTCACAGGTAGGATTTTCCCCTGGCAAATATAATGTGTAATTTATATTCTTGTGGGGTAAAGGTAAATTTGTAAATCTTTGAAGGAAAAAAATGGTTAATAATATTAAATTATTTAACACAGCAACAAATGAGCTTTCTATAACTTATGAGCAAATATTAGTATCTAAGATGAAAGAGGATTGGGGAGAATGGAAGCAGCTAAAACAAACACTTTTCTCAAATTACTCAAGTATCTGCCACATTAATTTTTTCATTACTTTAATTCTCAGCTGCTCTGATCCTGCAGTTGAGTTTGACTCTACAGCTGTCTTTGCACTCCCCAGGAGGCATATCATGTCCAGTAAACAAAACAGAAGATCCTGTGGGTATCCGATAATATCAGCCTCAGAAACAGCTATTTTTTAAATTTAGATTCTGTTATTATAAGGAAAAGTTTCTGTGCATTTAATTTTCTCCTTATCAGTTATTTCTACCCATACCTTTTAATAATATGTTTTTTGGATTGTAAATGTCATGAAAATCACAGGCATTTATAGTCTCAAGAAGAAAAAAGTAAAAGAATGAGAACATAGACAAAGCTTTTTAATATCAAATGTCTTAACTGCCAGGCCCCCTTTTTCCTGAAGGTGAGAAGGTGGGAGAAATGTTAGCATGGCCTAATATCTATATATAGCTTTGGAGTTTTTATTGATGGTTAACAGCAAGCATGAGAAATTAAGCTTTAAATAGGTTGCCAAGAGTCCACAGGCATCTAATGTATCAGAAATTTGTCATCTGTCATCAAATTTATCAGCTGGCTACTGTAACATCTTCAGACCAGCCATAAAGGATGCCATTAGTCCCTACTGTTAACATTATTCTCGTGGATCCTGGTGTTTCATGGAAGAAAGGTTTGTAGTAACTCTTCATATGAATGAAAACATGCTTGGCATTATTAATTGGTCCTGACACAAGCAGTATTTTTGCTGTATATAATTGAGCAAAAAGCCTTACTCAGTGCAAAGCTTTCATCAAATTATCTACCAGTAAAAGCTGACAAGCTGATTGAAAGTGTCAGTGAAAGGGGGAGGTGATATATAACAACACAATTTTCATTGCACAAGGCGATATTTTTAGCCTTTGCAATTTGTACTGAAACTCATTATTCTTCTCCATTATGGGTAAAGGGAAAACTCTGTAAGTGCCCAAGTCTGTGACTTCTCTAATTTTAAATCTAGCTCAAATGACTCTTTTCCACAGGGAGATGACTAAATGATATACAGCCACTCACCAGGCATTTGTCTCCTGTTCACATTTAGGGAAAGCTATCAAGAATTAAACTCTGTGCAGCCATTACACTGGTAGGGATATTAAAGCTAGGACTGTGCTACATTAGATGCAACATAATGAAGGATGTTGCATTGCAGTCAGTCTAGAATTGATGTCACAGGACAAATGCCTGTGTCTCAAACACAGAAAGCTACAGCACCATAATTAGGTACCTGCTCTCAGTTGAACATTTCTTGGCACAACATAATCACTTACCATCCCTTTAGCCTCCTTTTGGGAATCCAAACAGGCTGATTTTTTTTTTTTTTTTTTTAACAGCAGGATTTTATTGAACTGCCCGGACATACCTGTGCACAAAATGATTTAACAGTATTCATAATATACGCACAAATGAGAAAACTATACTAGCAGCTGATGGGAACATGTGAAACCATTTCAAAAGCATAAGAATTATATTTTTTTTTAAGTTAAAGTTAAATTAAAGTAGTCAAGTGGTAAATTCAAACCAGTAAAATCAAACCATTCATAGAATCACAGAACACCCTGAGCTGAAACGAACCCATAGGGATAATTGAAGTCCAAATCCTTTCCTTGCACAGGGCAGCTCCAAGAATCCCACCAGGTGCCTGAGTGTGTTGTCCAAATACTTCTTGAACTCCGTCAGCCTTGGTGCTGAGACCATTTCCCTGGGGAGCCTATTCCAGTG
>WBNO01022363.1:0-12625 GCA_013400575.1 Peucedramus taeniatus
CCACTCTTATTAGACCTCAGATGCAATGTGTGGGTGTATGTGTAGTTACAGCATTGCAACATTTCATTCAGGAAACTTTCAAGAATGTGGCAAAGATTTCCTCTTGCTCTTACAGTTTTGAATCATGAAACTTTTTATATGGGATTTATCAAAACAATGTAATTGTCTTAGGAATTTTAGTTCTGTTTTAAAAACTAACTTTGTCATTCAAGAGTATAATATAAAAAAATAAACAGTAGGACTTCACCTCTAAATACATTACCCACTCTGAAAACCAGTTTACTTTTAGAAACAGTGAGGGGATTGTATGAACTTTTTACCCCATCCCACCTTCATGGCTTTGGTTACAGATAAGGAACTCCCAAATTAGTTTCCTGAATGCCACTTTTAAAAAGCAGCCCAAGACCTGAATTGCCAGGATTCAAAACAAGGCAGATCCAATGGCCTTTTTAAAAAAAATGTTCCTGACATCAGATGCCTATGTTGTTTATGATATTTTGATAATCATAAAAGTCTAAAATTTGATTTCCTTATTTTTGACCCCAGGCAGCAAAGAGTCATTTGCCAATACAGAAACTATTTCCACTGATGTCTTTCCTATTCACTGTTTTATCTATTTTACAAAACCTTCCTGTCTTAAAGGGAAATATCTTTACCCTGATTAGAATAGATTTTGAGGAGATTTACGGAAAATCTTTTGCAAACTCATTAATTAGGAGTGAAGCTCAAGACTTTTGAAATATATCCTTTTTATCCCTTACTTTTGGCTTTAGGGAAATAGCTGAATTAATACGAGTGACATGACTGGAGAGAATGCCATGTAAATGAAGAGCTCTTTAATCCAACAGATTATTCTGGTTGGTCTTCCATCATTTCAAGTCTTAAAACAAAGATAGGATATCCTTCTCAGAAGTAATGAAAATGCATGGCCTTTCTTATAAAGCTGATGATGATTTCCTTTGGCTTTGAAACTCATGTGTCCCTGGGATTCTTGTTCGCAGTAAACAGCACCTGCAAGCATGACTGATATCCACAGGGTTTGAACCATCTGTGCATGTTGCTTTCTAAAAGCCCTCTCTTCACATCTATTATGTGGGAACTAATCTAACATCTATGGCTTATCACAGACTTGCTAGGGTAATAAGCAAGATTAGCTAAAAAAATATATACAAATGGGAAACATTATGTCAATTAGGAGCCAGAAAGAAATAACATTTTTATTAATTTGGCATAACTGCTGTTACATGAAGATATAGGCAATATTATATTCCAGACAGTTACTCTTCTGAGTTACATCTCCCTAAAGTTAGTGCTGGTCTCCTAAAGTGATGCTGGCTGCTTTAAATGAAAAAGTGTTAGGGTCAGATTTGCCACCAGCCAGAGATTAGATATTGATGGGGTTATATATCATGTGACCTACAACAAATGCAGAGAATAAGGTAATAGCATATCTGTAAAGGATAAAAAAAAGTTATGGTGGCAATTGCAAAAAAAAGAAAACGGCTTTAATTATTGGAAAATTATGTCACCTGGGGCCCCTGTGGATTACAAACCTTAAGAAGAGCTGAACAAAGAAATCCAGAAAAGAAAAAATAGCAGAGATGCAAAAGTGTTGGTTAATTCTGTAAAAATCAAGGCTGTTTTCTATTTGTTTGGGTGATAAAGTATCTTTTTTCTTAGGCATTACTAAAAAGCTTCTAGGTGTTTGCTTTCATGTTAGTGGGTTGCCTAAAATGTTTACAATTTACCTGGCTAGGCTTGTACTAAGACAGTAACTCTTGCCAGTCTTCCTCACAATTGCAGAAACTAGATTATTTTTTTTATTAAACAACATCTTCCAAGTTCTTGGAACTGTGTTGAAAATAAGATTTCATATAATCCACCAAAAAAACTGAAGTGGTTTTTCCATTCCTCCACTTTATTAGTCGTTTTTGTGGAGAGGTGGACACTCAGAGAGTATATTAAATTATACACTCCATATAAGGCAATAAAATAATTTGATATTGTCAGAAGAACTTTATCTACCTCTGTTAATGCTTGATTTATTGGATGAAACTGCAAGAAAGTATCTTAAGTTTATTATTAGCCAAATGTAGAAAAAAGGTCAAAGTTCTGTGTACACCAAGGAACAGAAACACTTTCATGTTAATTTTTTCCAGACCACATCACAGCATATCTACTTGTTATGTAAATCCAGATCTGATATATTATAATTTGAAAATAAAAAGAAAATATAATTCTGAAGGCATTATCCACATTCTATACAGCTATAGGGAATCTTCTAGCTGTAGCCAGATTTGTTAACATGTTTCTGGGATATTAATTCTTGAAAAGAATCACCAAGGCCCTTATTCTTCTTTCCTTGTGACTTCTGTGTTTTGCAGGGTTGCACAATAGTTTCCATAATCATTAGGAGAAAAGTGAGGTACAGCATGGTATTCCTGGGAACAGTATTAGAAGAAGGAAAATGCATGTTTCTTTGCATTTTTAGTCAGAATAATTACAGTACAAACACTGCAACTGTTCTATTCCCATATAGACTGTCTAGAGTTGGCTGCTCAAAACCTGTCCTTGAACAATAAAGAAAACAAGACAGATTAGGACATGCACAGCACAGTTCAACGTGATGCCTTGTGAAGGCTGACCTAGAACAGAGACTGGATGGAGTTAATGAATAAAGTAGGTATTTATTAGAAGGCCTCAATGGATACACCTTGGGCAGCACAGGAACCCAGTCAGGGCTACACCCAAGATGAACCCAAAATGGTCACAAAAACGGATGACTGGTCATGGGGTCTTAACAATTTTATGAGTTTTGGTCCATTAGCATATTGGAGTTAATTGTCCATTTATAGCTTTAGCTTATGAAGTCCCATCCTTCTTGTTTTCTCTCTTCAGTCCACTGTTGTTCATGCTCTTGGGCCTGAGATTTGGATCATTTGTCCTTGGTCCCCAGCTAGAGAAGGAATTGTTTTGTCTACCTACTCTGTAAAGAGAACTTACTATCCCCTAATATGAAGCTCACAAGTACACACTAAAGCAGTACAGAATCTGAAAAATATAAATGCTTAAACCTGAGGCATCAAATGGAATTCTTTTACATATTTGCCTTAGTGGGTCACAGTCCAGATTGCAAAGGCAAGACCGAAAGAACTATGGATCTGTAGGTCATAAGATTTTAAAATGCAAGTAGAACTGAAATACAAGTAGATTTTTAAAAATGCAAATAGAATTTGCAAGTGTCCAGAGTTTGCCCAGAATTTCTAGGTGGTTTTCATCTGCCAAAAGTGTGAAAATGCAGTGGAATCAGAGTGCAGGTACAAGAGAATGGGCAGCTAAATGCTCACTCAGAAATAAGAAACAGGCTGTGGGGGGCTGCCTGTGCCAGGCAGCTTTCTCCAGCATTGCAGCAACCTTCTCAACTGCCCCCACCAGGGCAGCACAGGGGCTGTGCTCCCCACACCGAGCCCTGCCCTTCCCTTCCTCTGTGCCCTCTCTCCCCAGTGGCAGATTGTGTCACTTGCATCAGTGCATCATTGTACCACTGGCTTTAACCCAGCTATGAATGAGAGGGGTTATTTGCTTGTGGATGGATGAAATGAAAAGGGAAACCCAAAACTTTCCTATACCGTGTCATTTCTTCCTATGTGGACCTGTTGTCCACCCTTTTCCTTTTGTCTCAAGTGCCTTCCTCCATGAACATATAACAACAGTGAAAAGCTCTCTCCCAGGAGACCAGAAAATGTGCATTAAGAGGTTAATGGAAACAGCATGTGTATATAGGATTTCACTGCCATTGTTCAATTTGCATTGTTCAGGATTTTAATTTAATTACAGATGCTTCACCACAGTTGGGGAAAAAAAAATCCTCTCTAAATTAAATTAGCTGGTAGCAAAACCAGGTAATGTGACACAAATGGAATTGCATTTTGCTTATATTCAACCAAATTAACATTTATATCTCTGAAAATTAAGAGATGTTTTGTTCAACACATCACCAGTTTAAGGCTTACTTAATAATGGTATTTTGGTTTTGTTTATCGAATTCAGGTTTGGATGAATGACAACACAACCAAAATTGCATTTACCTGAGAACTAAAATCAGTCTTAAATTATGTTTACATTTATTCTTCTATAAATACATTATTTTAATTAAACAGACATATCAATTTGTTGTTGTATAAAATAATTTTTGCAATTGAGCCCAAGATAAAAATTGCCTGATAGCAACATTAGAGTTTTCATCATTTCTACACATGCTTATGAAAGTGAGTTGAGATGTGAATACTTCCTGTTGATCAGCACTGGAGGCACTGTTAGTTTGGATCCCCCATTAGCACCATCAAACCATGTAAAATGGGACAAGTTTGTCTTCAAAGACAGTGTTGGCACCCTGAGAGCAGATTTGGGATTGCAGGCTCTCCCTACACTTTGACACTCCATGGGTCCTGGCTGCCCCAGCCCAGCCTGACTGTGAAGGAGCCAAGACCATCCACTGCACCACCTTTCTCCTCTATGTCAGTTCCTCTCCAGTGGATTAACCTAAAAGCTGCAGTAATCTGAGAATTGAGCAAAATTGATCTTAGATATGCTGCTCAAGATGATGTGGATGTGTGACTAAATTAAAAGGCCTGAGACAGACACAAAAAGTGATGCTCGGCTGGAGGCGCTGGAATGATCCTGCCAATGGGAGGGATGCTGGGAAAGGATACATCTGTGCTAGTTTATTATGACACATGCTATTTATAGCTAGGGGGAAAAGTGGGAATGGAAATTATTGTAAGTGTTACAATAATTTGAAATAATAATAATAATAATTTGTAGTTTCAATTTCTGTTGCAAAACTTCCAATGAAGAAAGGTTGTGCCTGTCCCTTATTTACTTGGGTTGCCTGGGCTGCTGAATGGCTAACTAGATCCTTGAACAATGTTTTACTTTGACATTCTGAACAGCTGCACATAAAGAAACAGCCATCTGATATTGGTGGAAAATCACAGTGCTTTCATCCAAACCGTAAGTAAAACTGAAGTCACTAATCCAAACGGGAAGCCTTGGAGAATCAGTTCAGTTGAAACTTTCTGAAGGTTTTGTACCTGTTGCTGAGCATCAAATGTTTGGGATGACAATAACCAAGGGGTAAGAGACTGAAACATTTCTTTATTTTTTCATTTTGTTTGCATCTGGCAGTGTCAGGGTAGTGTTCATTCCACCATGTCCCCTGTCCAGTTACTTACACTCTCCATTCAAAACCGCATCTGACTGAATAACCAAGAGTAGCTCCTTTAGCTCATCCACATGCCTTGGCAAACCAGAGATTTTCTACCACAGGTACAGAGTAATTATTCACAGGCTGAAGTAAAAACCAGCAATCAGAACAGCTTTTACAAATTAGAGAATACCCTTGCAAATTGCAAGGGACCTCAGTTTATTTGTAATCATAGCCTCATTTTGCTGGATCAGTTTAAATTTTTTTAAAATAGTTACATCAGCTTTATCTGACAAAACTTCAGTAAAAGTAAATATTAATCCTCAAAGCATTAAAACCAGATGCCATACAGTAGGACAAGAATGGAAGTGACACATGAGACAACTCCAATGTAAGATTTTGCAGGAATGTATCAGGTGAGATTAATAATGAGAAGTAATAGTGGCTAAGACCACCTGAAGTGCAACTTTCTAAGTAAATGATTTCTGTTTCCCAACTCAAATGGAAAACAAAAGTCAGAACAAAAACCAATTCAAATCTAACAAAACCATGGATTTTACAGGAAATAGAACATTTTGTTTTTGAGTATTTTAAATGTTTCTGAATTGGATAAATTTAGTAATGCAATATCCTGTCAAAAAAAAAATTAGGCAAGTTGTATTTCATTTTCATTTTCTGTCTTTTTTTTTAGCTGAAAATACCTAAGGAAACATCCACTGTATTGTGCTTGCTTATAAAGTGTTCTGATGAAATCCAAATGTTAATAAATATTTTCTGGAGATGATTTTTATTACTGCAAGAGCTCTATTTAGCTTTTTCACAAAGATTCTTTTATAAGGTCAGCCAGTCTCTTGAAGGCCTGCAATGAAAAATATGGTTCACATTTATATTTCAGCATTACATGAATCGGGAACAAAATCAAAATTTTAGTAGCTGTAAAGCTACTAAAATTGTCCGACCCATATAGAATCAATATTTCATAATGCAAAGTTCTGCTGATATTTTTTCTTTTCCTTTTATAAAATCATGTATGGGGTTTGACTGCACAAAGCTTCCGATTCTCTGATAGAAAATGAAAGACAGAGATTTCTGAAACAGAAAAATGCATATATTGATGTTCAAAGGTTATTTGGAGTTCAGATGTAACTTCTAACAAACTAGTGATCCTTGAAAGAGTATCTCTTTTAACTTATTATTACAGCCCGGAGACTCCAAAAGTGAACAAAAGGAAGAACAGTTGAGTGGGAAAGCATATAAAAATACAGCTTGACTGTCAATAGTATGGTTATGAATTACTTTAACAAAGAAAAAGGAAAAAATAGAAGAAATACAGAAGAACTAAAAAGGCAATAGAAGCACTTATCTGTTACAAGCCTTTACAACTGCATGAAAGTACAACTACAAATACTGAACTGATTCAAGCACCCCAATCAAATCAGTATTAAATCTGCACAAATAAATGTCTCCTATCTTTTCTCCCACTGATTTTAGAGATAGAGCCAAATAACATAAAAAATGCCCCTAAAGCACATAAAAGATGCATATAGGTATTCCTGAGAAATAAAGCATGTATGTAAATGGTACTAAAGAAAAACAATATTTTTTCTTACAAAGAATTGCCAATACACACAAAAAAAAGAACACAGGTAATTCAATCTCAGAGTCTTGGGAATGCAAAGTCTGAAAGATACATGACACTTGCTAATGTGTAAGCAAATAGCAGGTCTTACTACTTACTCTAGCTTCAGTAAAGCATTGATAAATAATGTATGGGAGGTTTAAGTGTGAGACACTGTATGTATGAGATACACAGAAAAATTCTAAGTGGTCCTAAAAATTTGGTATCTTGGAGATCATTTGGATGAGTATCTTGCTTAAGGTATAGCTAATACTGCTACGAAAGTACTGTTCAATGACCTACAGCCTAAAATCTCTAACATTCAAGAAAAAATAGAAGGAGAAGGATGTAAAAAATAAAGCAGCATTACTGTGTGAGAAACTGTCTTGATAAGAATATAAAAAAAGAAAATCTCACCAGATCCATCTGGGCAGGAGAAGGCAGAGAGAAGGAGGCTCTGACATAAGAACTAGGCTCTGAACTATCAATATTGAATGCTCCTCCAGGAACCAGTAATACCTAAGAAAAAGTTATTAACCACACAATTATTACTGCTTCTGCATTTTTAAAACACTGTGTTAAATTAAATTTGAGAAAGCTCAATGCTTATACACTTGTATGTGTGAACATGGTGTAATATATTCTTTTTTTTTCAAAATGAGGAGACAAAAATATGCAACGTGTAACCAGACTTTTCATAATAAAACCAAAGGGTCTTAGGTTTTGGTTATTGGGTCATCACAATGCTTAGAAGCACCTGGGGTATAGCTTACTCAGTACCCCGTGCTGGGTCTTATAAATTGGAGAAATAAAACCAAACTTAATTTCTCTCATTTAAAAAAAATTGGTCAACAGCTATCATACATATAGGTGTATATATATATTAATATTATAATTAATAATGTCATATACAATATACAATAATTAATGTCATATACAATGACATATTGTACCATATGTTATATTGGTTTCAATTTAAGTAAACTGATAAAATATCAACATTTGAATAGAGTCATGAAAATATTTTGTTAATCAGTAACTATGCCACAGTGCCTGACTTGCAGACTTAATGATGGTGCACAGAAAGTCCCCCTGCTTTTTTTTATGTGTGCACATGTGGATAGATACAGGTATTTTATCCCTTCCTGCTTTCATTTTAAGATCATTAAAATTTAAGTCATTAAATCACGTCATACTTCTTTCTTCAAAGCCTTTTCCATTATCAGCTGCTGTGTATCAGAAACACCCTTAATTTTGATCCATAAGAACATGCCAGCAGCAGGAGGGTACCATTCTGCCAAGTCTGGAGAAAGAGAGAAAATGGAATCAAGGAAGAAACTTATGCCCCACTTCTAATGGACACATCATAGATTCAGTGATGTTTTAGATTTGTTGATACAAACATTATTAACACTATTGCTATAGCAATTTTTTTGTATCTTCTTTTAAATTAAGGTCTCTATTTCAGAGATTTTTTAAAGACAGAGATTTTAAACATAGAAAGTATAAGAACATAATGAAGTGAAATACAGGCTCTTTGTAAAATTGCTTTAAATAGTAATGCGGTGAGCTTTTTTCATCACCATCTATCTCCCTGTCATACCAGAAAGCACAAAAATGCAGCAATAGAGAATTTGTCCTAAGCTTAGTATTTTATGCAATTGATTTGCTTATAGTGATTATCTGTCACTTCAGTCAAGAGACGAACTTAAGTGATTTTTCTTGAGCACAAAGATGATAAATAGCTAGCAAAAAATTTAAGTGATTATCTGTGTTGCACTCTGACCTTTTAACCACCTGTCAGCAGCAGTGAGCATTGCATCCCGCTGGATCCTGTAGAAGTCCACCACTCTAAAAGCACATTATCAATTGAAAGTCATGAACTCATATCATTTCAAAGTCTTTCTGTTGAAGGCAGAAACAAAGCTTTTCTACTTGAATAACTCAAGTGCACCTTTAGTAGAAATACAAGCATATCCTAGGTGGGCACAACACAGTATACTGTGTGTATAAAACTTTGTATATGTGTCCTAGAAGTCTTTACTGCTTCACTGCATCTCCAATAAAGCACTGATCAACCACACAGAGGAACTCCTTGTGTGGCTGCTTCTTCAGATTTACACACATCATAGAAACCTTTTATGTATTATATCCATTCTGTCTATTATAGCAGTAGATACAAATCCTGGTAATAGTATTTACTGCATAAAGCACACACGCTGAAGAAAATTAGAGACTTTAACATACGCAAAAGCACAGACTTAATATTTGTGCATTTGGGTTGAATTTGTGCAACAGGTACACATGGAAATGACATTTGACAAGGTAAAAGGCAAATCATATGATAAACCTGCCACAACTATTTGACAGGTTCCCCTTTTCTAAACTTTTGAACCTATCTCCTTCATACTGTAAGTAAAACTTCCAAATAATTTAATCTGTTATTAGGAAAAATGACCCTAACCCAGGATTCACTGCGGACAAGTCACGTGCAGTGGCTTTAGTCGACATAAAATAACACAGCTGTGCAATGGAAGACACAAGAGAAATGCCTGATACTGAGTTCGTAATTCAAATGCAAATGTGTTCCCATGTCTTGAGAAAACATCCTTAGTAATTTGCATAATTTACATAATTTTACATTTGTATTTTTAAAAATACTTTCTGAACCAATAACTTTGATTTCTGGATGTATTTTATTACATCTGACAGACAAACACCAATACCTCCAGAGACTTAAACAGTTTTGGGGCTCAGCTATATCTATTGCTATATTCCATAAGAAAGAGTGCAGCTTTTACCAACATTGCAAATCTTGTTATTATTTTAATTACATGCTGAAATCATAATGATTAAGATGAAACTTCCCCAAAAAATGTAACTGCTCCAAAAACCAGACAATCATCTACTCCAAAGCCTGATCTAACACCTCACCCTTGTACAAATGAAATCAGCTGGAAAAGACTGCAGTCAGCTCTGGGGCCTCATCAGTAAGGTTATAAAGCATTGCAGCTGCCCCACTGCACCCCTGTTTTCATTAGTTTAAGTGGAAGAGTGGCCTTTAGGCTTGATCAAGGCTGTCTTTTGACCTACAGGAAAGAGCTAAGTGAAAAGAAGCATTTGGGATTTATTTTTTGGAAACGACTGAAAATTGAGCTAAAGTGTGGTCCAAGTTCCTCTGTGAGACTTATTTTTATATTCCTAAAGCTTAAAACAAAGCAATGCTAAAGCTGGTGTGCCTGGTTTGTTTTTTTTTTTTTTTTTTCAAATATTGCTCTTTACAGTATGAACATCGAGGGGACACAAGTGGCTGTTACAGTGAGATATAAGAACTTTTTGCATGTTTTGCTCATGTTGCTGTTACAGGCCTTTGCAGAGTCTAGCACACTCCTACTGAAGTGAGAAACTTGGGGCTCTAATGATATCCAAGTAGAGCATATAAAATGAGGCACTGACTGTCAAGAGAAACTGTGCTCCTCCTGCATAATAAATGAAAACTAAATGTGTGACAGGCAGTATGCAAGAAATGTCTTGTGAGTTAGATGGTAGCCCAGTGCTCTCTCTCTAACAGTTGAAAGGCAATGTTTAGTGTGTGTAGATGAACTTCACTGTTTTTCCACCAGTACTGACAATCAGGAGATCAAGGATGGCAAGAGTGTAAATTCCTGCTAACTTAGTGAACTCCCTTTATAAAGGCTATGCTGACTCTTTCTCAATAGATTCTGTGCTCAGAGATCTCAACTTTTGCTGTAGACCCTAACACTTTAGCAGGGACCAAAACTTTATTAACTGGCTTGAAGTTTCCAGGATCCTCTCAAGTTTCCTTCAGGTGGGAGCTGCATGATGTTTGTGTCAATGGACTGGCAGGTTGTCTGCCTGGAGTGGTAGGTGACATGCCCTGACCTTCCTGTCTGCAACTTCACACTGTGTCTCTTCAGGGCTCTTGTGTGAACCATGACAGTCTTGGCAACCTGTCTGACCTACTTGGCCTAATACTGGTGCACCTCCTCTGACTTGTTTACTACAAAAAATGTTTGGTGTAGGTAACAAGTAGCAGAATAACAGATGATGGGATTCAGCATAGGACATAATCCTACCTGTCTATATGCTCCAAGAATCCCTTTTGTCCCCATTGCTGAAGCAGCTGTGATATCATAATCTAAAGAAATAAAATACATCATCAATATCATGTTTTAAACAGGACTGTCCCACAGCCATCAAAAGATCCATAGCCACATGCATTATCCAACATTCCCCAGACATGAAATTGCATGCGGTGTCTCTTGGAGCCCCTTCTAAACAGAGGTGCCAAGGTTATTATAGTCCATGTTACTGGTGTCTCCAAGGATTATGGCAGTATTTGGAAGCTGGGGTGGGGGCAGGGAAAAATGGATGAAGAGCTAAATATGATGGGGAGAAAGAGGAAGGCAATGTATAGTGCTTTACCTTCCTGCTCACATCAGCCTCTCTGCTTTAACGGTAACGGACTAATGGAGCTGGAAGATGGAAGCTGTATTTAGATGTGTTCAGTGTCTCCTTTCCTTATTACTAACCATAAAGGAAGGGGTTGTAGTTGTCAGCTTGCTTTGAAATGTCTTTGTGGGCTGCCAGTATTGTTTTAATTGAAAAGTAGAATAAAAAATAATAAATGAGTGTTTCTTCCATATTGTGCTTTACATTGAAGTTTTTCAAAAGAACCTACCAGGAAGAGATAAAATATTTCAAAACTTGATTCTTGAAATCTGAGGTTTAAGGGATATCAGCTGTACTATCCATGCACTGAGATAACCCTCTAGCTCTGGTTCCGAGTTCTATGATAGTCTCTCTTCCTTTGGCAGAATTGATAATGAATGTGTATAAGCAAAACTGCAAAAGTGCAGATCAACTGTGAAAGTACAAAGCTGTTTGTTGTGGTTTCTTATAACTTGGGATATGTTATCTTCTCTAAATACAATTCATTCGGTGGCTTGGTACTTGCCTGTGTGAAAGTGCTGGTGTGCATTGTTGACACCTGGATGTGTAGAACAACTCTGTCGATGAGAGGCTTGGGACCCGTCAGAAAACCTATTCTTAAACTGGAAACCAACCAAACAAAAAGTTACTACAGAAATGCAATTTGCTAATACTTTGAGTTATATGTGGGAAAACATGCAATTATTCTACTGATAGTGTAAGGATCTCAAATGCATTCAAATTTATCTATATCTTAATACTGCCCCCAGGTTATACAATTTAGAAGCTGAGTATCAAAGTCATGAAATAAAAACACTTAAGAGGCTTTAATACTTATAGCAGCTTCTTAGTTATGACGCTTCAGTACAAAATCTGTGTTTGGAAGCTGTCGTCTGCAACCATAAAGATTACATGAATCAAAGGGAAGGAAAGACAGATTTTCCCATACTAAAAGATCATGAATGCTCAGGCTTTATGACAGATAAGTGGCAAATGGCTTTACTCTTTCACTCCCTTTCAGTACTGCAGAAGGAATGAAATATAGATTGATAAACTAGATGGTTACTTCCATTCTTATTACCCATTTTTACAGATTGGCTGAAGTTCTTATTTGAAGAAAAATGGAACCTGTAAACTCATGTGTCTTTGGAAAAGATAATACTGTGTCATGCCATTTTGTGATGTCACTTCTGAAAATGCAATCACACTTAGTGTTGTCTCCTCACTTTCTCTAGGACGGGTTATAATCCACCTGCTGCCAATGCAGAATTCACATTAATTTTTTATATCTATTAGGTTAACAGACAAAAGCAAGCTAAAATCAAATACTTGTGTGAAATGAAAAACAG
>WBNO01022363.1:12649-40988 GCA_013400575.1 Peucedramus taeniatus
GCAGGTGGAAACAACCTAAAAAACACTGGAAGGCTTGATATCAGTACAACCCTATGAACAGTTTGTGAAGAATGATTGTTTCTTTTCTGCATTACAAGTTCAGGGAGCTTGCAGGAATAGTACGAGAGAGATAAAAAGGGAAGTGGAAAAAAGAAGATAGAAAAGCTCCTAAGAGTTTCAGGAACAGAGCTGGAATCCAGCATCTGTCTTTCTGCCTGGACGGTGCCTGCAAGAATGGGCTGCCTGGGGGGAGAGGCTTAACTATCTGCATCAGAAGAGAAACAGAACCTGGAGTAAAATGACTGCAAAGAGATGACATGAAAAGTGAGTACACTGTGAGAAGCTGGTGATTCAGAAGTTAGTTCCAGAAGTGGATAGTTATTAAATGAGAAAACACTATACATGTGTCATCACTTCATATGAAGTCTTGCATCTTAACTGAACAGGCAATGCTAAGTGGTCTGCAGCTGGCCTTACCCAGATGAGAGAATTTTAGAGAAAGAGTCAGTCCTGATAACTCGGCCATCCACATCCATTGAGAGGAAAGTTGGAGCCCATGGCTTGGAAGAAAAAATAAAAAATAAAATTCAAGGTGCTAGTAAGGTTTATAATGGAATTATTTTCTTTACTAGGAAGAGACAATTCATTTCTCAAATGTGCATTCCAAGGAGAACACTGCAGTAACTTGCTGACAAGTGACTGCTTAGCCTAACTTTCTGAGATGTGATTACAATATTCTGTGAACATCTTCAAGAAACCAGCTTTGTTATTTTTTGATGATTGCTTAGCCCACTGTTCAGCACACAAGTGTTCAGTTTAAGTATTGGTATGATGCCATAAGAAGGGGAGAGAAATAATGATTTTTCTGCCAAGATTTCTTGTAGTGTAAAGAGGTACTGCAATTTCTAAAATGGAGCCTTGTAGCATTTTGATTTGCTATATTAAAAAATTTAATCAGAAGATATGGCCAAATTGTGAAGATCTGAGTCCAGCATACTTTTTCCTTATCAAGAATTTTGTTTTTACACCATCTCCCCTACATTTTCTTACAAAGCTTCACAATATTATTCAATGAGTAAGTGAGGCAGTTTTATTGCATTCTTCCATAAAAATGTATTTCAAAAGAGAAAATGCTGACCTTTATCTTCTACCAATGTTTTAGTGCTTTGTAAGACCTGTTTTGATTTCTGAAGTTAGGTACTTTTAAAGACTGAGTAACTGTAGATTCACGTATGAAACTGGTAGAAAATTTACATGAAGGGAAGCTGCCTATCCAGTACCACTATATGTGGTACCTGGGAGAACTCCCAGATTCTCCAAAAGGCAAAGGGTTAAAAATGGGGTATAGTAGATGCAGAGGAGGCAGTCTTCTGCTGAACGAAAGAAAAGACAGGGAGAAAGGAACATTAAGAGGCTGCAGATTTCAAGTGCTGCCTTCAGTGCAATCCTTGCTTTGCTCTGAACTCAAAGTCTTTGTCATTTTCTGATTACTGAAAAATTCTGTCCTGTATGAGGCTTGAGAAATTTCAACCACTAATTAACAGGATATAAAATACCACAAAGGGGAAAATTACTGAAAGGAGCACAGACTCTAAGGCCTACAACTGCCTTGGTAGGACATGAAGAGGCATGCAGTAAGGTCCAGGGCTCAAACCTTAGTTCTCTCGTGAAACCTTAGTTTCTCTCCAGAAAATAAGGTGTTACTAAGGATTATGAAAGAAAAATTACCTTTTCAAATTGAAGAAAGTAGTAAGGATCATCTTCTATGATGAGAAAATCATATTTTCTTGCAAGCTAAATAAATTAATAAAAAGTAACAAAAAGAATAAAAGGTAAAGACACTGCAAATTCAGTCAGGTGGTTTTTTTTTAACCAGCATCCTATTAGGATACTATTGATCATTCATTATATAGAAGCTCCCATGATGAGACACCTTCAAGTGTCTCATCATGGGAGCTTCTATATAATGTGAAGTGTCCAATTTAGATATCAAAAAATTGTAAGAGTAATCATGGTACTTGTAGTACACGGAGCCTTGTATGTAACTGAAGCTCTGTTCCATGTGGCATTCAAACTGTGCAGGCAACATGCAATAAGTCCAGTTAGAAGCCCATGGCAAAGGTACCAGCTGCCAATGGGCCACCACTGAAAAACAATTTACCTAAGGCATAGTCTACCTCTGAAGAGCTGCTGTGAAAGAGATTCTGCTAGAAATAGGTTCTAGGAGGGATGTCCAATAATGGGCCCAAATACTAAATATAGGATATCTTCAACTGAAACAATTTATATACATAAATATTTATGATATTTATCTATTTCCACCTACAAGGTTCACAAGAGCACAGCTCCATACCTGGTAAATCTCCTTTTTGCGCTCTGTGGTCAGTGAGTTGCCAGTTGGGTTGCATCCATTTGGAATAGTGTACAGGAATTTGGGGAGGTGATTGCTGCAATTTTTTACATCTTCTGGGCTCCAAGCAGACAGAATTTCTTTTAAAGCTTTTGGAATAATGCCATGTTGGTCACTAGGAATATTAATTATATTACAACCCAAGGGTCTCAGCTGTTGATAGAAGGAACAAAACTGTCATAATTGTGTAATTCAAAGGCCTTCCTTTTGTCATTGGCACCATAACATTTCATCAATAAAGTCTTTCTTTTGGATTTTATAGATATCTCAAGCTCCATTTGTTCATGAGTCAAATAAAAGTTTGCCTGAATTTGCTGTAAGGCTTGTCAACCTTATCACACTACTCTTTACTTGTTCCACTAAGCCAACTCAGAGGAAATGGGTTACTCCTATGTTCAACTGCTGCTCTTTTCTAGGAAATCAGATTTGGTTTCTCAAGCAGAAAGGGAGTTTGTAAATCTGAACTGTTCTCTCAGGACTTCTCATGCTCTCACCACAGACAGTTAAGGTCACAGCACCTTTGTTTCCTACTGACAATTTACACTCTACTTTGGTGGAAATGTCAGAGCTTTAAGCTACTCTTCCCTGACAAAGGGCAAAGAATATGTTCTCTCAATAGATATATTCAGCAATATAAAGGAGAATGAAATGATGCTACTGCACTGACATGTTGACAGCAGTATGAAAAAATATAGGTAAAATACCAATGAAAAAGCTTGCTGTCTCTCCTCTGTGGAATTTCAATTTGTACCATGTAGTGCTCTGCATTTTTAAGTAAAACTGCAAGCTGCTGCATTGTCAAAATACATTCCTAAAAAAGTACAGCTGATTAGACTATATATTCAAATTTAGGACAGTAAGCAATAACAATTTATTTTGATGCAAGGGGAGACAACTGAATTTGTGGTGTATTTATTCTAACCCTTCTTGCAGCTTTTATGCATTTCGAGCTGACAATTTTATACTGATTAAAATACTTTTCAGAAGTAGCTTTGCTGCTTTTGTATAGTTCTCACTAGCTCATATATGGGTGTTTCAGGCCTATTCCAGTATTATACTATTTATAGCTATTGTATACTCTGATCATGAAATACTTCAGGTAAACATGCTGACATGTTAACACACCCACTTAATATAAATTTAATTCAACCAAACTAGGTCCTAACGGCTTTCTTTCCAGCCCCATATGTGATCTTAGCCCTTGAATGAATTAGCGTTTGGAAGAGGAACTTCAAATAGCTTTCATAGAACTTTTAGTAGGAAACCTTCTATGAGTTAACATTTATGAACTTAAATGGTTGGACATGAAAATCTTCAGTCTTAGATATGTTTTTATGGCAAATACAGACAGTGTTTATAAGACTGCAGATCAGGCACTAAACTGCTGTTTAGTTCAAAGGTAACATTCACAATGTTTTGTAGCTAAGGAATACTCACAGCTGCTAGTGTTCCAGAGTATGTGGGTGCATCCAAAAGGATGTTGTCTCCAGGATTAATGAGCATTTCAAACACCTGTGAAAGAAAATGTTGTTTTAAAGATTGTTCAGTTTTTGTACATGTGCTTCGTACTTATCACTTAGTGGGATTAAAAATCTTGCCTTAGTGGGATTAAAAATCTTCTCTGTGAGAAAGGCAACGAACAGATGAAAAACCTGCTTTACAGCCAAATTAAGATTGGTTACCAACTTGACATGGAAAGACAGTGCTCTGAAGCACCCTTTCTGCTGTATAAGTTAGAGAAAGAAACAACTAAACAGCAGTGAGAGTGGACTGGAAAGGGTAATTATTTCAGGAAGTAAAAACCCCAAAAAATCAGGAAGTAAAAACGAGAAGAAACATATTTAAAATAGAGTGATGGTAAAGCATCTATGCACTTATTATTGCACTACTTGAGTAACATGATATGTTACCTTATAGCATGTTTTCTACAAAGGCTCTTTGATTACCTGAACTTTCATGCAGTCCTGACAGTCTAGAATGCTACTCCAATTTTATTTCATTTCCCTTATCTTGTACATGAACATAGAGTAACTCCTATCTATGGAGAAAGAGTACATGAAACTGTATCCTGCATATAGTTATAGAGGGCACTTAATGCTGAATATAGCTGAACTGATGGAAGAATAAACATCTCTCTGAATGAAATGCTTCTAACATATGAATCTTTTGGTCTTACTTTACACAAGCCTTCCTGGCTGCCAGTTGTGACACACACTTCCATCTGTCCTTGCTCAGGACTGTATTTGGCTGTGGGGGGATCGTGCAAGTTCCGCTGGAAATCTTTTAGCCAAGACACCAGCTCTGGAATCCTGAAATGTGAATAAGAAGGCATATCTAAGACCTTATATAGGCCAAAGCTAGCCTGTTCCTTTAAATCCCTGCCAAATCTAGCATGCAGTCCTGAGTTTGATTTCAACTGTCACACAGGTACACTTAAATGCAATTGCCATGACTGCTTTATCAAATTAAGAAAATGAGATGGGCATCTGTGGTCCATATACCAAATTATCACAGTGAAATCTGGGCAGAAATTATTTGCCAAGGATGAAACAAGGTGGAGGATGAACAATACCTACTCCTAGAAATGAGTACTTTTCAAGTACTATTCTGTACTTGAATGTGGCAGTGAGATGAAGTTATTAATGCTGCTTGTAACAAGGATTTCTAAAACACGTTTTCCAAAAAATGTCTTAAGATCTTGTAGGTTGTTCAAAAATGGCAGGTTCATTTCAATATTAAGAAAAGTTTTAACTGATGCCCCATGTGTCTCTGTAGGTACCCAAGTATTTTTGCAAACCTGTACTCGCCTGACTCAGTGCTGTCTGCTGAGAAATTTATATTAGCACTAAAGCAATACAATGATATGCAATTTTTGTACCAAAAATAAAAATTCTATAAATACCTCCACTCAACTACCACAAGTTCTACGCACTGACTTTAATATATGATAACAAATGAAAAGAAATACTCCAAAACATAGAAACTATGTGTTGTAATGCAGTATCTTTTAAATAATATCTGATTTGCTCTGGATTCTCAAATACTAACAGCTAGGAAATGCTCTGGCTTAAGAAATACTAGGAATAGGGTTTTAAGTGATTTAAGTTTTTTTTTCTTTTCCTTTTTACATAACTCATTGCAAAATTATCCACTGGAACTCAAATGTAAATAGGCAAATTAAAAAAAAAAAAAACATGGGTTTTGGGAAGAACCCATTTTTTGAAAAAAAGAGCTTAATGAACAGGTTTTAAAGACACAGGTGACTTAATGCAATAATAAAGGAGATTATGATCCTTAGCTTCTGGTATGTTGAAGTGGCAGCAGCTGTGACAGATACCCTGCTGAGGCTGAGTACTGGAGAGCTCTCTTCATCAGATCTTCCCCAATCTCAATAGGTGTTCCATGTCCAATGTCAACAGTTGCCCTCTTAAATGGAAAAACATTAGGATTTGGTGCCCCTCCAGCCAGAGAGATGAGAGATGGAGGAGACTTCTGCATCAATTCAGCTGGAGTAAAAGGCAAACATCTTGGTTACAATTTAATTATTACAATGGTGATCATATCCTTTAATCAATATTTAATAATGGCCCAGAAAACTTGGGCCATTTTTCAATTCTACTTTTCAATTTCTATTTTTCAATTTATTTGTTTAGCTATCATGAATTCAAAAGGATAACTCTTCTTAAAGTCAGTTTTCTGCTTGGATTAAATAGGTGTTTGGGGGGCCCAGGGAGGGAGATACTGTTAGGACAGACTAAAATAAAAAATAATTTTAAGTTAAAAAAGCTATTTGCAATTTATTTTGAAACAATCTGGACAGTTTTATTATAAAAACTGTCATGACTGATATCTTTTGAGCTTCAAGAATTTAAAATCTTAATGACCTTCTGTTTAGAATGACTTGAAATGACTGGCTTTGTTTTTTGTTCTGTTTTTCATGCAGTCTCACTTCAGCTGATCTGGCAGCTATACTGACAGATGATTATAGCTTTTCTATAAGGGAACGGAAATGTTTCTGGCAGCCCAGTTTTAGTGGCAGAGGCACTGTGTAAGTAATTTGCTATGAAGAAAATCTTAATTCCTGCTTTTAAGTGACAGTTTCACAATCATTCAGATCCAATCTATGCAGTGCAGACCAGACCTTAATCCAGCAAGGGCACTTGATTGCATTAAATCAAAGAACTCCCAATATGGCATTCATGCTGGCTTGACAGTTTTACATCAGATATGAGAGGACAGATGACACCAGATCTGGTTTAAAAGTGGCCTGTTACTGAGTTTATTTTCCAGTGCTTATTAGCAGACTTGAACACAGGGAGTTAATCCTTATCAGTTATTTCACCAATTTGTGTTATGCCCGTGACTTTTGGCCTGGTAAAGAGAGATTTACTTTGTCATCAAAACTGCAGGCTCAATATAGAACTGTGCTACTTAATACTTTTGTTATGATGCATATTAACGTATCACTTGAAAAAGAGGCTGCCTAGAGTGAATTACATCACTTAGCTGTACCTGTATGAAGCATTTTAAGCAGAACAGCAAATGCCAGCCCCTTACCAAGAGGGGAAATTGACCCCTGAAGGCTTAACTAGTGATATATATCTCATGCTTGAATTCTGTCAGGTCACTGTGTGACTGTTTACTTCAACTGAGTAAACAAGTAGTCAGTTAAGCTCTTCCATCTGTCACATGGAAGACAATGTAATGTTGTAGCCTAAAGATAGATTAATAGGGAAAAGGAAAGTGTAGTAATAGTGAGTGGGTGGGGGTGCTGAGGCATTTATGGACATGAACAGGATACAGGAAAATGAAGTGGAAAGAAACATGCTGGGACTAAACTTCAAGTCACTAGCAGTTACTTGTTCCTGGACACACAACATAAACTCAGTTGCAAACTCTGCCAACAGCCCGGGTTCAGATACAGTGGCAGAGACTTTTCAGACACTTTGTTAAAGTGATAATACTAATTCGTCTGTCTGGATGGGTTTCTGAAATGGTTCAAGGCTATTCACTTTCTTTTTCTTTATACCTGCTTGGCATCTCTGCTTGACAAAAGTCAAGTTACTTTGTCAGCTTAGAGAATGGTTTTCATTCAAACCTTTCCAAGTCTTAAGCCATTATACTCCAGCACAGACCAGAACATAGAACAGTACTTTCAGAGAAACTGGGAAGAAGGGACATGTACTCACTGAGCAGTCTTATTGGAGATGCTTTTCTTGCTGCACTCACAGTGGTGATGAACCTAGAGTAATTCATATCTATGGAGAAAGAATAATTAGTTGGACATGAAACTAGAAAAGGGAACAAGAACTGCACTGTGCTTTTAGTATGTGCATCTCCCACAAGTAATGCTTTTGATCTGGGTAATTTGTGGTATGTCAGTAAGCAGGAAAAAAGCCCCTTTCCTTTTGCTGTCAGCTCTGGAGTTTTAATGGCAAATTACAAATCTGAAGATTTGATGGCTCTTAAACAAACATCAGCTCTTTTTTATTTAATGAGAATCCAGCTTTTATTAGCTGTATTTGAAGTGCTTTTAGGATTGCAAGCCATCATTGTAAGTCACAACATTTGTCAAGTTAGAGTTTTTTTTTGTTGTTGTTTTTGTTTTTGTTTTTTTTGAAAGGATAATTAAGAACGTCTTTCAAATGCATCTGATGAGTGTTTTCCTCCTTTTCCCTGGTACCAATAGAGATTCAGTGGATAATGAACTACAGTCCTGCAGGAAGCCCGAAGGCCTGGAAAGGCCACAAGAAGGGATCTCCTTCGAAGGGAAAGCAAGCACAGAAACTAAATGGAAGGGCAAAGAGCAGCCACAGCAACACGCATGTGCCGGCAGTTACTAGAAACGATCCACAGAGCAAGGCCGCTTTGAAAAAACACATCTCGTGCTTCCTAAAAATACCTCCCTGAACTCCGCTCCCCCTGCAGCCCGGCACAGGCGCGGTGCTGCCTGTGCACAAGGGCGGGCTGGGGCTGTGTTTCAAGGGATAGCTGAGCGCCGCTTCGCCGCCCTCCCCGAGGCGATCCCGAGACACCCCCCTGCTGCCCACCCACCCCCAGCTCGCCCGGAGGGGACACCGAGCCCCCAGGGCCATCCCGAGCTCACGACCGGCGCCGTCCCGCAGCGCGGCGGCTTCGCTGGGGCCGCGGGCACCTACCGGCGGAGGCCGCGGNGCGCTGCCGCCTGCGCGCTGCGGGCAGCTCGGGGCGCCGCGGGCCCGATGAGCGGGTCCTGTGCGTCCCTGCGAAAGCCTTGAAAGGAGCGGCTTCCTCACCGGGTCCGTCTGTGTAGTGCCAGCGAAGCGGGGGCTGGAGCCCGATAGGGCGGGGAGGGGCGCGGGCAGCCGGGCAGGGGGCACCGCCGGGTACGGCCAGGACCCGCGGGGCGAAGCAGGGGCTGGCGGTGGGGGAAAACGGAAGAGAATCACAGAATAGTTTGGCATGGAACGGACCTTAAAATGATCTAGTTCCAACCCCTCTGCCACAGGCAGGGACACCTTCCCCGAGACCAGGTTCCTGAGAGTTCCATCCAACTTGGAACTCTGTTGTTCCAACTGAACACTTCCCACAACTTCTCTGGGAAACCTGTGGCAGTGACTCGTCACCCTCGCAGTTAAGAATTTCTCCCTATTATCCAGTCTAAACCTACTCTTTCTCAATCTGAAGCCATTCCACTTGGCATATGTAAGAAGTCCCTCTCAGCACTCTTGTACTGGAAGGTGCTCTAAGGCATCCCTGGAGTCTTCAGCTGAAGAACCCCAATTCTTTCAGACTGTCTTCATAGAAGAGGTGCTCCAGCCTTCATGAGCCTCCTCTGCCCTTGCTCCAACAGGTCAATATCTTTCCTGTGCTGGGAACACTCTGGGTGGGAGGTCTCAAAGCAGTAGAGTAGAGGGGCAAAATCACCTCCCTTGTAGTGGTAATGGTCACAGTTTCATCAACTTTATGATGTTTCCAGTAAAGGTTTTGTGTCACTGTAGGATATAAAACACACGACGCCGACAGCAGTTCTTTCCAAGACGAAAAGGCGTTTTATTAATTTCTGACTTCACTTAATAGATCTCTGAAATGCCAGTGTCATTGGAGGGTGACAGTGCCACCTCCTCAATGCCACTGGGCAGCCTAACAGTCTATAAAGTTGTTCATCCCCTATGAAAGAATGCAAACAATGTTATTTACATAAAGTGTGTGAGAAAATTTTATACAAGAATATAAGCATTAAAGAACTTTAAAAAAAACTTAAAAAATCAGAGCAACAGTTTTGCTCATAAAAGGAAGCAAAGTTTGAAGTGTGATATCTGTGGGTAGTTTTTTCCCCACAGATGAGTAGGATCAGTGGAAGGAAAAGCAGGAGGGTGGTGTGACATGTCCCTCCTTGCTGGGTGTCACATGCTGTTGCTTGTGCAACACATGTAACTGGTGGTGTAGCTGCTGCTTCTTAGAAAGGTGCAGAGAGACAGCATCATTTTCTAGTCATGGCTTTGGACTCCAGCACTCTGGGGTTGCCATGGCCCTTACTCTTTAGTGCAAAATGCTAGAAAGGGGTCTTGGTGTAAAGTAGTCTGAAATAAACTAGTGCAAAATCATGCAAACATGCAAAATCAGCTGTGCTTTGCAACATATATGTCTCTGTAGTTAGCTTGGAGGCAGGAGAGTGAGAATACTGGATGGGATGAGCATTGGAGCATTTCTAGGCTTTAATTTAATATTTAAGGAAATCACCAGGCTTTACGGTGCCCAGGGCTCAAAGCATGTTTTAATTGGAACCTTCCAAAACTTGCTGAAGGCAAAGCTCAGGTATGAGAGCAAAATGTCTCTACAAAAAAGGTGAGGTGCCTTAACAAGTTACCTTTTTCTTCTCCCTGCTTCTTTAATTTGGGTGACTTTATGCAGTATTTGGATCTGCTGACACGCTTCATAGTTAGATGGAGTAGGTTGAAATAGAAATGGAGTTCCTGTCAAGTTTGGGATGCAGGAAGAATTGTTTTCTTGGTTGGTCTGTGAATGCTCTTACACTGAAAATCAAATTTTATTAACAGCTTTAATGATCTGAAGAATTTATAATTTAGGTAATTGCCTTCTAATTGTGTGATGTACAGACAAAAAGTGAAAGATGGGTATATAAATGTGAAATAGCAAATGGAGAGATATTGAATTTCTATGGGGTTCTGGCTGTGAAGGACTGATTGAATTTGAACTGCTTTCTGTGTAATTCTGTTTTTTCATTTCCTGGCTGTCAGTGTTGCAGTTTGTGATGCAGACCAAAGCCCAGAGAAGTCAAGGGAAGGTTTTCCTTTTCCATGGATTTTTGTGGGCTTTGTCTGGTCTCTTAGCCAATTATGGTGTCATCCTATTGAAACAAATTTAAAAAAAATTAGTGTACAACTGTTTGGATACCTATCCCAGCTGGATTAATCTGGCAGTTCTCTGTATCACAGTTTATATTCCTTAGCAACCACAAGTCGAGTGCTCTGTTTTACTACTGTGTAAGAAGTCCTGTCTTTGCTGTCTTTATTGCGTGCACATTTAGAACTATAATGATTTGATGCAAGTCTTGCATAATTCATGAAGCATCTGCGAGGTCTACATATGGTTGTTGTTAATGTCTCCTATCATCTGAAACTGTACTACCTCTTTCTAAACTCGCCGTGTGCTATGTCCACTTATGCGTTGAAAAGCCCAAACAACAAGCAGAACAAAAAAGGCAAAAGCAAATTGATTTAAGAAGAACAGGGAGATTAGGTAAATATTGTTACTTTGCTGTTTTTTTCTCCCCCTAAGGACTTCAGAGTATTTCTTTTAAGAGGAGGACAAAGGATTGAGACAGTAAACACAAAAAATGTAACTGAGTTGCTGTTTTTGCAACTGTATGGACAAAGTGTAACTCTCTCCAAGACGCTGCGCTATGGCCTGGGATACCATACCTTTGTTAGTTTTATAGCATGTATTCTGTAATGTTTGTCTGCCCTATTGGAAGCGGTCGTTTCCCACGGCTGAATGTGTGCGTATGACGGACACGGTGCTGTCCGCAGGGGCGCAGAGCCGCTCCCGAGGCGTTCAAAGCCGGGGGGATCCGAGCGCGATCCTTGGCGGAGCCGGGCCTGCACCGGCGCTCGGCGGCCGCAGGGGGGCGCCTGCGCACTGCGTGTGCGGGCAGCGCGCTCCAGCCCGGGAACAGGGATCCCGGCTAAAATCCTATTGGCATCTCTCACTTGGCTGTAATTTGTACTCGTGATTGACAGTCCTGCCTGAGCAGCCTGGCTACCCGCCTTTCCGTGAACGGGTTAAATTTCTGCCGGTAATGCTTCTTGCGGGTTGGGGACGACAGAGCTGGCAAGTGGCGCTGTCAAAATAGCCTTACTATGGGAAGGTGGGAATTTTATCGTGACGAATTGGAATGGCTGCCCATGAGAAAATCGCATAAGACCGGAAAATGGGGAAGTGTGAGATCAGCCATTTTAAGCATTAGAAGCAAATTGTTTCTTCCAAGGGCTGCCTTCCCCAGGAAAAATGCTGACTTTGGCAGCACCTTTATGGTTGCAGAACATGCTGTGTGCAGCAAGCCATTGCTGGTGTGTAGCAGCCACTGAGATCAGGAAGATCTCAGCAGTACAGAACAGAGTTTGAATGTAGGATGTGAACATCCACTGACACAATTACTGCAGAGATCAGAAGTATCTGGTTTTCCTGTGGGAAGCTAAAACTGCTAGGAGTTTGCTTGCTCTGGCTCTGGAGACAATTAGTGGAAGAGATGTGAAGTTAGTTGTTCTTTTGCTTGCAGATTGCTTGAGTGATTCTCTGACTTCTGTCTGTCAGAGACAGAAGCTCTTGGGAAAGTAACATTTCTATTCTTCCTTTATGTTGAGCCTTTTTCAGTGGGACCCTGATCTTGCTGGACCTAATCAGAGCTGCTGCAGAAGTAGAGTGCTGCCGTTTTTTCCTCTCCCACTCTAAGGCACAGTAAAACATGTTTATAGTATCTTTTTCCAGGTTTTAAAACTCGATGCATTCCTAAAATGGGAGAGGGCTTAGGGAAGAGTAAAGATTGATTTTCAAACATTTACAAATCCTGCTGCCTATTCAAATAAAATTAAACAGCATCCTAGTCTCACTTGTACGCTTGCTGACCATCTTGGCATTAGGAGGACACCCTAATGTGCTTTCTGCTGCTGTTTATGCTGTTACACACACATATACCCTTTTCTCTTTTTTTGGTAATAGTTAGTTCCTTACACTTCAGAGACTGTCAGATGAAAATAACAGGACATCCATGATATTCATAATATTTGTAGCAGCTGTCAAAAGAGTGGAAGACATGCAATTCTGCAGAGTGACAGATGTGGCTTGTATATGTTAGAAGCAGCCCTCTCTCCCTGAAAGGTGGTGGCACTCAGACATATAGCAGTCTTACTCTGATTGACAACCTTTTTTATTCTCCTTTTTTTTTTTTTTTTTTTTTTTTTTTTTTGAGTGTACAAAGACTGTCATCATTGCCTCATCATTGACTTTTTATCCAATCAAGCAAAGGGGATAGCACAGTATCTAGAACAACAGTTTTCTAGATATTCTAAGAAGAACTATAGTAGGAAATCTGACTTTCACACTAAAGTATTCCTCAAAAGCAGTTGCTTGTTCCAGAATGTGTTCCTTTGATAAGATGTCTAATACAGTGAGATGTTTGCCTTAGATATTCATCAGGCATTCCTGTGCTTAAAAAAAANAAAAAAAAAAAAAAAAAGGACTGATATTTTTTGGATCACTTTGTCCATGCTATAGAAGCTGAAATTGGATGGAGCAAAGATCAATAATGTATCCAGTTAATACACTAACTAAATGAAATGAATCATAAGAAATGAAATGACTTCTCCTGACAATCTTGAGATAAATGCTGTTCCATAATACCTCAGTCTTGTCAATTTGAATTTATATTACAGGCAAACAGTTGCTGACGTGTGAACTCTATTGTGTAAATCTCCCAGGAAGCAGGTACTCACTATTATTTGTGACATATGTTATTCCTGGGGCTCAACCTTTGTTATCCATTTTCATTTAGTGGAGGCAAAAGTGCTTTTCTCCCCTGGCCTTGCATGTTCCTCTGTTCCTAGGGAGGTCACATGTTTGTCTAGTGCAAGTGTGGCATGGAAAAAGGAATGATCCTAAAGGCAAAATGAGATAATGAAAAAGTGAAGTTTTTGCTTCATTCTTTTCATTGCCTGGAGAAAATATGCTTCTCAGGTGTGGTGACAACTGCTACTAGAGATGTGTTTTTTCTTTCTGTATTTTGAAGTTTGTCTATTCAACATGAAATAATTTGCTAATTTTGTATCTAGTTGTCTTCAAACTGATGAAGATACATTTTTGTTGTTAATTCTTGACTAAAATGCAGCCTTTTGTCATGAGAGTAAGTTGGGAATTTATCTATTAAATTTTAATTTCTGGACCTTGCTTTTATGAACATAAAATGTAATTCAGACCATTCTTCTGTATCCTACTGCAAGCCAAATTTTACATTCAGCAGTGGCAATAGAATTATGTTTCTGTTCCATTAAGTTTTGTTCTTAAGAGCTATGTTTCTTCATGTTCAAATCAAATCTGTAGTAAAAAGAAAATTATTGCTTCTGAGAACAGATGTCTACATGTGTTAACAGAGGAGGTGTGGATAAGCAAGACCCTCTTATCAATCAGTCTTACAGTACTTATCTGCCTTCAGTCATTACATGGCTCCAGAGATGATACAGAATTCCTAAAGCAGCCTGAGGGTGCTTCTGTCACTCTGAATAGACAGGGAGTCTGGGGAGATTGCCATGTAGCCTTTGGCTTTGAGGAATGAAAATTTTCTCCTGTGTTACGTGTCCCAAAATAGGCAGACTTTGCTTGATATACTTCATAATTGTTGCATGTAACTAGGACTCTTTAAAAATTTTGGAAAACTTGCTGAAAAAAACATATTTCTTATTAGTAGAGACTTATTAAATGTCTCCAACTCCATCTCCTGCCTAACTTCCCTAGTGGCTTTTCCCTAGTTCTAGTATTTGTTTTAACATGCTGTGTCACTGTGGTGGGAATATCATACTTCCCTCATTGTTGGCCGATGCTTTTGAGAGTCAAACCTTAGATAGATCAGAAGCTCCAGAAACTGCAGTCTGTCCTTTAATGTAAAGAGTCTCTGCAATGTAGACAAGAAGTTAATCTCTAGAAAAGGTTAAATGTTCTTCAGTGTCCTTGAAGAAAGAAAAAACCCTGACTAGGCAGGAATGGGGAGAACTGAGAGGGTGAGTGCCATTCATTTATGGGGTACTCTGGGGGTATTTTTTCCTCAGACCATCTCTCATTTTTTTTCTTCCTTTTCGCTCTCAAATGAGAATATTCTCAGAACATGCTTAAAATCTGAGTTTCTCTTCTTGACAATTTCTACATATGGCTGCTCTTTCCTAATGAAATTTCTAAATGTGCTCTTGTTCTGATAATGCTCATTTGTTAATTCAGGTTGAAGTAAAGTCTGTTCTAATTATGGCATTTTTTTCTACTCTGTAATCCTTATTCAAACAAATGCTGAGCCCTGCAATTCCAAGAGTGAAAAATATGCATTGTTGTGCAGATTCTTGGGCTTCTTGCCATGCAGGTGGTCAAGATGATCCTTCCTCATGAAGTACATTCATATCTGCCTGAATGCAGAAGAGCTGCAGGATCTTTGGGAATCATCTCAATTTTTTACTTCTTTTTCTTCTTTATTCCTCAGACCCTTGTTTCTCTGTCGTGCTTTCTTCTTGTACCTACAGCTCTGTCATTGTTTCCTTGAAATTGTCTCCTTTTGGTTCCTTTTGTGTAATCTTCTTTCATATTACATGGAACAGCTTCTTAGTTAAAGCAAATCAGATTTCTCCTCTTCTCAGAGGAGATCCTTAACCAAGATATTTGGGTTGCAACCAGGGTATATTTTATTTTCTGAGGCTTTGTGCAAAGTGACTTTTTTTTTTTTTAAACTAAACTCTTCCTTAGGCAGTGACAAAGTGTTTTGCTGCTGCTAAGTCTAATGCTGTAATGCATAATATAACTTTCATAGGACAATCAAAATGATGTACTATCTGTTGGAATAACATGACAGATGAAAGCAAAATCTGCAGTTCTACAGACCTGGTAATCTTGGAAAGTCGTCCTTTAAAGATGACAGATTATGATTGAATAAGGTTTTGATTAATTTATCATCAAATAATAAAAGTTCTAGGAGAGATATTTTTATATTGTTTTTAAATAGTACATCCAGTTTCTTCTGATGTTGAACTCCTCACTTTCACTTTGTAAAATAGTTTTATTCTTGTGTCATGTGAGTCTTGATTGTGCTATCATTGTTTAACGCATTTTGTACTTCAGTGTTTGTGTTCCAGACAAGTTCCTCATCCCTTTTTCTTGTGGGTTATCTGGGCCATGATTCAAAATTCTCAAAGAGACAGCCTCAGCCAAGTTCATTTTTATGATCTCAGTTTGTAAATCACACTTGTTTTCTGTGTTTTTTCATACACTACTAAGTTTAAGAATGATAAACAGTTCTGCAAGCACCAACAATCTGTGGACTTGTACCTCTCTGTCAGCAGAATTCAGAAGAAGCAATTGCATTCACAGAAAGAATGATAAAATTGACTGTATCATATAGATTATGAACAGCATTTTAAAGGCCTTTTAGCATTTACCAAAAGCTCTTAGCTCTGCAGTTGCTTTTGTTTTGTCTTTTTTTTTTTTTATTGTGTTCATGCTACAAATCACTGTTTTTAAAATGGGTTTAGAAAGTGCTTTTTTCTAAAGCTGTCAGCAATTAAACTGCAGAAGTTAACTTCTCAGGAATTAAGTTATATAAATTAGTCCGATTAATTACTAAAACTGAGGCAGAAATTGGTAGAAGTAAGATGAACTGTGGAATGATGAAATTAAATCTAGAAAACAAGAACATTTATAAAGCAAATTCAATAGATGATATAATAAAACAGTTAATCTTCATCTATAGAAAATGTCTGAATTTCCTTAACTCCACTGAGGCATTGAAGTAACTGTTTATACAACCAGGCCATATTTTTAGAGTAATTCTGTCTAATGCTATATCTTTATCATGGAACTGGGGAGAAAAAGAGAGGGAATAGTTTGTTGCCAATGCTTATAGATAGATCTTGTAGAGCAGTATTGCCTGTGAATGAGGAGTTGTGTTTGTGAAAGTATCCTTGGGATTCTACAAATTGTGAATCAAAATTCTCATTTTTATATGAATTTAGGTGTAGGCACACAGTTTGTGGTGATTGGGAGTGGGGCTGGGCCGAGCCTCATCCCCAATGGGTACAGCTGTGAAAAGCAGGTGAGCAGCATTGAAGGGAATGAGACCTGGAGTGCCCAGGGGCACTGAGCAACCACCAAAGGGAACAGAGGGCACACAGGGGCAATGCATGAAGGGTATAAAAGGTTGGGCTGAAGAACAAGAAGGGCAGATGCCTGTAGCCTTCTGAAGTGATGTGATGTTACTCTGTATGGGCAGATGCCTGAAGCCTTCTGATGTGGTATGGTGTCATTCTGTGTGGGTTGAAGCTTTCTGAAACTGTTTGCTGATACTTTGTATATCATGGCCATTCTAGCTGTGACATATGCAGTGGCATATGCTGCAATGCTTAGGGAAATTCTTTGTTTCTCTAGTGTGCAGGAATTCTTGGGAGTGATTATCACATAGGTGAGACAAGTAGCTGTTTGGAGGGATTGATGTATGTTCTATGCTTCCCTGAAGGTGCTGGAATTAGGCTCTAAATGAATGTACTTCTGCTTTCAGGAAAGCCAGATATTTCCCACACAGGTACCCCAGGCTGAAGCTTGCAGTAGTATTTTAGAAAACTGGGCTTGTGTTAGGTACAAGACAAGCATGCTAACTTCAACAGGTACTAGCTCTGCTCTGACTACACCTACCACAGATAGAGATCTAGGGATGATACATGTATATAAAAGTATTCTTTAGAAAACGAATCATCCTACTGAGTGTTCTTGGGATTTGCCCACGTGTTCTTGACATCTATCATGTTCCACAGTATAGAGTATTATCCATGGGTCTCAGGGATTTTTAATTATTTTTCAAGTCACTAGAAAACTAAACTGCTAGACTGAAGGTGCTTTGAAGTTTTCTCTACTTCATGCTGCAAACCCCCAATGATTCCAAGAAGGAAGCATGTGTCTGATTCCTGCTTGTTTATGGAGGACTGTTGAGGTGCTCTGCTGGATAGCTGCTGTTGGACCTTAGACTTGCCAAGCTTGGTAAAATATCAGGATTTTTAATCTCCGTTATTTCGATGGATAGTGTTGCAGCTCCTGAGGCTTCCAGGGCTGTTATACATGCTTTGAGGATTTCCTATGGCATGGCTCAAGCCTTCCCCAGCTGTTTGTCCCCTTGGCAGATCTGACTTCTGTGACGCAAGTGTCTTGGCACTACAGCATATAGAGGTGGTGAAATACTCTTGAGAAAGTTTGGTAGTTGAGCTTTACTTTTTTGGGGGTGAAGGGGGGATGATGAATACTGTACGTACCAGGCTGTGAGCCTGTAAGAGGGGAAGGAGAGTTATAGGTGAGGAACTGTAACCATTTCCATTTAGACATCTGGATTGTGGCCAATAGTGAGTGGAAAAAAATGGGAATGCTGGAGGTGAGAGGAATATAATGTGTGAGATAATTTTACATTTGTTTATTAAATGAGTTCCATTGTTAAGTGCTTACCAATATTTTTTTCACTCAAAATGAAAATTAACAGCTTCAAAATACAAATGTTACCATACATTGATCTGTTTATGATAATACCTCCTATACCCTGCCTTCATACTTATTTAGGTGCTGCTGGAGTTTTCTGAAAGTTTTGTGAATTACTTATGTGAGACATAATTTTCATAATCTTCCTCTTAGTCTATTGGTATTGTGCCAAATGACATCTTGATTTGGACAAAGCTGCATCAAAAATTTGAACTTAGCTTCATGTGAAGCTTATAGTTCTAATATCCCCCATTCCACCCTCCCAAATCTCCCTTCCTGTTTTGGTGGCTGTTTATTTCATTTAGTATTAGATAGTTACAGGTTTTGATATATTTTGGGTTTGCTCTTAGTAGATAAAGGGAGAGACTTGGTTACATAATACTTTACTATGCTTCAGCATGAAATGTACTGATAGGGGTGAATATCCCTGAGACAAACCCAAAGCCTGACCAGTTCTCCTAATAATTCTTTGTCTCTTACAGGAGCAGTATGCATACTTTATAATTCTGGGACTGGAAATTAAGTGAATCTTGCAGAAAGGTCTTGAAATCCATGGGGTATTAAAGTTGGTGGGGGCTTAATGCGAGATTTAAAAACCTGAAAGTGTGCTGTGAAGTGCTGGATGGTTCAGAGGGAAGCTGTCCAGCTGAATGCTCCTGCTTACTTAGCAAAAGCTATTGTATTGAAGCAGAAGTGGGAAAAGCCTTAACTTCATTGGCATGTTTTTCAGATCCCTGTGCATCTTTGATCATTTCCCTATTTACAGAATATCTGGAAGAATGCACTATTGCATAATAACCTGTCATTTAAAAAGTTTTTTTGCATAACTGGTCACTTCAGAAGTTTTTTTTTTCAGCTTCAAAGGATACCTTTTGAAGCTCTGAAAAGCATAAGCCAACTAATAGGATTTTCACCCCTGCTTTAAGGAATTGATAGGACTAGCCTTGGTGGAAGCAGTTTTTAGACACAATTGCCTTTCCTTAGGGGAATTTTCTTACAGTTTAAGGCAGAAGCTTCTTTCCCCAATCTGCAAATAATAGTTTCATGGCAGAGAATGTTATGGTGCTAAATATTCAGAGATCTGAGGTCTAATCTAGTAATTTTCTCCCTGTAATTTGTATCCACAGCATTTCATCCCATGAGAAGAAGTTGCAGAAAGTGTAAATTTAAGTCTCTTGCCTATCTGTATTTTCTATATGAGTGCATAGCAGGAGATTTACACTGGAAACTAAATTTCAAGTAAAAATATCAGTTGTTATTGGAAGAAGCTGCTTTAAAAATGTGATCTTGATAGCTCATGAGGTTTTTGGTTGTTAAATGGTATGCATACAGATTGTGGGAATAGTATGTTTTTTTCTCAGTTTAAGAATTACTTGTAAACTGATTATGGATCACTTGTGCCAGGCATAATTAATTTAGAAATTGATTGTATGTTGAAAATTTTAAAAAAATTGATTGTATTTTGAGCATTTTTCTGTACTGTTTTACAACAGTACAGAAAGTGATTTTCTGCTATTGCTCTGTCAGTTATTTTCTTTCTCTATTTTTCAGTATCTCTAGAAGATGAGCCAACTGTGTTCCTATATATACTATCAGACACGTTAGTCTCTGCTTTCCATAGAGAAGGTCTCCTTTGCCTGATTGTCAATTGATTTTTCTCTGTCTAGGTATAATCATGGTTTTACAAGTTCCTGCAAAACTGGTGGTAAGGTTTCAATAAATAAAATTGTAAAAATGCTGGCTTACTTAATGTCTGTTCCTGTGTGGAGAATCCAGTGTTATATGAAAGAGTTTGATATTTGAGTGAGGTATAAGAGTATTTTGAAAATTTCCAAAATAAAAGAGGATAAATGCCATCATTCTCATGGAATTATTGTTTATAACTGATTTTGCAAATTCTTCTCCTTTCACTCTGGAGATGTTTTATACTCTTCTCCTCAGAAACATGCCATTGGCCTATTTTGCCATTTATCTGTGTTGCATTTGTCTATCTTATGTGCTGACTTCGTAGCAATGTCTTGGGTTAGGAAAAGTCACCTAAAATCACTTCTGTTCTGGTGAAGTCTTGGAATTTTCTGTAGGGTTTTCTCTCTGTTTAAGCTTATATGAAATTTATCTGGTAGTTTAAATCTAAAACAGCTTTGAGTAACATTTCTTTTCATACCTCTGAATTGGTTTATATTGCTTTCTTTTGCCAGACAGCTGTTGGCTTTACTGTGGTCAACTCCCAGCCTAGATTGAACTGGAAGTGCTGACTTTTCAGGTTTGAAGTGCTCTCACTGTTTGATAAACCGTGGTGCATTCAAAAATAAGTTTTAAAAATCTTTTAATCCTGTGTCTTAGTAACTTGTGAAAGATGGGAAATGGTGGTCTTAGGTCACTTCTCTGCCTAGGAGAGAATGGTGTCTGCAGTGGCTAGAAGAACAGTGTACACAGCACCAATTATTAGTTGGAGTGCATACATTGCCTTGTTTTACATTTGTTGTGGTATCTGAAGTGCCAAGCAGTAATTATTATTGATGGCAGCATGCCAGAGGCTGGGTGTCAGTTCTTGTGTTCAAGGTATGCTTTGTAGTTCAATTTCTGTCTAAGTTCTTGAGGCCTCCTCCTGCGTTTTTGAGAGCTTTGTGTAAGACACAACTAATAATCCTATAAGAATAATTAAAATATGCCTAAACTGCAAAGAGTTTCATAGTTGTTTGTACTCCACTATTTTTCTTCCAATTACAAAACATAAAATGAGAAGGCTTGGTTTTCAGACTCGTGAGATCAGAGTAATTTAACACTGAGCTCTCTCATCCCTTACTTGAGGGAAGCAGTGTGCTATGGTGAACAGAAAACAACTCTTTTTTTTTAGACAATCTTTGAACCACGTTAACGTAGGCTCCAGATGCACATGAAGTAGCTTTGTCCCTAGTGTCTTATTTTCTTTTCATGAAACTTTCTGTAAAGTTTCTGAAGTAGAACTTGCTGAAAAATGGTAAGTGTCCAATAGAAGACTGTTTTACCCTCTGTTGTGTTGTGTTTTATATGCCTTTTAATAATTGTTCTGTACCTTGGTTTCCCCCAGTTCTCCCCTATTTCAGTGGTTCTGCCCATCCTGCCTCCTCCCTCAACCCCTCCCTGGTGTCCTGTCCGTCGCTCAGCAGCCCATCCCTTCCCCTGGAAACTTCTGTTAAGGGCGTCGAGTGACTGGTTCAGGAACCGGGGTTCCTCCCACAGGTTACCCCCATTGGTCTCCCCAGAGACCCATCTTCCCAATGTCCATACCCCCATGTTTCCCCATTGGCTCCCTATCTTTGTTCCCTCCCCCTTTATAAGATACTTGATAGCCCAGAGCTTTGTCTTCGGAGCGAGGTCTTGCTGGGCTCAGGGTCACTGCCCTGAATAAACCTGGACTGATCCCTCCATTCGAAGTCCACCCCTTCTTCCACCGCAGTCTATTCCTGCCTCACCCGCCAGGATGAGAGCCTGAGCCCCCTCCTGACCCCGCTCGGAGATCGGGAGAGGGTTCCCTGCTGTCGGATGTGCCACAGCCGGGCGCTCCGAAGGGACTTTTGGAGAGGCATTACGACAACCCTCCTTTGCATCCAGATCACGCTTTTCTTCGTGTCATCTGAAGATGCAGCTGTTCTTTGACACAGTTGATTCATGTCATCCACAATTAAAATGTCCTTGCTATTTAAAAAAATGCTTCTCAGCATGTCTAAAAAAGGTTGTCAAAACAATGGCTTGTTCTCAGTGAGCGAAAAGCTCTTGATGTTTTACAGAAGATTAATGCAATGACTTGACTAGAAAAATCTTGTTCTATCTGATTTCAGATGAAGTCATATATTTTCTTGTATCTTGATGGTTAGTTTAAAACCAGATCTTCCTGATTTGGAGCCAGAGATGGTAAGATGCACCTTATTTGTGGTTGTTGGGTAATAGAATTATTTACAAGTACATCCATACCAATCTTATTCAACATTGCCATTTCTGTCAAATGCTGCTTTTTTTTTTTTTCCCCACTGAATGCATAACTTCACTTGTTATAGGTACTGTAGGATATGCAGTCCAAACTTTTTAAGATCCAGACATTTGATTATCGATAAAGAAAGTGATGTTTTTTCTGCTTTTACTGAGTCCTTTGAGGAAAAAAATACCATGAGGCTTGTTCCAGGCTATTTGGTAATATTTGGGCATTTCTAAAATATTGAAAAAAAACCCACAAGATTTCATTTACCTTGATGAGAAGATTGACTTGTCACAACCCTTATCATAGTAATGTTTGAGTAATGTAATTTTAAACTTGCTTCCTTCTGGAATTCACTCTCAAAGAGGACACACAGGTATCCTGTACAATCTGTGGGGAGGGTTCTGCTTCTGAGTATGGGGTCTTGGTGTACAAACTTCTGACTAAATGACTAGCAGCTGTATTTCTGTCCTTGGTACTTATCAGGATGCTTACCTAGCAGGGCTGCCTAGCTCCAGATTGTGGCAGGGTTTTTTTGCTGTAGTTCAAAATCCATGCTTCTCTCTGTGAAGCTGCCTGGCAAGCAGTGGTTAGACTACTTTTTGGAATATGAGAGGACAGAATCTCATTCCCTCTATCACTGAAAGTTCCTAATTGTGAAGTTACAGATGATTTGTGATTTGGGGTGCTTTAGGTTTTTTTTATTTTTTTCAGTTTGAAGCTGTTCCTCTCTAAATAGTCTAATTTGTTGTGCACAGACTGGATGTCTGTTACTCTTTGTGAATGGAGTTATACAGATCCTTGTTAGTGAAACACAAGCATGCACTGAAGCAGGAACTGGAATCCAGGTTGTTGCCCTTATCAGTAGGTCTGGGGTACGTATTTCTAGGTTTAGTCTTGTAGAAGATACTATTTTCTTCTAAACTGAAACTGCTTCAACTGAAGAGTTTGCATTTTGTACCAATTGGTGGGTAAGAAAGATCCCCTAAGCTGTACTTTTGTAGCAGTTGAGTAGCTAGACCACCTGCCAGCTGTACTGCAAATGAAGAGAGTTGCAAGGATTTTTTTTTTTTTTTTGTTTGAACTGTTTCAAAGCATTATTCACAATTAAAGACTGTAAATTTGAAATGGGGGAGGCCACTTTTTTTTAGCAATGTGAAAGCAAGATGTCTGAATTGCACTCCTAAGTGGGTTTAGGGTAAAGGCATCTATTTTGCTTCTTTAAAGGTCTGGTCTGTGTGAGGATATTTGCTAATCCTCTCTATATATTTGTAATTGCCACCTGTGTTATTAAGAGACAAACAGAAAACCCCCTCAGGGCTCATGTAATTTATTGTAGTTTCAAGATGCTTAAAAATTGAGCACCACAGTTGAAAGCATTTCTATGTGTAGGCCCTTGAAAAGACCGAAGTACCTAAATTCAATTAATATTTGATCTGGTGCACCTGTGCCTCTTAAGCCTGAAGACTTTCTTCTGCTTCTAAGGGCAAAACCATTCATCCCTCTCCCATTATGTGTTCTGTGCACAGATGTGCTCAGTGTGATTGTCATTGTATTCCTTGGGGATGGCTGCAAGTCAGTGTGGCAAAGGGTTTGTGGCATTGATGTAAGTTTTACATAAGGACTTTGAACAGTTGAGTGCTCTTGCTGCTCTTTGAATCCCAGTGATTCTACCATTTTCATGTTGCACATGGATGGAAGTTTATTGCTACAAACGCCACTAAATGGGCATTATTTCTTTCCCCCTTTTCCATCTTCTGCTTGTTGATAAATACATGATGTACATGTTGACCATTTTTTGAGGCAGGCATCACAGTAATAAAATCCCTATGCTAATAAAACTGATAGGAACTGGCTTAAATGACACATTTAACCCAGAATATGTTCTGAATTATATCTGTTATATCTTTGGAAGACTAAGCATCTTACGTAGGACCACCTGTTTACATGCCAATTGCATTTTTCACAGATATATTTTCACTTTATTTGAAGGCAAGATGCTCATAGTCTCATTGTGTTAGATATCTGAATTGGCCACTTGTCTGTGATAAGTTACACTAGTTTGTAATGTGCAATACCAAAAAAATACATCTCTGTTCATACATGAGGCATAGTAAAGGTGGCTGCAGTCCAAAGGAGTTTGTACTTTTGAGTTATAAATGTAATATTGACATGAAAACAGTGGAGATGTTTCTCCTTCTTAATGAGTGTGCTTTCCATAGCATATGAAATAAACCAGCCTGAATTTATATTCTAGGTGGCACCATATTCTAGTGTGGCAGTTTCCTGTGCTTCATGTCTGTCACAAGATTAGGGAAGAAATGAAGAATCACAGAAGAAACATAAAATCAATGTCTACTAGGACAATTAGAAATCTATTCAGAGCTCATCACTGTACAAATGAAGATCAATTGCATTTTGCTACTGTCTTTAATTTAATGAGGGTAGCAGCTGCTCAGCTACTTACAGGAGTCTCAATATTTCAACACTGTGTGGAGGGGCTTTGTTCATTTTTATCAGCACAGAAGGTAGTAAATTCAGCAAGCAGTATTTCAGGGGAAAAACCTGCCTCTACTAAGAGACTCTTCAATTACTCCTGTAGCTCCATATGACTTCCTCCCTTATGTCTTCACTAGTCTTGATTATTCAAAAACTCAATGTACTCATTATAAGAAAATATTTTTCCACAGATAATGGAATTAAAGACAAGTCAGGGACAAGTCAATAAACCATTATGAGAATCACAAACATAATAGTTTCACAAAAATGATACCTGGCCTGCTCAGAACCAGAACTCAGTTGTGTTGTTTTTTGAGAGGAGAATAATGATAGCAGTTATCCCATTTGTGGTTTCAGAGGACAATATTGTAACATTTCTAGTTGATTTTTAAGTCCTTCAAAAGAGGTTCACTTTGGTCAAATTGAGTCTAAAGTATTTAGGCTTGGTAAATTCTAAATTGCTAGTTTCTTCTGATAATGAGCTAATGTGTTTAAATGCAAATTTTGTTTTGAATTGACTACCATGGAAGGACATTCCATATGCAGAAGCATGTGAGTATTTGTAAATTCTCCACAAGAGAGTTTTGAAACCTTAAATGTCACAGGCTCATGTATCTTGTTCTGAAATTCCTAACTTTGACACAAAGAATATCTGTGTTATCAGGGGACTAACACTAACATAGTATAACTGGGTGAATAATTGGGTTTTGAGGTTCTGATAAGGTCAAAAAATTTTCTCCATAGCTCGAGTAAGTCAGAAGGTAAACAAATTACTGTGTGAAATGGACCTAAGTATTTAATGAACATCAAGTTTAAGGATTTCATTTTGATGCCAGATTCTTGTCAATGTGTATATTATATAAATTAAAATCATCTACACACACACATATATATATATATGTATATATAGTTTAAAGAAAGCATGCCACTTTTAAAATGCTAGAGTGTTCTTGTAAAAGTTTTTATGGTACCAAAAAAATCAATGTAACTGACAAATCTGCAAAACACTTTATATTCCCATACATGTTTTTCTAAAACCATGGGGGCTTTTTTTTCCCTATTGTGTAATGTAAAGTCCTAGTCTGTAGTGCATATATAGGGGCGAGATAACACAGATATATTTCTGAACTGTCAAGGAAAGGCCTGAACCTCCTCTCTTGCAGGAAGTTTCTGCTTGGGAAGGATTATTATGTGCTATTTGTTCACTCTCATGAGTAGTTTCTCATCTCAAAGGAAGCTGTGGGGATGGGCTGAAGCAGAGGGCCTGGGGTCTAGGCTATATTTTGCATGGTCCAGAGAAGCCCAAATGCAGTCTGTCTTGGGCAGATGGTTTGAGGCTGAGAGCTTTGCTGCTTTCCCCTCTTTTGTGTACTTCTGTTGAAATAAAAACCCACAAAAGAAAGTGAGTTATCAACTCATCTTGGGGTTGTTAAAGACAGAGCTTCCTCCAAGGCTTAGAATCTTTTTCTGCACAGACAATAGGCAAAGTCCAACTTGGAGAGGCAGGTTTGTTGGCTAGCTAATGTGCTTTTCAGCCCTGGTTCCCCAAGTCTCTCACTTTGGGGAGGTGGCTGATTAATGCTTTGCTTCTCATCTCTGTGCTCACATTGCTTTCCTGTGAAAGCCTGAGGGCAGGAGCCATGGGTAAGGCAGAGTCTGGGTGCAGAGAAGCAATCCAAGGTGCAAATTGTTGATTGTAGTCAGAAGGAAGTGGGCAGTGGGTTGGAAGATCCCTGTATGTCTGAATTTTTTTTATTCTGTATATAGGAACTCTATCATTGTGGATGAGACTATGCTTTGGATGAAAGTAAGATAGCTAATTTAACATAGAGGTTAAAATACCCTGCTGTTTATGATCAGGGAAAGAAATTTCTTCAGTATTAAGTGACAAAATGCATACCTAAGCAGAACACAATATGAGCAAACTTGAAATTCAAGTGTTGGATACAATTCCACTTCTCCTCAAGCAGGCAGCTGGTTTCATCATTTGTTAAACTGTGTTTTTTTTTAAGCCAAAGATGGAAAATAATGCAGACTGTCTGACCCCTGAGGTAGCCTCAGTCTCCTCTTGAAAATACGGCTGTTCTGTTCTATACCATTTTCTTAACCATAATAGCAGTTGCCTTCAGATCATCCTTTGTAGCTAATCATGCTATTGAGTGACTCTCTTCTGTCCCTGAAATTAAAATGTCAGCATGCTCTAAACTTTTCTCCTACTTGAATTACAAGTGTTTGATTCTTGAATCTGTCCTTTCTCTTTGGAAGTATTTGGATTTTAAAATGTGGCTTTAAGTTGTGGGACTGCACCTCCTGAAAATTAGCACCAGAATTGAGGCATATCCTGATATTTCTCAGAGCAAGTAGCTTACAAAATATAGAGCAGAGCAAACTTGTCTTTGTAACAGGAAAAAAAGTGTATAATAAATTTTGCATTGGTATAATTTCATTTGCCTATATAATAGTTCTGTTTATATGCTTCATATTACAACCATACCTACTTGGACAGGAAAGGACTTCATGCGTAGATTTTGCAAGTCCTACAGGTTCCATCTGATGTTTTTTCAACTCTCCAAAAATAGGAGTGTCATGTATAAAATGTATGGGATGTTACCTAAATAATAATCTTACGCATGGTTTCCCTTTAAATACTTTTGATGATATGCAGAGATCTGCATGTTATCCCTTGTTAGTTTTGGTTCTAAGAGAAATAAATCATTAAAACCAGTGTGCTTTGCACTACACTGCTGAAGTTAATTGGAGGTTTGTAGTTTATAGTCAAGGACTTGCAGGATCAGTAGTCACCTGATCCTGCACATGCTTTTAGCGATACTCTTTTAAACAAAATCATAATTTCAAATAGAAACATATTGACTATAAGTAGAAACCTTGAACTCTGCTAGAGTAGAACATTTGTGCCTCTTCGTTTTGCTAGATAAACATTATAGAATGGTTTGGGTTGGAACGAGCCTTCAAGACCATCTAGTTTGGGTGGTGCCATGGGCAGGGACACCTTCTAGATGCCTAGACCAGGTTGTTTAAAGCCCTGTCTGATACATCCAAAGATAGGGCCTCCACAGCTTCTCTGGGCAACCTGTTTCAGTGCCTCATCAACTTCACAGTAAAGAATTTCTTACTAATATTTAATCTAAACCTGCCACTTTGAAGCCACTTCCTCTTGTCCCATTGCTGCATGACCTTGTAAAAAGTCCCTCTCCAGCTCTCCTGCAGGCACTCTTTAGGTTCAGGAAGGCTGCTAAAATATGTCCCTGGAGGCTTCTTATGGCCAAATAACCCCAGCTCTCTCAGCCTGGCTTCATAGGAGAGATGCTTCAGGCCTCTAATCATTTTTGTGGCCCCTCTCTGGACTTGCTCTAAGTCCATGTCCTCCTTATTTTGTGGGCTCCAGAGCTGGATGCAGCACTCCAGGTGGGGACCTGCAGGAGCAGAGTAAAGTAGAGGGAGAGAATCACCTTTGTTGAGATGCTGGCTGCAAGGATGGTTGCATCAGCATAATGTCATGTAAAATTATCACAGTTGCAACAGCTTTGAACACCTGGAACACATTAAAATTACTACTGAAATGGTTGTCATCTTTGGCATACAGAAAAAAAATTAAAAAACAAACAAACAAAAAAAACAACCACAAAACAACAACAACAAAACAACTCCAAAAAAACTAGGTAGCTTATTTCTTCACATTTTTAGATATA
>WBNO01022365.1:0-68802 GCA_013400575.1 Peucedramus taeniatus
AAAAAAACCTAACTAGTGTGTTTTTTATATCATGAAATATTTTCAACATTATCAGATTGATTTATTCTTCCCAAGAAGTTCGTAAAAAAAAAAATTGGTATTTTAGCTCAGTTGTCATCTTTACCAATAGAACATAGAATTTGCATTTCTAGCTTTATTATAAGAATTTCAACAATACATTCCCAAGAATGTAGGCACTCATCATAATTGTCTGTATAATGTGCTGTATGCATTTCTACTAATGCACCATATAATTTTTAAGACAGAGGTCACTTTTACAAAAGTGTTTTTTGAAGTATGGTAGGGAAGACCTTGTACTTGTTATTCAGGTTAATGATATTTGTAGACATTCTACATCAGGATCTTGACTGCATGGAAACTTTGTCTTGAATAATTACATGCTCCATGACTTTGATTTGTATTGCTGTGACGTCTAGAAGCTTAAGTTATGCATTAGGCTTATGTCATTTAGAAAGATACAGATACAGATGAAATAAGAAAAAAGGGTCTTTCCTACCCAATTTATTGTTGCTAGTAGATTACCATAGGAAAAAGGGAGCAAGAAGGACTATAAAAGGCAAAATTCTAACAAAATTGCAGATTCTTTGATGAAACAATTCTTATTCAACAAGCTCTACTTTTTTTCCTTTTGTAGTCATTTAGTTTCACAGAAAGTGAGTCAAGGGGCAGGGAAGCTTAAATAAGAAACTGTAATTAATTTAAGCTCACAAGAAGTACTGATATAGTTCTGTTCTCCATTTTAAAGAAATCTAAAATCTGAGGAATTTTTTATAGGACTCTCAGAATATGTGCTTGAACAAATTTTGTCATAACCAAGTACAATTAGCCCTTACACATACTAATGCTGGTTTTACAAGATGTTTGTTATGAAGTTCCCCATAACTCATGTAGAGTAAGTCAGCCTGAATACATCAGTTGAAATAAAATGTGAATTTGGTATGTTTAATGATCTTTCTGTCTTTTTTAGTGGATCAGATGTTCTGGGAAGTTATGCAGCTGAGAAGAGAGATGTCACTAGCAAAACTTGGCTATTACAAAGAAGAGCTCTAAAACTTTTTACTCTTGCGCGTGCATGAACTTCATTGAATATACATAACTAAAATTGCTGAACCTCTTTTTGTCACTTGATATTTATTTCCACAAAGTGGGTCCAAGATCTTTCTCCATTTGCAGATGGCACTAAGAAGTACTGTGATTGTTTTAAACTGACCTATGCTGTATATGCGTACATATAATACTTAGTTGAACAAATGTGGTAAGCACTTGCAGGTGTATTAGTGATTGTAATTTACATTTAAAAACAAACCTTCTGATTAAAGTGTTAATCTGAAACAGTTTCTGTCTTCTGTTCTTTGTGATGCAGAATGTGAACCTCCCCAGTAGGACACTCCAAAATATAAAACAGATTTTATGAAGAGCAAATAAATGCCTGGTATTTTCTTCATTGTAGTGTTTAGGTACACTTATGTAGCTCTCTATGCATGTATGCCAGTACAGTTAACAGACAGCTGGGAGAAGTTGAAATTGTTTGAAGTGCTGCTTTCCTATACTTGTAGTTTTTAAAAGTGTGTATGTAAGAAGAGAAACACATATAGTGAAGAGTCACAGCGCAATAAACCTGAGTATCTTTTCCTTAAGGAAGGGTGCTTCTCAAATAGGAAGGAACATTAAAATTATCTTGTTTGCTTTTTGATTAGAAATTAATTAGGACCTGTATATGACTGCTAAAAACTTTCCCTCTAATTTTCTTTCACTAGAATTTTTTCATTCCTTTAATTTAGTTTTTTTTCCCTCTCTTCTGGGATTTCCACTTTTCAATGTCTTATACATCATTTTCCCCATAGTTGTTCTTAAAACTCAGAAATTTCCATTATGTGATTTCTTTAACATGATATGCTAATGCTAATGATAATTTCCATATAATGTTACAATTCGTGTGTATGAAAAAAATGGTGTCAGAGAACCCCAAAAAAGAATCCTGGTCTCTTAAGAGATACTTTTTCTGTTGGAAGTGTTTCTTTGGCACTTGAAGTTCAAGTGGTCATATTTTTCCTGGGTATTGTCTCAGCTGAAAGCAGACAGTTGATGATGTTACAAAGATCATGGTTCTGGGTATGTACTAACTTGCCTTTTTGGAAAAACATTGGATCTCAGTCCTGACAACTATTTATCAGTTGCACACAAGATTAAAACTTTGACAGGTAAACTGACTAGAAGGTGAGCTTATACAGTTGTTTTTTTAACAGGAAGCATCTCATGGATCTCTTTGATGCTGAACAAAACCAACACTATCATTGTCTTGCTGCCATGTTCTCTGTTTTCATAAAAATCAATAGAATGGGCAGTGAAATTTAATGCCATGCTTGTGTTGCTTGTATATACATGAAAACACTTTGCAAGTGTTGACTTTGATGGACATTTCAATGTTAGGGTAAAAACAAACAGCTGAACCTAGATTTTATTAGTAATGGAGTATGTAGGTCCAACCTGGGCAATTTTAATACTGTGGGAATGCTTTTCTCCATCTCCCATCACTGGGTACTACTTGCTGTTGTAGAAACCTGGAATAATTCTACCAGCAGTTGTTAAAAGATTGTTTATCCATTCAATAATACTAAGGAAGTCTGGCTTTACTCAGAAAACAAGCTGTGTTTATTGGTATTAATGTTTTATGTTAGGCTCATAAATGCTTCCTAAATGCTTGTTAAACCTTAGTTTAGATAATGAGATAGAACTGTTTCCACTATTAGCTAACAGTAGGCAAATGGTAGCCAGTAGCTGGTGCTATCCTGACTTAATATCCTTTAAAACAAAATCTGTTGCTCATTTAAGCAGAGAGAAAGGTCCTTTCAATACATGGTAGTATCTAAAATGTACTATGCTGAGGTGATTTTCTTGTACAAAGGTGTACCCCATGTACTTCATCTCAGTAGTAATGACTGGCTCAATTACATCAACATCTTGTAAATGCTGACTTCTGTCTTCATATCCCTAATCAAAAATTCTTTTCTATATTTTTCATATGAGCTGTTTATCTTGAGAAACCTGTGTCACTGTGAGTGCCTAGGGCTTGTAAAAATTGGACAACTACTTCTTTGGTGTAAAGAAGAATAATTATATAATTACTTCCGAAAATGTCCTAATGTCAGGCTTCATTGGAACTTTTGTTCATAACCAAATGCCTTTTTTAGATGTCTACTCAAAACACTTGAGTATTTCTCTCCTGTTTGCTTAGTGGTGACAGAATGGGCAGTTTTCAGTGTTTAAAGATGAACTAAGAGAAAGTGTAGTAGAGTTTGCTGCTAGCCTTAAAGGAGCTTTGTTCCATGTTCTGCTTTCCCATGTTCTCCAATGTTACCTTAGACAAACAGGCTAATGTGTGATTTAGTTTTGTTAATAGTAACATAGAAGTTCTACTTCCCTACCAGTGATGTCTTTGCTCTTGCATTTTTGATTACTATTGCTTTCATTTGAAGTACTAAGTTGCATGACCTGTGTGAAAGTACAAAGACAAGTAATTTTTATTGCTGCATTTTTTGCGCATGTGTAATTAGTACTGGGACCAAAGGTCCTTAAAACAAGAACATTAGACTTACTGACTGGCTAGAACCCACATCATCTTGCCTCAAAAGCTTTGTTAGATTCTCCTTTATATGTAATTTAAGTCCTTTACATAAAGCCTAAGTATAACCCTGACTCTAGTTACAGAGGAATGAAATCAGCTGGACAAAGTCATTGAAACCTCTGAAAAAACCATGATGTGTTCCTTGGCATGTTCATAATCATCTAGAAGAGAGTGCATTTGTCCCAGCAGGAGCTCTTCAAGTAGTAGGAAAGCAAAACACTTCTGCTGGCTTTTCATGGATGTGGTGGGAGAAAATGAGGCCTTGCAGCAGTTCTTTGAAGGTAAGACTAGTTTCAAGAGAAGCCTTAACAATTTTTAGTGGCAGCAAAACCAGTAATTGTTTGGGGATAATGGAGGAAGGAAGGAGGAAGAAAAAGTGCTCTGAAACCCAAAGCTGTGTTTACACTAAGTTATTGTAGAAGACAATACCAGAATGATTACAAATGGTACAGATGTGATGCAGTGCCTTTTTCTTTGTGGTCTAGCCAGAATAATAAGGGAAGGCACACCCAGCAAAGCCTGCAGTATGGGCAAGGTAATTGCCTTGAAGAAAAACTGGGAAGTGACTGAAGACTCATTGCAGTGTAACACTTCTGAAATCTTAGTGATTTTCATGTGATTAGAGATCTCACTTCTCAGTTTTAGCATGTCAGGTGAAGAGGGTTTTCTTTCCACTAACTGAAATGGCCTGATTGTAATTGGAAAAGTGTTAATTGTATCAGTATCCTCAGGACCCTTCTGAGGAGTTAAACTTGAATACCTTTGTCTTTTGGCTGGTATCATCTGTCCTGCCTTCTTCTCCAAGACATTTTCTATTCAAGCTGGTCCAATTAGTTTCATCACTTTCTCTTATTACGCAATTCGCTTCCTAATAGAGTCCATAATAAAACTGCATTTTTATTCTTTGATAATGTGTTCAAAGGCTTTTTACTTTTGTATTTTTTTACTATTTTTTTCTCTCCCTTCCTCCAGTTTGCACTTTGCTTTTTGTTTTTAATATGTTAACTGTTCTATTCTAAGCTGCTTTTGTTGTATTTGTTTTCAAGTGCAAAACAATATTACTTCACTGATCTCAAAGTAACTACCAAGTTACCTACTTGGGAAAATCACTCTTGTGATTTTTTTTCTGTGTTATTCTTTCTCCTGCTCCTCTGTTGGCCTGGGTGAGAGGTGGCAACTGACTCTTTAAGATTTTAATTTCAAGCTAAGACATTAAAAAATTGATAAAGGAAATACATTTAAGCCAAGAAATTTAAATTTGTGAGCTACAATCTAGGGCTGCTAGCAAGCAAATGTGTTGTTTATAGATGGTAGGAAATTCATTCCATGTTCCTGAAATTCAGTTTACATCATAGAGTTGAAAGGCTAACAAATGTTTTTGGGTTTGCTTTCAGCAGCATAATACTTACTTTTATCAGGCTTTTTTTCTTTCAACTGCTGCATTGCATAGCTGTTAAATATCAAAATAGTGTTGAATACAAATTATATTACAAAAAACCACATTTTTTAGGAATCCTCTTGGAAAACATGACTTTCTAGGGGAGTATAGGTTAGATTCTGTTGGCTTTTGTGACAATGATACTTTGATAGTAGAAGGAGTGGCAGGGCTTTTAGCTGCATGAGCTCTTTAATGAAAATTACTATTTTAAATTATATAATTATTACTTCAACTCTTTGTAAAAAATCTTTTGGTAGTCTGTGCCAGTGTGAGGGTGAGAAGCCCTGTTGATTCCTTTTAATTACAGGAAAAATGAAACGTCATAGGATGTCGTGTCCCTTCTGTAATATGTGGTTCTGCTGTGTTCCATTAGAATGTGACAAAGGTCTGCTGAGGCCATACAGCATGCAGTGATGCTGTTAGATGGCTGAATTTCATTATCTGGACATGGATATGTGTCAAGGCTGCAAGAGCTAATCATTCAGTATGGTGTAGGCTCTCTTGCTTTTGCAAACCATAGGTAAGTCTGAAAAGGGAGCAAGCAGAAGTAAAGAGTTGGTTAGCCCTCTTTTCAAGCAGGGGTTTTATTTACTGAACACAAAGTTTTAAGTAGTGGCATCTCTGCAGCTTAGCACTTCAGCTTGTGGGCTGGCTTTGTAACACCTCAATGAGGCAAAACCTCATGAAGCAAGAATCATAAATTGCTAGTGTTGATTTGGTGGTCCCTGTGATTGGTCATAGAAGTGTTAGGACATTGTTTTTCAAGGCTATGAAAAAAGTGGATCTTGCATTATCAAGTGAAGGATGGTGCTACTGAGGGGTTCATCAGTGGTTCAGTTTTGGCTTACAAATGCATCAGCTGGCAGTTAATGAATCTATAGATCTGCTAGGTAAAATTATTTGAAATTCATGAACAAAAAGAGCCCCCTCTGCCTTGTACTTTAGCTCCTTACAGTGCATATTTGTTTTGACACTCACTAGTAAGATGAAATTGCATCTGCAGTATTGAGAGGGGGAAAGTCTGAAACTGGATTTTTTTTCCGAGGAAAGTGAGATAATGTTTGTTTTCCTGGCAGTCATATCTTTGAATAGTTGATAGGCCTCTTAGATTAGATATGACTGGATCCTCTGCATGCAACATCCAGGTGAGTGACCGTCTTGCTTACTGCCCATATCTGTTAAGTACTTACTGTGATCAAATGCCTGTGAAATGGGTGCCACCATTTAAAATAAATTTGCATGTGATCCAACAGGTCCTCTGCAGAAAGAGATGCTAGTACAAGCACGTGATGCCACTGGCCTGGAAAGTACATTAACAGAGTTCTACAGGGCAGCAAAATGTGCCCATTCTTCTGTGTACCTGCGTCACAAACATTCATTACTGGTGGCCTGTCTTCCTGGTGTGCTTCCTTCCTCTCCCAGCACTGCTTATTCTTTCATTCTCCTCCTCCCCATTTAGCTGTTCATGCAAAGTGGAGAGATTAAGAAGAAATGATAGATATTTCTGTTATCATCACTTAGCAACAGAGCTAATCTCTGAACTGTGAGATGTCCACTTGAAAGGCCTTGTCCATATTTGATTTAGAGCTGTATTCTTTGATTCAAAAAAGCCTGTCTCTGATCTTGGTCAAAATAAAGGATTCTTGTTTGTGTGGTACAGGAAAAACATTTTGTATTTGACTTCTGGCTTCAAGTTAGTAATGAAAGTATATTGTTCTGCATGAGGGTTTGGTGGTTTGAACAGGAAGAACAGGTGAGGTAAAAGAAGGAGAAGGTGATAGAATAATTTTCCTGTGGACTATGTTAGTAAAAGGAGAAGGGTTTGTAATTCAAGGTAGGGGGACCCTACATTCAGACATGAAGAATGGAAAGATGAGAATCCAACAGGTTTGAGGAAGGCTGCTAAAGAAAGCCAGGCTCTTGCACTCTCTAGCTGCTGCTGCTAAACTGGTCTGCTGCTGCTTCCAGAATTTGTGTGTTCCAATTTTGCTGAGAAAAGCTAGTGGGCTGCATGTATTGAATCTGTTCTCTGGTGTGTGTGGGTCAGTTTTGTATACAACATCAATAAATTGGGATGCGAGCATCTATCAGTAGCACATCTCCAAGTCACTGTCCCCCACTGAAAGGCAGTCAAAATTAAACCTGCAGCACCAACAAGTAAACAATACCTAGATTAATCTACAATCACAAAGCAATTTGGGAAATGCTTATTAGCAATGTGGATTTATGTATTGAGGGAATCCTGTGCAAGGTGGTGGATTTTTAGATTCTGCTTACATAAATGTCCTTTTTAAACACTGGATCAAGACGGAACAAATGCATCAGAGAAGGAACTGAAGATATATTATGGTAAGTGTCCTATGCAAGGTAGTACAGTGAGAAGACAGCAAATGCACCAAAGGCAGTGACTACTCTTTGGCTTAGAGGCAGAGATTAACCTTTTGTGTTCTCACGTGCTGCTGCCAAGCTGGGGGGACATGGTTAGTGTCAGACTCTAGGGCTGAGCCTCACATCTCTGGCTGTGTGGGCTGGTCCATTTCATCCATGTGTGAAGTGGGACAGAGGCACTTGCAGCTCAAGCAGGAATGTAAAGGCCCTTATCTTGTTTGCATTCTGACTGGCCACACCTGTATTTATGGAAGGCTTGCTGCAGAGGTGGGGAGCATGCAGAGTAGAGCTGCTTGGCTGGGTTTTTTAATGAGTGCCCATTGACTTTCTACAAAAGTTGTCATGAATTCCGGAAACTTTATAATCATAAAATCTGTTTATAGCCTTCAGTTACTAAGCAACACAGGACAAAGTACTGAACTTTTCTGTTCGCTAATACATTTAACATGTTAGTGGGCTGGTTTTTTTGGCAGAATAAAAAGAAGCCACCAATCAAACATTTTTAAAGCTTTATTTGGGCTTTCTTTAAACTCAGATGGTGGATTTTTAAATAGAGTTTTAGATCAGAAATTCACTAGCAGTACTTGTGAGTACTAATGCACCAAGTGGATCTGTGTAAGACAATATATGAGCTTCAACCCCAAAATGGTTTAGACCTCAATATAAAAGAGTTGGAAACTATCTTCAAAACCCTTTTTCTCAATTGCAGACTGGGGTCCTTCATCCTCCTGCTGTAGTAATTCCCTGAAGCCTTAGTGCTGTGCATTCAGTGGTGTATGCCCAGTGCTGCACTGTCATCTGCAATGCACATGGTTAATTACTCCGCATTTCTCATCGTCCTTTTTCCCAGAGTGACTAAACCAGAAGCATAACCCTTTTGTTACAAATGAGACAGGACAGATTTGATTTTCCTTTGTGTAGGACCATCGGCAGCATCACTTTTTCTGAAATACTGACATTTCCCTCTGAATTTCTGTCTTTTTTACTTTTAACCTTAGGGCAAGATGTCCATGGAGCTTTGGAAAATCCCATGGTGGATACAAGCCTGTTGGAAGAATTCATTAGTAGTGACATAGAGTTTGGAACTTTGTAAGTATTATAGCAACATGTACATCCTCTCCTTAGCCACAGCTCTTGAATTGTTTTAATGAGTGCCATGATAAAATCTGAGTTTCAAGAGGATTGTGGCTCTCTTGGCATTGTTTCTTGAAGCTGCATAGGAAGACTTAGAAAAAATAAACTACAGCCAGTAATGGAAATATGGTTGTCTTCTTGTTCAATGGAATGAATGATAATAACGTCTGAGTTGATTCACAACTGTTGAGCTAATTGTGACTTTAAATGCAGAGCTGTTACTTTAACGTTCCTGTTAACTGTTTATGTACAGAATAAGTGATAAAAGTGAGACTACTGTATAATAAATTGAGAGAATAACAGAAGTCTCCCAGTTTGAAGGAAACAGAGCTACTGTTTTCCCCCTAATACTTAGTTAGAACAGAAATTGTCCATCAGTCTCATTTAAGACTAACTTTAAAACTCTCAAAGGATACGTAGCAAGGCTTATGTACATAAGCAAAGGCTTATGGTCAGGGGTGGAAAATTATGTAGTATAGATCTATCAAAGACTTAAACCCCAAATTTTTCATCTAGACAACTGTCAGATGATTGTTGTTCAAAGCAAAATACTATTACTAGGCTGACACTTGCCACGAAGCAGATCAAGAAGGGATGTTTTAAAAATACTTAAACATGATATTTTTCATTCTAGACAGACTCAGCAGCACGTATTTACTTAATGTGGGCTAAATAGGCCCCTACCTGCTCTAAATCATGAATAATGCATTAATTCTCTTTGCCCACACTATAAAAGTAAAGAAGAATGAAGAGGTTGTATATAAATATCCATAACCTTTATTTTTAGAGTGACTGAATGTGTTTTCAGTTAAAAAGATTATTGAACTCCTGTATGACAACTTAAAAATGTTATTTGCTTTAATACATAAAGTATAGCAAAAATGTAAATATGTATATGTATGCTGTTATGTAGCTTAAGTAAATTAGATATTATAGTTACAGTGCTACAAAGTACTTACATACAAGAAAACCATCTATAAAACTATTTGGGGTTTGGAGGCTGAACAGGATTTTACACTAATACTAGAATTGTATTTTGTCCTTTATGGGATTAAGAACATTTACTGAATCATTAGATCTGTACAGGACAAATTATTAAGCATTTGTCTGTAGTACAGAAAATTTGTGCATAAACAGAATCAAATATCATAAAGGCACATGTCAAAATACTTCAAAGGTGAAAAAATATTAAATGCCTCCATATTATGCATATAAAATGCAGAACTCCATAATGTCATGTGCAATGAAAAGGGTGCTGTTACCACCAAGATCTTGGGTGTACCTTGAAATTTCCTTTAAAGATCATCTTGCATCAGTAAGGCCATCAGCATTACATTTATTCTTCTCTTACATTACATGTGACTCACCATGTGATTTTCTCATCTTTTCCCATTTTCCCAGTAATTCTTTCCACATTATGAGTGAAAGAAAAACGGTTGCCATGTCCTTTGCTAAGTAGGCATTTCATTGATTAACTGTGTTTGTAATGTAGAATAATTTAAACTGCAGATTATTTTCTTTTCCTTCAAAAAGCAAATTAGCAGCTTCAGTAAAGTTCTAACTTGGAAATATATCCCTACAAACTCTTTACTTCATAAACACTTTGTCCTAGAAAGTGTCTGTCTCTCAATTTTATTGAAATAATCTATGTTAAAGCAGAAATCAAGTACCCAAGGCAACATTTGAAGCCAGAATATGAACTGAATGTGCAGAAGGGAAGTACATAGACTTTTATGTATGTATCTTTTAAAATTTTGCAAAGCACAATTGGAATTCAGTATATATGGATCAAATATCTCACAGGAAAAAAAATTAAAATGAAATATTTACTAACTATTCAAAGTTGAGAACAAGGTTTATAGTGTTGTAGTCATGGTATTTAAAAGCATCAGAGAATCTATTTTGAAGGAAATGAAAGAATATTTTAATGTGGAATTTTAAAAATCATTTTTAAAGAGGAGCCATGTGGTTGAAGCTAACCCAAAATGCAGGGTTGTGGACATGACATGTTAAAAGACCAGTAGCAATACCATTAAGAAATGCACAAGCACATATCAAAAGTAATAGGCAGTAACCAAAAATGAAACTGCTCTCTTTAATGCTATCCAAACTCAGAAATATATAACCTGCAGTGGAAACAACTGCAGGAAACAACATTTCACAAGAGTGAAAATTTTCCATTGATGCTTGAAAATATTTGCTCTTCTTGTGTGAACATGTCTTTTATACATATGAGGGTATCTCTTTAAGGAATTTTATTTTATTCAACTTCTATGAGAACACTCAGCTTTGGTAAAGGAGGTGTGTCTCATCAGATTTCTGTCATCCTTCCACTGCTGCAGCATTTTTAACCTAACATGCACCTTAAGACTTGTGTTTCAGGTCAGGCTTCAGAGCAGTGTTTGAGCTGACAATTCATAGGAATACCTGAACGGATTGAGAATCCATTTCTTGAACCTCCATCTATTCCTAATGTAACAGAGGAACCCTCTGTATTTCCTTTGAATGGCAGAAATATGGCATAGGATTTTCTCTTCCTTAAGAGAGATGAAGATGCCACAGATCTTTAACCATTAGTTTAGAGAGAATGGGGCTTAAATCCCTTGTGAGTGCCGTATGTTGAGAGTCACTGGTGTGCCTGGAGGCAACTGAAGGCAACTCATGGGAAGGAGGATTGAAGTCAGCAGGTTGTGAAGGGGGTATTTGGGTGAGAAGGGGTGGGGATCAGGCCTTCCTTCACAGCAGAGAGGCGGAGGGCCACAGGAGATGGTCTGATGAAGTGTAGGTGACATTGCTCCTGTGAGAAGGGGAGCAAAGATAGTGAGCAATCCTTCCTGAAGACCCTTGTCAGTAGCCTGTCAGTCCCCCTCCACTTGCTTTCAGCATTCATTGTTGTTGTCCTCGGAGTTCCAGAATAAATTAAAATCTCTTTTTCATCCCTAGGCAAAGCCAGTTGCCAGACTCCCCACCAGACTCTGGCTCAGAACCATGTTCCCCGCCACAGCTACAAAGTAGGTGACATGAATTTGGCCTCTTCCAAGCCTGTAGGAAGATCTCCAGCTTCTCTTCCTTGTTCTTATGTTCCCATCTGTTTATTTCTCTCAGGCCCATGGTGTGATGCTCTGTGGCCCAGTGGGTTGCAGCCCCCACTCCCGTGCCCATCTGTTGGGGCACCCAGCAAGCTTCCCTGCGGGTTCATGGAGACTTACTCTGACCCCAGTGCCACGGGGTATCCTTGTGCCATCTCCCAAGGCTGCTGCCTGAAGACAGAAAATGCTGTGACTCCATGGAATCATTCTACATCCTCCAGCTGTTTGGGTTTAAATTATTCATACTTCCAGCCTAATGCATCTCAGATTTCTGGGTAAATGATAAAGCTTTTATGCAAAGGGTGAGACATGCAAAAAACAGTAGAACTGGTTTAAGACTGGTTGTAAATCCCTGTGGGTGTAGGATTTTCCACAGGATGGCAGTGTTTAGACATTTTTGAGACACTTGTGGTTGAGGGCTCTTTAAAACATCTTGATTGAGGTTTAGATTGGAAGTCGTAATGCATTTCATTTTTTAAAACAACAAAAGGCTAATGAGAAATCAGCTGGTTTTTCATAACTGGATTATAAAAATATTGAGGTGTTTTGCAATACCTGTTGTAGAGATTTGTGCATGAGGATCTTGTAAGTGTTCTAGCAAATGACATAAGAGAAAAGGAATTGTCATATCTATGTAAGCAAGTGAAGCATATCTATCTGCCATATTAACCCACCAATGTGTTCTGAATGCTCAATTATTTAAAATGTTCTGGTATTTTAACATTAACTGGTAAAAAGTAAAATTATTCAAGATAAAAGCTGTGATTTTAATGCAAATGTCAAGAAATGAAACCCCTGCACTTATGCACTGTATAAATTTTTAAATGGAATCAACTTCTTTATTCATGTGAAATTAAAAAGAAAAAAAGTTTTGGAAGGAAAAAATTGGATAATTCAGTTTTAAAAACCCACCAACAGTCTCCTCCCTTGGCAAATCAGAATTTGATGACAATGCAGTTAAAATGAGGTAAGAGGTACCTGGGTGTTCTTTTGTTATGATTCTGTAATATCTATATTTAAACTTATAAAGGAGTAATGCAACATGTGTTTTTACAAAAGCATTTCTGCAGCATCAAGCAAAAAAAGGAAGCTCTCCCAATTACTAGGAGATTGGATTGATTCTCCAGTGCAATCTCAGGATTCCAGAAAAGGTGAGCAAGTGTGTGAAGAGGAAATTTGATGTTTTATGCCATAGACAAGTGAATACTTGAGGAGCACAGCTCCTGCGGGCTCAGAAAAGGTAATGGTATTAGTGGTCTGTACTCCACCACCCAGTTTGGAGGAATTCACCTTTTTGGAAAACCAGGATTTATTTCTATTTGGCAAAGAGAAAAGAGCATTAGAGGTTCATGTTTCCTGAGGCTTTTCTGGATAGAATATTCTGCCTATTTCCATATATGAACCCCCACTACAGAGATGATTATGTATTTTGCTTACTTTGCTTGGCAGTAACTTGACTGGGCAAAGAAACAATTTTGGGTCAGCTGAACAGGGAATTAATGGGGTGGATGAGCAAATAGATTGCCATTTCCCATTATCTCCTCCACTCCATGTTTTGTTTTCTACAAAAAACAAAGCATAAGCAAGCTTGGTAAAAGCTGTGTGTTCTTTTCCACCTTCCCCATATTGGTTTGGTTCATTGTTTTATCAAGATAAAAATAATAAGCTTGTACCAATTGATACAAAAAACCTTATCAGGCATGTACAGAAATGAATCAGCTTCTGTGAAGTGTGAGGCTCTCTCTGAATGAACAGTTTGTAATGACCAGTTTACCTGAGGAATTTTACCCATGTCTGTTAGCAAAAAAATCTGAGTGGCTTGTTACTTCTTCAGAGTAAGTTATTTGTCAGCATTAAATCAATCTTTTAGAACACGTTTAATGAGTAGCAACTGGATTTAGTAAGATACTTTTTCTTTGGTATCTTTTGTTTAATCAGTGTTTCTTGATTGTGACTAGTCCTCTAAGTCAACCACTGCTGAAAAGAGAAGACAAGCAGACACTTCTATATCTGAAATTGCTACTGCTGTTTTTAATACTGAAAGAGCTAGCTTTGAAACAAGCTTTCTTTGGATGTCGTTCTTAATAAAATCTCACTGACACATGCATTGGAAAAAGAGCAGACACATGGGTGAAAATGGCATAGGGATAATTTAGAAGTGAGTTGTGAATTTCTTTACTGTGGTGTTTTTATATCTATCTATCTATCTATTCTCTGCTGTATGTCAGAAACAGAGACTTGCAGTGATTCTGAAGGCTCTGTCTTACTGTGCTGTCACTGGCTGTGGATGGATCTTAGTTATATGCTCAATGACAGATTTTCTCCTATCCTTACTGCATTCTATCTATCTGTATCTCTTATCACATTCTCCTCTGTCTTCATAAAATGTATAATATCTCAGAGAATTGGGGTTGACCCTGTCTGTCAAAGAATTCTCTAATCTATAGGCAGAAAGCAGTAAAGAGATGGACCAGATGTAGTGGTGAATGTGCTTGCTATTGGAAAACTGTGCCTCCTGTAGTATATTCTTCAATTCAAACTTGTGGTAGAGGGAATGGGAAACAAATGTAATTATTTTGCTTAATTGCTTCTTGCAATGTTGCAGATTTACCATAGAATTCATAGCTTTCCTTCTCTTCCCCCCTTATCAAGGGAAACTATTCATCCTTTTGGAGAGAATAAAAAATAGAAAGTGCTACTTGTCATGTCAATCAAACATTTGTTTTGCAAATCAGGAAAGCTGAATTTTTTATTTTCTAGAGCAAGAGATTATAACACAGTCTTGTGGAATAACTGCAAAGGTTATTCACATTTAAATATATATGCAATGCCTTTGTGATTTATATGTATGTGCATTTATGTAGATATATTTGTAAAAAGTCTATGCAGGATTTTTTGCTAGTCCCAAAAGAAATAACTGAATTATCACTATCTCTCTACAGCAACAGTAAAGGACTGTGTTGCTGAAGTGCAAGAATATGACAGTGATGGACAGAATGTGGCTTTGGAAAAATGCTGTCAAGCTCTTACATGGCAACCATATCAAACTTCTCAGTGGAACAGCTTATTTGACTCTAATTATGAAAAACTGTAAGCACTGATGTTTGCACTTGAAAAAAATTGGTTTCTCCTGGGTTTTTTTTTCCCCTTTTTAATCTGTTGTTGTAGTTTTGTAGGAATAAATGATACATTTGGCATCCCTTGTTCTTATTGGAAATAAGAACAGAGAAGGAAGTGTAGCAGATATGATGAAATATGAACTTGCAGGTGTATCAGATAAGTTGAACTTGAAACACTGGTTGAAGTTAATGCCAGGTTTTCTGATTTCCCTTCAGAGATTTAGGGACAAAAGAAAAGTGAGTTAAGATACCTGGTAACTTTTGTTTATTTTCACAAATGCATTGGGCAAGTAATTATGAAGCATATGGCACCTTTCCCTCTAGTGGTCTAAAACATTAAAGGAAAACATTAGAAGTTACCAGTATTACTTCTGGGCTCATACAATTTAAGTCTTAATAATTATACATACGTGGGTGACGTGCAATTTTTAGTCAAAGATTTAGATTTTTCCTGAGTTAATCAAGCTGTATTTTTTTTTTTTGGCACACAATCTGGAAAAGATCATTCCAAATTCGCTTTACATCCCTGATTTTCTCCATTCTAATATTTAGCATATGAACCCTTTTAAAAAATTAACCCTTTTCTACAGCATCTGGTTAGTTCTTCAGGATTGGTGCAAAAAATTTGTCTCTGTCTACATGGGACTTACATAGCACAGTAAATTTTAATGCTCGTCTTGCCCAGCCTCCCAAAATGTCTCGTGGGATCTGGGTGCATATCAGTGTCATCGCTGGACTGATGTTCCCTGTTTCCCACAGGGGATAGGGGCATTGCACATGTTACTATGCCCCACACAACCCTTCTCCTCAGATATTGATTGGCATGACAAGAGAGTAGACCTTTACACTGCTTGGGAGCTGGATGGACCCAGAAACCTCCAGTTGAGCTTGATATGAGTATTCACTCTAAATGGAAGTGGCTTCTAACTCCTGGTTGCACTTTCAGTCAATGACTATGTGAGGGCTGCGTGCTGATGGTGGGAGATTGCTCTCCTGCCACTACCCAGTTACTTGTTGCTTCCCGTACACCTAAAATTAAGGTTCCAGACACGTGTCTTTGTGAACAAAGACTATCTGATGCTCAGCAATAAATTATCCCAATACACACTCTGATGCCATTACTGTGGGAGGGGATTGAGGTGTTATTTGCAGAGGAAGTCTTTTACTTTTAAGTGAGGTCAATGGCAATGCTGTTGTTCCAAGATGCACTGTAATTAGAGTACATTGCACACACTTTCTGAGTAGGGATCCTGTATTCTGTTGGCCTCAAAACACTCCCATGTTTCTCATTGCTTAGTGTAGATGGATTGATCCCATGCCTTCAAATTGCTGCACCTGTTTGAGGGGTGTTTCTCAGGTTAATAATTATTTTCTATTTTATTCATACAGTACTTGAACATCTTAGTTATTTCATTTTCACAACAAAATGCTGTTAGCTGAGGTAGATTCATTAGGAAAGGTTACTCTACTGTTAATTCTGCCCTTCATTGTGTCTGCTTGGCACATTCTTGGCCCTTGTCTGATATTGGTGGTGCTCTGTCCCAAAGATGTCTGAAGACTTAAATTCTGAATAGAAAGAGAAATTTGAAGCATATTTCTAGTAGGGATGCTTGTGTGACAAGGATATCTGTTACAACCTAAAAGTTATTCCAAGTTATGCTGTACTGCTTGGTATGACTCATCATTCTTTGTGGACTAAGAACAAAATATATGTTTGCTCTTATTTACTATTAATGATATACACAGAAAGTTATAATATGAAATTGCTCTTTGGAAGCCATTCTTCCAAACACTGCAACTTGAAGATGTGGACATTTGTACTTTTGCTTCTCAAGCTGCTTGCCTGTGTGTAGGAAAATAGTCTGAAATTGCATTAAAAATATCAGCTAATGACCTTGCTGACACCTAAATAGAAAAAACTTCTGCTTTCCCTACTATGAAATATAGTCATTTCTTATACATAAAAAAATACCCAATGCAGGAAAAAACTGAGTAAGTTTTACTTCTTTAATAATGATGGTTTGAGGAGATGGTAGAATCTTCATTATAATTCTAAATATGAAGCAATACATAACTTAGTAATTTTGAAGTAGTTGCAAAGTAGTTTTCTCTTTATTCCCTGTCCCAGGCAATCAATAGTTGTTTGAAGGGGACTTCTGTTCATAATTTATAAAACAATAATAAGGTCTATATATTTCCTATGAAGTCTACACATTTTGATTTTTCCAAATAGTTATGGAAGAGTAATGAAAATCCATCTTCAGTAATTGTGTTAATGAGAGGTTCTCAGTAGCATCATAAAATATTATCATTATAAAACTTTCATTAACAAGAAAAGCCAATGTCTATATAAGAGAACCTTGCCATGTAGTTCTGTTATTTCAGAATTATCCATTGCCTAAATCAGAGGACTGGAAACATTGTTGGGTGAGCTCACTGTCTCTAATAGAAAGACCTTTTGATACCTTTCCTTGTTTACTGTGAATCATAGAGACAGAATACTCTTGCTCTTTGGGTGACAAATTTTCCTTTGAAGAAATAAAATAGAGTTGCTTTAGCCAGAGTAGGATGGACAACTTAAAGTCAGGCTGGAGGGTTGGTAGTGATAGCTTTTCTTTTAGCTTAAGTAAAGCCTTAGTGGAATCCCAGTAGCTTCTGCAGAAGCTTCTTCCACTTGCTGTGGGAATTTGTGAACAAAGTAGGGAGTCTTGCTGGCTCATTATATCCTAGTTGTCTGCAACACTAGCTGCAGACTGCTGTTTGTCAGCACTGTTACAATGAATGATTGAATACACTAAAAGGTTGGTTTGTGCTCTTAGGTGCACAGAGTTCCTTTATATCAGATTTGTAAGTGAGGATTATGTAAGCCTTTCAACCTCTGGTTTCCAAACCTTTTCTTTTCCGACTAGAATTAGAGGATATTTTATAGGTGTTTTCATTTTTACACCTTTGACAGTTTAAGAAGAAAATACTGGTAGAACTGGTGATTGTAACAATGTATTTTTAGTCCAGGCTTGTCACTAAAAATTAGATGGATTTTTGAAACACATTTTAAAAAGAGCTCAAGATGTCTCGTAAGTATGTCAGTACTTAAAGTTGCCATTCCTTCTCCTTGTTTTTGTAGACCTGCTGTAGGATATCACATTGTCACAGATAAAGGATTTAATTTTTCAACAGCAGATGATGCCTTTGTGTGCCAAAAGAAGAATCATTTCCAAATCACAGTTCATATTAGAATCACTGGACATCCAAAATATGTCAAAACTCAGCAGGGGAGGAAACCAATAGAAAAGTTTTACTTGAAAGCTTATGGAATTAAGGCAAGTATGTCTCCTCTTTGAGATTATTACTTTTAATTATCCATGTAATGAGGTAAATAATTGAAGTGAACTCTTTTCTTAGTAATTTTTTGAGCAAGAACATCCAACCTTATGTTGGTTCTTTTCTCACGTTGAATATCTGCGTTTATGCTTGAGCATGGAATGAACTAATAACAGTTTGGATTCAGAAAACATTTTTTCTTTTGTAAATTAATGCACTTACTTCCCTTTCATTTTTTTTCTCTTTCAACATACATCTGCAGAAAGACTTGGGCCTTCAGATTAGATGTCAATTATCAATTGATCAGCAGTCAGTTCCTCTATTAATTTATATGTCATTCCATTAGAAATGAGTACATTTTCACTGTTTTAGGCACAATTTGTCTAATAATGTCTATTTCAATTTTTATGTGTTTGAAAATTTTATATTCTTGTCATTTTTGAAATTTATTTTTATTTTATAGGTGGAAGCGCCAAATGAAACAATTGCTATTGAACAATCTCAATCAGATCGGAGCAAAAAAACTTTTCATCCTGTTAAGTAAGATTTTTGAGAAAATGATTTCATTTTGTTTCAATATGTATGATTGGTTTGAAATATGAAGTAGTTGTTTCTTGGTATCTTACAGTAGCTCTACACCAATTTTCTGATTTTTGTCCAGATTTCATTGTGGTTGCACACACAGAATCACAATAGTAATATATACTTGGTCACACTTCATTAAGAGAAATTTTCAGCAGCTTTATAGATGTGTTAAGCATGGCTATCCACAATATTTATATTCAGCTAGGAACACTCTTTTATGCTGCTTAGAGCTGTATGACAGACGCATTTCCAAACTTAGAAAATGTCAGAATGTTCCTGTCCTATATGAGCATGAGATACATTTACAGTGCTTTTTAAGGGGGAGTGCCTCTGCTAGAAGCACTCATGCAGCATCTTTCTGGAGCTCTACCATTCTGGAGCATTTAACTCCCTGCAGAATCAATGTTTATTCTTCTGATCTCCAAATATTTGTTTCCCTGATCTTGTTTTTTCTTCTGTTTTAGAGTTGATCTGCCAGAGGACCAGATAACTAAAGTAACACTGGGACGGCTGCATTTCAGTGAAACAACAGCAAATAATATGAGAAAAAAGGGGAAACCTAATCCTGATCAGAGGTATTGCTATAGCTAGTTGGTCTGTGTTTTAATAGTAGAATAGGGAAGGTCTGCTTTAGAATGGAACCAATGTTTGTAAAAAATCTCTGCTATCAAATCTGTGGGTTTTTTTCAAATTCTGTAATACTTGCTATGTTCTTAAAAGCCTTTTTCTCTGCAGTCACAGAATGATATGAGAATAAAACACCCCAAACTTCACCCTCATGCTTAGAGATAGTTTCAAGAATTCATAGCCAGAATAATGGCTGACAAAATCAGGAAGCAAAAAAACCCAAATAATGACCATTTTCTTCTGAAGCAGGAAAGGTTTTCATCTTTGAAGCTTCATTACTTGAATTTGTGAAAATTATTGTATTCTTTGCTAATTTGTAGTGACTGTGGGGTTTGTAAGATCATATTTCTTAAGAGTGAAGGAAATACTTTTTCTTTTATATTGTAAGAAATGCATTTAAAAAACACTGTCTGTCTTTTTACATATCAATAATAACAGCTGTATTTAAAACTTTTTTTTTCTGAGAGAAAGAATTAATTCAATTATTGTCTTTTAAAATCAATTTCAAATTAGATACTTCATGCTGGTAGTTGGACTGTATGCTGTCTCTCAGGATCAGTTCTACTTACTATCTGCAAATGTCTCTGAAAAGATCATTGTGAGGGTAGGTATAAGTTTGTATTACTTTCATGTAAAAGTATTTACTGTTTTGATATTCACAGGAGACTGAGGGGTCATGATTCTCAGGGATAAAAATTACCTCTGAGTCAAAAAGATTGAGGAAAAAAACCTACAGTTGCATGTTGTATGAGTATGTTACCTTTCAATTATTAGAAATTAAAAATGTTTTAAGTAGAGCTACAGAAGGATTTTAAAAGAAAGCTTGTTATGAGTTCCAATACAAAATATATTGATTTTTCCAGACTCTTTTTTTATTTGCAGTGAAACTATTTAATTCATTTGCCAGGAATTTTGTAAGACTTTTCATTAGCTGGAGTCTTCATTTTCCAAGGAGGATGAGAAGGAAAAAAAATTAAGGAAAGAAGGTCAAGCAGCTCTAGGAAGTTTAAGGCCCATAGCTTTGCTTTTCCAGTGTGTTTCCAGAGTATCCCACCTCTCAATTTGATGGTAGTAATATAGGTCTCAAATTAAAAAAAGGAAGAATAATCTCTTTCCCTCTTAACTTTTACTTTTCAGTTGCCTAGTTCACAGAATGTTTTTCTTTTAGTACTCAGCTTTAGCCTACAGTTAGACTCAGAAGAGAGAAAAACTCCAGATCTGTAGTGTAACAAGAGCTATGGAGACTTTGGGTTAGGAGAGAGAGAAAGCACAGAGTCCCAGAATGAGTGGGGTTGCAAGGGGACTGCCAAGGGAAGGTGTGGGCTGCGGAAAGCTTTCAGTCCTGGCTCCTTTTTCTTGTGATCAGTAGGTGGTGGCTAATGTTTGACCTGGGCATAGTCTGGAGTTATAGTTATTTCTAGGGTGAATATTATGTTTAGGGCTTAGAAAGATGGGAAATAAGTAAGGTGCCATGTGGCGGGGCTGCAAAAGATGGAGAGGGCCTCTGGAAGATTGCAGTCCACTGAACTTTTTCATGTGGGTCAGCTGAAGAGCTGCTTCTTCTTTGCATGGACTCTTTGTAGCCCTTGGCTTATGGGGAGGAATAGGCTTAGCACGTTAGCTTGGAGTCAAGCAAGACCAAAAGCTCCAGTGTATTATGTGGAGCTGGGAAGAGGTTTCTAAAGAAAGTCAAGGACTGTCAAAAGCTTTTAGTCCTGGCTTTGTTTTGTGCAGGCCACTGCTTGCATCCTTTCTGCCTAGGCTTACGACTATGGTCTGGTTTAGCATTTGAGTTTGGAGAGAGCAAAAGGGCAAATCTTCAGCATGTGGGGTGTTGCTCAGGGACTTCCAAAGGAAGATGGGGGCTTTCAATGGTTTCAGTCCTGGCTCCTTTTTCATCTGAGCATCCTCTTGTGCCATAAACTCTCTTTCTGTAGTTATGAGGGAGACATTATGGCCCAGAGCTCCTATCTGGGTGGAGCCATGAAAAGACCTTGAAAGCCATGAGTGGAGTTCAGCAGTTTTCTGTGCAGCTGAAAAGCTTTATCATCCTGGCTGCTGCTGTGTTTTTTTGCTTTGGGATGCTGGAGCAGTGTGTTTGCATCATTTCTGCATATTATTTTCCTTTATTTGTCCATTAATTTCCACAATCCTGTTTTCATCCGAATTTCTCTTTTTGGATCTGACAGTGTTACAGATATCACACCATTAATAATTTGGGGAAGCTATTGAATTTTCACAATTGTCTCATACTTGTTACTTTACAAGATATATATTTTTATGTAAGATTTAGAAATTTACATTTTCCCCACTATTTTTAATATTAGATTCTTTTGAAATTTCGATGAAGAGGGCTCCTTCAATGCATGTGAGAGTTTTTGAACAGGAATTCATGGAATGAGATTTTTCAAACCTGATCACTATTTCAGACAGAGGAAAAAGAAGGCAGTAAGGTTGAAAGATCAAGAGGCTCTGGTCTGAAGTGGTGAAAATATCAACAGGAAAGATAGAAGGGAAAAAAAAGAAATTTCCTAGCTGTCTAACAGGGCTTCAGTGGCAGGGTAAAGTAAGTCAGCCACTGGCTACCTTAAAGTGGCAAAGCCATGCAAATGCACTGTGAGAAAAAGCAGCTCATCTTCTGGCCCTTTATACACTCCAACACAACAAAGCTACCAGCTGAGTGGTGCTTGTCAGGCTTATCAGGTCATGCTCTAATTGTGACAAACAGTGGCGAGTACACAGTGCCAGGCCTTGTAGCTGGCAAAACGTTTTGAAAGGCTGGCTTCTTTTTATCATGATTGTGTTTTGGCCTGAATTCAAAGTTAAAAAAAAAAAAACAAACAACAAACAACCCAGAATGAACTATTGAAATAAAATGCCTTTTCTTATTATACATATTCTGTTGTTTTATTGCTCTTCTTTAAAAGACCCTGTTTCCTTGACATGAAATTTTCAATATGAGTTAATTTAAAACATTACAGAGGATTTTATGCATCACATGTGTTTAATCTCTGCCTTGCTTTCTCTTATCTGATTTCCAGTCTCAGCTAAAATTTAGTGGTAGATAAAGAATGGTTATGTGGTATAATGTAAAAGTTAAAATTTGGAAAGCTTTGGACATTGTCAATTTAGCTTAAGGTCCTAATAAAGTAGGATTCAAGGGAAAAAACCCGAGGCCAGTGCTGTGCGAGCAGAAACCCTTAGAAATAACTCCACTCTGTTTTTTTCTGTTAGTATGTTAAAAAGTTCTTGAATACAATTTTACAGTTTAAGATTTGGCTTTTCATTTCCCCTGTATTTCTAATAGAATAAACAATAGTGCATCTATGCTATACTGTGTCTTTAAGCAAAAAATTTCCTTCCAGGCATCTAACCCAGGGCAGTTTGAGAACGACAGTGATGTGCTGTGGCAGCGAGGACACGTTCCAGAGACGATAGCCTATCATGGTCATGTGGGAATTAACACAGATGCCCCAGATGAAGCACTGGTTGTCTGCGGAAACGCCAAAGTCATGGGCAGGGTCATGCACCCATCTGACAGCCGAGCAAAACAGAACATCCGGGAGGTGAGGCCCGTGCAGGGTTTAGGGCACCTGTGTTTGCACGGCAGCACGTGGGGATCACTGCTCCCACACGTGAAGCAGCTCCTGTGTCCTGGCTGTGCTGAAATGCTGGCTTAAAGAAAGCAGATGTACCGCTGTGCTCTTTAGAACCATCACCTACAGACTTGGGAGAAGGCTCTCTGTAGAAGCTGGGAGTTGTCAAGCAGAAGGGTAACTGGCAATACAAATACAAATAGCGCTCTGGCAGAGGGGAATGGGAACTTTGTCTGTATTTTTCTATGTGATGATTGGCCAAATGACTGTGTCAGGCTAGTTGCTCTCTCAGGGGTGTCCTAGATGCCATGCTTAGTGTTTCAACATGTAAATCTTGGTATTTTTCCAACTAGGTCGATACAAATGAGCAGTTGAGAAGAATAACACAAATGAGGCTGGTGGAATATGACTACAAGCCTGAGTTTGCATCTGTTATGGGAATAAAAGATACCCATGAAACAGGTATAAAGTCAGCTCTCATCCCATTTTTCATTAACATTTACGGATATTTATTGTGCCATAGAGTCTTTTAATTCTGCTATTTCATCCTCATTTTTTAGGTTACTGCAATTGCACACTTTGCTGTGTATCTCTTAGGGTATAAAAATGCGAAAATTAGGTATTGCTTGTAATTTTACAACTTCTGTTTCAATTTTTAAACATGGGAAGTTTATTTTCCAGAATTTTAATGAGAACAATGTATGTGCTTACAAACGATTTTGTTCTTTGTGGAGAAAAATGAGAATTCTAAAGGTTTCTGGGTTTTTTTTGTGGAATGGAGAAAAAATCCTGAAATCCTGGATTTTCCTACCACAGAGAAATTCTAGATCATTTTTTGCTTGGCCTGTAGTTTTTAGAATGGTCAGCGGGTATGCCAGTATGTTTCCTGACATTAGTTTTTGTAACCTCCTGACCAGGAATAATAGCGCAGGAAGTGAAGAGACTTCTACCTGAAGCTGTTAGAGAAGTTGGAGATGTTGCTTGTAATGATGGAGAAAAAATAGAAAACTTCCTCATGGTTGACAAGGTATGGTCTTGAGAAAGTGGCGATGTATATTTAGACTGTTCTTTCATGTGGGGAGCTATGAACACACTGCTGTGCCCCATAAAAAGCTGTAGCCCTCCACACGTGTTACAAAAACAGCGTTTGGTGAATCATTGAGAAAAACTGAGCCACCAGCTGCTAATAAAGGGCTGAATCTTTTAATGGCAAAAAGTAGCTATATTAAAAACTGGTTACAATACTATGTACACATACAGTTGAAAAGAAAAAGCCCTAACTTTTCTGAATAAAAGTGGATAGTGATTTCATAGCATTGGTTCAACAAGTGGAACTCCAAAATATTATTTTGTGCTTAAGTGTTTCAGTTAATTAAGTGTTCCACAAGTGAATTAAGCAATGATGGCATTCAATTTGTTAAATAAAATCTTCCTTAGTCTAATCCTGGTATAACTGCTACATACCAAATCCAAGTGCTAGCTCTGTTTTTAGTTTTTTTTTTTTGGCAATCTGAAATGCTTTTCATAGGTTCAAAATCATATGCTATGAAATGGCACACAAAATAGTTACCATACTCATAGGTTGGAAACACTGCTGAGGTATTGTCCTGTGCTCTCTTCTCCTCCTTTTCCTGTGGAAATATCACTGCAAGGGACTGTCAGTCACTGAGTCCAGTCACACAAGGCTGCAGACAGCATTTGTTTCAAAGCAGCCCCTCTGCGGAGTGCTGGTTTACTGCATGCCAAAGACCAATTCCCAGCTTTTTCCCACTTGCAGCTGATAATGAGAAGAAGAAGGTTTTAGAGAAACGTGACCTTATCTTGTTTGGATGATATCATGAACACAGTCCTGCAGTCATTATCATAATGCGTTCTTTCATTATTCTATAGAAAATACAAGTTTACACCACCAAACTTGGAGAAGATACCTAAAAAAATATTGCATTTCACTTGTCATCTTTTGATAGGCTATAAATAATTTAAATTAATTTTTCTAGCTTGTATTCCATATAAAAGAAGTATGAATTAGATGCCTTGAATAAACCTGTGGAAAGAGCACTTCTGGAGATACTGTTGAAAAGGAGACTTTTAGCAAATCTGCTCTATTTGGTCAGGGTTCCAGCCTGTAGCTGATTTCTAGATGCTAGTTGAAGAGCAGTGGTGGTAGGTGACTCCAAGTTAATTTTGCCCTTTAGGCCTTCCAATGATATGGCATGACACCTGTAGCATCATTTGCATTTTTAAATTACTCCAAAATTTCTTTGGGGTAGTTGAGTTTTTCATCTGATAGAAGTTTAGGTTGGAGAATTGAGCTTTTGATTAATATCTCTTCCTTACTGAAAAATCACACAAAATACCATCTCTAACAGTGCCTCGCAGCACTGCTGTTTGGGCCCATCATGTTCCCTTGGGTCTCTGGAGAGTGCTTGCCAGCATGTCTTCCAGGAATGTGACCTACAAATGGAGAATGCCTGCTTTCTATAGATCCCTCTAGGGTGTGATTCTGCTGTGTATGTGGCCCAAGCAGGAGTGGATTGTTACAGCAATGGTTTATTTGCTGCTTATAATTTTCTTGACTACCTGTCCAGATCTAAATCTGAGATTTCTTCACAGGCACTTTGGTGTTTTAATAAAGTCAGATAAATCTGTGCTTTCTCCTCTTTCACCTAACATTTGTGGCAGAGCATATGAATGTCAATTCCATGACCTTTGGGGTGACAGGATCAGGAGAGATCTGTGTCTAACAGTTTAAGATGTATATTGAATTGAGAGATTTAGAACATGTCTTGTTCAGATGGTACATCTGATTTAAATTTCTGGAGCTCCCAGCTCCAGAATAGCTCAGTAGCTTGAATAATGGACAGTGCTTAATTTTCTTTTCTTTCAGCTTGGCAGGTGATGAGGCCTTGAACTTTGTTATCTCATATTCCAAGTTTATATCCAGATAAGTAGGGTGTTGGCTGGTGTCGTGTCTCTTTGTCAGTTGGGAGCTGTTGAACTCTGTAAAATTAATTGCATTACACATTTGAACCAGGGTCTGCTACTTTCTAGAGAAATGTCTCAACTATATGCAATGTTTTTTGAGACAGAATCTTCTCTTCTCAGCTACACTGTGCTCAGTACTATCTCACTAGAGGGGCAGTAAAACTCTGATCAGTTTTTTTTTCCCTCAGATAAAGTGTTCCTTCATTTTGTGAGAAGAGCAATTTTCTCAGCTAGTTGAAGCCACCCAGAAGCAATTCATGCTTGATTTGAAGACAATGGAAAGGACAGCTGCTATGTATCATTGATACGAGGGCAAGTGTCCATATAAGTGATTTCACAGTTCTAGATGCAGGAGATTATTTTGAAGTCACTTTTGTTTTAAATGGGCTCTTGGTATTCTGGCAGTAGGGAAGCTTGTGACTTGCCACTGATAATGTGCTCTGATTCTGATTACATGTAATGCTGTCTGGTTTTGTGAAATGCAGTCATCTTTAAAGCAAAGATGTGCATGGCTTTTACAATGTGAAAGGCAAAACTGCCTTTACCTTACTTCTGCATAATTTGACTCGACTGGAACACAGCAACATTAGCTGCAATAACAGCTTCATCCAATGGCACCAGTCTGGTTGGACATTAGTATGAGAAAGCCATTCTTTCACATACAGCAAAAAAGTACTCTTCTACTATGCTCCTGCAGTGGATCAGTAACAATTTTTGACTCAGAAATGGATAAAATACTTACTACCTGGATGATTATACTGAGGGCTGCTCCAGCAGCAGATTGATACCTAGGTAGGAGAATAGGAGGCTTTTCCTGAGTAAAATATCCAGAAGGAGTAAATGAAGGGTGTCTAAACTGTTTTAGTTGCAGAGATGATCATGTTATTAGAACCTACAAGACTCCTGTAAGAGACTGGAGAGGCTGAAGGGGAGAGCAAAATATTACACAATCACAGTTTGAAATCTGGTTTGATTTTTAATTTGTTGCACTTATCTCTGTGTGATTAATATTATGTGTACAACATAGATAGAAACTCTGGTTTGTCTGAGCCTACCCAATGCCTGTAGGGAGATAGTTGGATGTACATTTTGCTAAGGGATTCTAAAATCTATGTTCAGCTAAAGCACTGAAAATCAAGTAGTAGATGCCTGTTGGAACAGTGTTAAGGTTTTAACACAGTATGAAGGTAAAATGCAGTTTAAATTCTTGGTGTAAAAAACCCTTCAGCTTCTTCAAATTTTTCTGGAAGTCCTTATTTTCAATTTACTGCCAATGTAATGTCTAGCAAAAGGGTTCTATGGACATACATGCATCCCATCTACAGTGAGATAACTTGTGTTTATATAGGTGAATTCTGCACTCATTTCTGCTTATTACATCTGATTGATGAATATACTATGTATCTACTATGTACCTACTTTTGTCCTTGTTTTCTTCTCAGGATCAGATCTTTATGGAGAATGTTGGTGCTGTAAAGCAGCTTTGCAAACTAACAAACAATCTTGAAGTCAGAATAGAAGAATTGGAACAGTGGAATAGGAAACTGGCCAGGCTGAAACGGATCAACAGTTTAAATTCAACAGTCAGTGAAGAGAGCAAAGTCAGGTACATCTGGCTGGGATGTTCTCGAATAGCTGTCACATAAGTTGTTAAAGTGATCTCTGTGATAGAATTGAAAACCAATTTTGCTTGACAGTAGAGTTCAGCTATTTTCCGGTATTTAAGTTGTGCAAAAGACCCCAAATTCCTCAAATTCTTTTTAGTCACTGACGAAATTAATGTTTAAAATGACTGTTAAATTGCAGTAATTTTTGTAATTGCTTCTGTTGCATAAAGTAAAGGGTAGATTATGTCCAGTTACAGCTCTGGGACTTGGAAATTGCTTCTAAAGCAAATCTGCAGAGCTTCTTCTGCAAGAAAGAATCTTCACTGGTGCTTCAGTGGAAGTGATGAGTGTTTCCTGTTTCTAAGCCATTTCCCCAAGTTTTCTTTGAAATCAAATGTAGCATTTAAGAGCATTCACCTGAATGAGTTAACTGGAGACTTTTATCCTTGAAAATGAATCTGCTGACACTTCTGCCTTTCCCTTTGTAAATGTTAAAATTGCAAAAGCAAGTGACATTAACACATTAAAAATGTCTTTTCTTCATTAATTACTTGCTGAAGCATTTGAATGTTAAAGAGATCATGTTTCTTACAGCAGGTATAGTCGAGCTAATAGTCTGTTGCCATCAATAAAATCAGTCCCGCTAAAATCCAGGAAGGTGAGTGAAATTAAATCCTTGTCTGAGTCATTCATTGTGGTTTGCTTTCACTTTCTTTTGCCTGTATTGTGGTATAGGACGTGGATACCCCTTTTCAAAAGGATCATATGAGTGAAGAAATACATATACTGACCTTTTGCAAGATAGTCTTCCTAGGCTGCCAAGCCCCGTTCTTTAAGATGAACCAATGCTCGTTTTCCTACTTTGCTTTTGCCAGTGCCAAAGAGCAAGAGAAAATAATAGGTCAAATATGCTTTGTACCATAATGACAGTCAAATGCTCCATCACCTAAGATTATCCTACTTGTTTGCCCTTCTTCTGTATTTGTACCAGTCCTGCTTTAACATGGTTTGAGCACATACTGAAAGCTGCTGAGCTTTTAGTTCAGGACACTTACTGAGTTCTTTATTTGATTTTGAAATACTTCAAAAGTATGAAAAATGGCAGGAATAAAGGACAAGGAGCTGTTATTTTTATCTATCCTTTCTTCCTCTACAATGTTTGTGCCCCCAAACTATTAACAATGTACAGTGCACTGACAGTCTTAGGGACCTTTTAATTTTTTCTCTGTAGGTGTTGATCCCTGTATAAGGGTGATCATGAAAGAAACAAGGGTGATGTGAAGTCCACCTAGTGTAGTATTTCTTAATTTACTACTACTTGCTTAGATATGTGCCACTTGAATTAACCAAACTTTTTTTTACCCTAGGTTTGTTTATCAAAGACCAAAGAATCTTGCTCTGTGAAGATTTTCCGAGTAACTGTAATAGCTTTGATTGCTATTATGGCACTATGGTAACAATTAATTAACAACAATTTGACTTGTTTCTCCCTTCCCCTTTGTACTTATCTGAAAGAATATAGCACTTTTTCTTAATTTTTCCCTTCCTACTTGAAGAACACAATGTATTAAAATTAACAATTAATATCCCTGGTAATATTGTAAAGTTGAAACCATTGTATAGAAGTAAGGTACTCATGGGATGGACACACATCTTATCTCTCTCTATGTCACAATGTATGGTGCACCTTGCGTCTACCTCAGTGGCTTGTACAGCTGCAAAACTGGATTCTGCATGTTTTATCCAATCATTCTGTGCCTAAGTACAATTTCTGATGTACAGAGTGATTCTGTTGTGTGAAATGAAGCCGAACTTGTTCCCACTGTGGTGGGCAGTTATGTGACTGGAAGTTTAACTTGTGACATTGGACTTGTGAAAAGAAAAGTATGCTCTGGACTTCTGAGATTGCCATTTTCAGTCTCCAGTCCAAAAACCTGTAGCTTACAATCAATCTCTTTGTGATCTGAGTACTTTGAACTGGTGGTGTGATTCTATTTAGGTTGGAAAGTGGCTGTATTTTGTGTTGAATACAAGTATATGAACACAATACTGTATACAAGTATCTGATCTAAACCCCATTAAATTCAGCTGAAATTTTTCCCACTAAAGGGAAAGTGATCAGATAGTTAACACTTGCATGACTGCATTTTGACGCAATGCTGTCAAGGTATTATTCATATTGTGTTGCATAAAAGATGGATATAAATCTACAGAACAATTCTCTTTCTACAGTGCTTTGACAATTTGGAGCCTATATTTACTTAGCATTCATGACAGCCGTTTTGAAAAACATCCAGTTTACAGGCAAGTAGTTAAATTACCATTAGTGAATTTAAATTAGTAGAATCAGTAATAGACTGTGGATCAATTTGTTTTGGTCCTCAACTCTAATGTCCATTTCTTAATGAATTGTTTCTCTTCATCAGCAATACCTCAAGTTCTGTTCCAGTCTCTCCCTCTACCACCACAGCAGGTACTGTGTCTCTGCTGCTCTGTATACACATAATTGGCTATTATAAAATGCCAGTACACAGCATTTGTGAGAATTATATTTTGGTTTTTTTGTTGTTGTTATTTTCTCTTTTTTTTTTAGCGTTGCAGAGTGAAAGCACAATTTCTCAGACCACACAGCCCATCAGCAGGATCCCTGAAGTGAATTTCTGTGAAATTTTACTTTGTGACAAGGTCTATTGTTGTCCAATTCATCAACCAAGAGTCAAATCTCTAAGTTATGAAAAAAATAATGCAAAGGAAAAACGTAAGTTGAAAATGTAGTTCTTTATAATTTGAGCAGAGACTGTATGGACAGTGTGGGGAAAGGGGCAAGAATCTTTAAAGGTGGTTAGCTTTCTAAAAAGGAGTTTAGCTCAGAGGATTTAAAAAATCTTGATATAACTAATCATCACTACAGTCAATATGTTTTTGAAAAATTCAGTCTGGTTACCCTTAAAAATTTGGGGCCCTAAAATGTCTTGTCTGGTGTCACTGTTTTTCCAGACCATTCTTGGTAAATTATTTGATGTGAACTGGAAAGTCACTAATCCCTTTAATTGACCTTTGGCTACAGTTGGATGTGAGTTGATTAGGGGTAGTAGAGAATTAATTAACAGATGCAAAAAATCCCAAAAAACGAAATTGTGTCACATTGTGATGGTGCTGCATCTTTTCTATGGGCAGAGACAGAATGCCAACTGCCTGAAAACATAAAACTTACACTTAAAACTCTGATTGTTAAGACAGGGGTTTTGAGCAGTAGTATTTGAAGGCAGAGCTCTGTAAAATAAAATACTTTTACTGGAATGAATTCTTCTACTGATGTTGTCTGCCAGATGTTGCATGTGTAGTGTATGGGAAGATGCATTGTTTACAACTCTTACAATATTTATAAGAAAGGGTTAATGCATAAAGGTATGCCTAAGTTGTGGTGTTGTGTTGTGTTTTATATGCTTTTTTATAATTGTTCTGTACCCTGGTTTATCCCAGTTCTCCCCTATGTCAGTGGCTCTGCCCATCCTGCCTCCTCCCTCAACCCCTCCCTGGTGTCCTGTCTGTCCCTCAGCAGCCCATCCCTTCCCCTAGAAACTTCTGTTAAGGGCGTCGAGTGACTGGGTCAGGAACCGGGGTTCCTCCCACAGGTTACCCCCGTTGGTCTCCCCAGCAGTCCATCTTCCCAATGTCCATACCCCCGTGTTTCCCCATTGGCTCCCTAGCTTTGTTCCCTCCCTCTTTATAATACACCTGAGAACCCAGAGCTTGGTCTTTGAAGTGAGGTCATGCTGGGCTCAAGGTCTCTAATAAGCCTGGACAGATCCCTCCATTCGGAGTCCACTCCTTTCTTCCACCGCAGTCTATTCCTGCCTCACCCGCCAAGGCGAGAGCCTGAGCCGCCCTCCTGCCCCTCGGAGATCGGGAGAGGGTTCCCCACAGCTGTGTGTGCACAGCCAGCCGGGACCCCCAAAGGGACTCGCGGAGGAGCCATTACAACATTGTGGGAATCTGTATTCCTCTCTCCCAGTCTTTAACACATCCAGTGTCTGGAAGCAAGTGTTAATATTACTAAACCAGCACTCTTCCTATCTTGGCCTTGGGAACAATTCTTGCAGCATAGTTGACAAAGTGAGGTGAAACTGGGGATGGATGTACTTCAGCCTCTGAAGTACAAACGTCCATTACCAATTGCTGTGACACTCTCAGCATGAACTGTTTCAGTGGGACTCACCCACTGGCCATTCTTTACTCTGCAGACAAGCTGTGTGTGAGTGGTCCTTGCGATTCTTGTGATCAGTGCTGCAGTAAGTGCTGTGGCAGACAGAGCTCAATACAGTGCTTTCAAGAGGTCATACCTGAGTGATTTATATTGCTCAGAAGTCTGAAAGAGTGTTGATTAATTAGGAAGACATTAATCTCATTTATAAATGAGGGAATTGTAGATGGATGAAAAGGAGGTATGAAAACCTTCTATCCTCAGCTGGCTGCTTCTGATATTAGGGGGAAAGAGAAGATAAGAATAAACACAAAGCATTACCTTCTCAAGGTCTTATGCTCCAAATAGCATTAAGAGTGGATCCAAGAGTGAAAAATCAGCACAATACACAAGCTACTGAAAGATTTCAGTTCTGCACAAGTTTAATGAACCTGAATATATCCCCAGATGGAAGGTAACAATGTCAATATGAAATCCAAACAGAAGGAAAACCAACAAGCTGTTTAATGTAGCTGAAGCCAAGATAAATGAAAAGGAAAATGTTTTCAGAAAAAAAAGCTAAGCATTAAATATGGGGAATAATCAAGATAACAAGTGGATATTTTAGTATCAGCTGATTAGTCCAATTCATGGAAAGGTAGAACTGTTTGAAATTGCAATTAAATTAAATACTAATTTAGGAGTTATTACAGACCTTTTCCTGCTCCGCAGTGCAATACTTGACTTCTGTGGGTGCAGACTACTGCATGGGTTGTAGTGCCTAATCCTTTGCATCCTGCAGCTGTTGATGAAAAGGCTGTTCAGAAAGTTCAAGTAGAAGCAAAAGCATTCATAAATAAGAGAAAATTCATTAAAGAAAAACTCAGCACATCTTTATGTCATCCAGCTTAATGTGACCTTTTTTCCTCATATTTTCTTTTAGCTGACTTCTCTGAAGGATTTAGGCTTTTGAACTTTGATTGATTTCAGTAGAATTGAGGAATGTGAATACCCTTCAGCATTTGGGCCTTTTCTGCTCTCTGCTTCCATGCCATTAGTACCTACTGCTGTCCCCTTAATATTGTGTCACCAATAACCAGGAGCTGTCCTTACTTCTTGTTCTCCCCAGTGTCTCTCCCCTCCCAATAAAAGGGGGACAGAGAGCTCCTACTGGACTTTGGTCAGCCTCAGGCATTCACATTTATTGCCTTCAGAGGGCAGTTAACAGATTCATAGTAAAGTACCACCATGATGAGAAATCATCAGCAGATTTTTCCCATGCTGCCTGCAGAATATTACAACTCACTTGAATTAAAACCATAGAGTATTTGAGGGGAAAAAAAAGATTTATTTATTGGATGAGTTTTTCTTAATCTTATCTGAAGATAACATTCTTGTAATCTTATCTCATTACATTCTTGTCATGCTTGCAGTTCTATATTTGTTACTGAATTGGATCTTCACACCCCACAGGGGCCTTTGAGGAAGCCCTCAGTGTTACTATATGTTAAAGAGAGGAATTTTATTTACAATTTATTGAAGGTTGCTGTGGTGCTTTGTGGTACTTCTTGGTGTTCTCAATTGGCAACTTGTATTCAAAATTTAGACTGCAATATCTGAAAGAACAATGAAATGGTAATTTTATGATGAGTAAATGCTGCAAATCCAAGTGAAAATAAAGGTCTATGCTGGTTACTGACTCAGTTTAAATAGTTGAAATCTTAGTGAAGTAAATCTGTCTTTGTCCTGGTTTTTGTACTAAATTCTGATACTGCTTAATGCTTTCTTCCACTATCTGCAAAAGTATCACAATTTAAAGTGTTTACTAATTCCAAGTTTTTAATAAATATTCCTACCAAGACTTGCATGGGCTGAACTATTTTATCTACCTCCACCAGACGATATAGGTTTTCTACAGAATAGCTCTCTGTTAATGAAAATACAAAATTACAGTGTTTAATGCATTGCTAGCATATCTGGACTATTAAGAGAAATCAGGAGAAAATGAATGTGTGACAATTAGTTGTGAATTAAAGGGAGCAATGAGAGAATGAACAGACTTTTATTAGATCTGCCCCAAGATGAGTGTACATGTATAAGTGATTGCATGCGTTCAGTAGCCATTTTTCTAGGTGTGGAACTGTATAATGAAATGGGACAGCAGATGACTAGTAAATGCAGCAGTTACCACCAAATCTGGCAGAACCTGTAGATCTGTATGATGAGCTAGTAAATAGGAAATGAATTCAAGGAATAGCTGGCAGCAGTGTGAGTTTTATTAAAAAACGTAATTAAAATCCCAAAGATGATTTTGTATTACATTGCTTCTGGGCCCTTGGATTCCATTTGTTAATGTTGCTCCATGCTCTTAGTCACCTACTAGCATGAGAAAAGTCTGGATTTTCTTATTTCCCAATACTGAAATGAAATCCAAATCTGGAATGAATAAGAAAACAATAAGGTCAATCCAGCTGTCTTGCTTCAATCTCAGTAATAACACATTTTGATCCCTACTTGCTATCATGAAACAGTCATTCTGAAATCAGAAAGTTTTCTTTGGAAAACATGGTAATGGAGTATTTTGGTATTCTAGAAATGATATTCAATGAAGCATGTTAGTTTAGGCAAGGTCAGCATTTCCCATTTGCAGTTTACTGGTAACATGTCTGAACAGATTCTTAGCTGGCAATCTGTGTAGAAGCACAGGAATAGCATGAGACCATTTCCCATGGTCTTGAAGGGCCCTTTGCCTTCCCCAGGTTGTACTATATGATGGTTATTCAAAACACCTTTAAAGTTCACTTTTCTAGGCAAGTGTTGAGAAAATTAATAGGATAACAATTAAAAAAAAGAAATCATCAGCTATATTACACAGCCTAGTTCCATGTTTGAAGTTACAGAGGTGACATCAGTGAATATGGTCATCATGTTGTTAGAGAAGTGTATTAGCTTTTTAAATTTGATTATGCATCCTCTTTCTGAAGTACTGGCTCAGTCCTCAGTATCTTAACATCTCAAATTCAAAAATCTAAGTTGTTGCTGCAGCCTGTATTTGCATACCAGATGCCTACAATTCCTAACGCGATTTTCTCACTAATAGGAAAGATGTGGCTTTATGTTCAGATTTGTGCTGAAGTGCCTGGCTGCATATTGACTTTCAGCTTTGCTCTCTGTTATAGAAATTGGTGATGTTCTCTGTGTGTGATGAAGTCTTTTCTATTAGGTTATGTTTTGGAAATGTTTTTGATATTCTGTAGATTTCAAAAACTTGTTTCTTGTTATCTGCAAACTTATTTTGACTGTGTATATCTTCTTCTGAATGGAAGTGCTTTGTATTTTAAAGATCTCTCTTGTGGTTATGCATGTCTTTATTCAAGAGCTAATTAGCAAAATATCTTCTGGTTTTGTATTCATACTTTGCTGTTACAATTGTGCAAGGCTAATTTGGGTGATGGGTTTCCTTTCACAGGAAACAAAAGTGACATGTTACCCAAACAAGATCCTGTCAAAAAACCTGGTGGAAGACCTGATCTTGGAAATGACTGTAAGTCCTGTATTTAAAAGAAAAAAAAAAATAAATTAACAGGTATACTTGTATAGCTTTCAACATCTACTTTTAGGCTCTGAATTTTGCTTCTGTAATTTAGGGAAGTTTCAGTTATAATTCATCTTTATAGAGAATTAGCACTTACGAGTTCAGTTCCTGTGAACAACAGGAAACCTGTGATTCAATGTAATTTTCAGTGTATTCTTACATCTTCATGAGATTTTTATAGATGTTCTGACTGCCCTCTCTAGAGAGTTCTTAGGCTTGGCTTCAGATACAATAAAATGACAAGTGGCATTTTCCTTGACAGGGGCTAAAATCTTGTGCTTAAGGATATAAGCATGATATTCATGCACAGGGAACTCATGATACAGTGTGAGGGAAGTGTTTGGGGTTTGTCTCATCTCACCTAAGGGATTAAAATGCCAGTTGCTCAAAGGGGTCATCCCTACCTTCAGATCCTGACACTGCCTTCAGAGGAGATGAAGTTAAGTTCCTTGACACAGGAAGTTTGGCTTGATTTCAGGTTCCCCTTTTAGTGACTGTGCACTGCTGTCAGAGCCAGCCTGGGCTGAAAATATTGATTCTTTTATGTAAAGATGAGTATCTGTTGAGTACATATGTTATAACAGCATGCTCTGGCATTCATTCAGTATGAGCAGGATTATGCCTTGTGTCTTTTTGGTTTATGTGGATCCTCTGCTTTAAGGCTTGGTTTTTTGTTTGTTGTTGTTTTTTTTTTTTTTTTTAATAAATATTTGATTAAAGACTAGACAATATTTGGATGATAAAACATGTAGACTTAGACATCTAGACCATGCACCTAAAGGAGATGAAGAATAGAGCACAGGTTCTGCTTGTTGCCTGGATGTGCCTCAGTGGGATGATCTGGGAAAAATCCTTCCCCTTCTGATTTTTTTTGCATGGGTACACACACCTCACATGAGATCCTCTGAGGCATCACTATGTTACATGTTGTAATGAGTTGCTGTGTCATAGGGAAATGTTGTCCTGTGCTACTTCTCTGAGATGAACATGCTCAATTTCCCTCTGTCACTTGTAGATATTCACATGCTGAAAATTAAGTATATACTACCACACAGAGATTTTATAATCAGAGAACAGGTCACCCTATACTCATCAAGTTTCTCTGCAAAGTAGGGAATTGTTTCTGTAGACCAGAGGAACAGAACCACAAACCCAGTGTGCACAGCCTGATGTGGAGGGCTTGGGCCTGCTGAACCAAGTCCTCCTTGTGCTTTCTGCACCACGTTGTAAGACCAGGCGAAGGGTCTGCAGAGGAAGTTGTATGAGGAGCAGCTGAGATCCCTTGGTTTGTTCAGCCTAGAGAAGGGGATACTGAGGGAGACCTCCTGGTGGACCACAGCTTCCTCATGAGGGGAAGAGAAGGGGCAGACACTGATCTCTTTGCTCTGGTGATCAGTGATAGGACCCATGGGAACAGCATGAAGTTGTGTCAGGGGAGGTTTAGGCTGGATATTAGGAAAAGATTCTTCCCCCTGAGGTTGGTCAGGCACTGAAACAAGCTCCCCAGAGAAGTGGTCATGACACCAAGGCTGCCAAAGCTCAGGAAGGATTTGGACAGCACTCTCAGTCACATGGTGTCTGCCTAAGGGAAAAACAATGTTATAATGGCTATAGTCATCATCTATCTGTAGAATATTACAAAACTCTTGCAAAAACAAAAGTTCTTGCAAGTTCAAGGCAACGTTATATGAAGGAATTATAATTTTCATTTAAGTTGGGTAGTTTTCTTCCACAGAGAATTAGAAACAAATTTTGTTGCATTGCATATTATTCCTCTCAACAAAGATAAGGTTTTTCAAGTTAGTGGTTACTTGAATGAGTATGGCTTCTAGTACATTAAATGAATATTGATACATTTGTGTTTTACTTGGGCTGCCATCAAAGTAGCCTTCAACATCTGTGCAAAAGAAAATGGTGCAATGTTAGGTTCCCAGGATATTTGTCCTTGCAAACTGAAGAAGGTTCTTATCTCCAATGGCAGAATGATGGAAATCAACCAGAGGCTTTTAACTGAGAGCTAGTTTAGACCTGCAGCAAGTCCTCTAGTGGCAGTCAAAGCAGTAGACTAACTGCAGTTTTATTATGCTCTTATCTAAGATTTCTGAAATAACCAGGAATAAACTATTATTCTTAATATTTTTAGGGATTGATACAACAATCAGTTCCATACGGATTTTGGAAACTCAGCAAAGCATTGACAACCGCTACTGTAGTAAAAATCTGCAGTGCAGGTAGGTGAATTTTTAATAAGTATTATTTTATTATTTAATAAAATAATAGAATAAAACACCATTATTATGGCCTAGCTGCCTGGCTGGCTTCTGCTCACCGTTTTTTCCTCTCACATGCAGTAGTCTTTGATACCTTTTTATGTTTTTTTCTGTTTAAATTTAAGTGCAATTTCCATGTTTTGGTAAAGATACTGTCTATCTCAAAATCCCATGTGTATTAATGCAACCTTTTTCAGCTCTGGAAACTACAGCTATGTTATTCCTATTAACAAATACACGCCCATGGATGTAGAAATCTCACTGGAAATAAAGTAAGTACAATTAAAATACATACAAAAGACAACAGTGGTTCTTCATTTGATAGAAATTCTTGCCTGATGTCTATTGTTACACAAATTTGTCCTATTCAGAGGAGTGGGAAAAATCTGTGCACAACTCAATTGTTAATGTAGACCTTCTGGGTAGATTCCTTGCTGTTGCATAGGCCCAATACCATTCTCAGGTCAAGGAAAATTTCCCCCAATGTTGCAGATATTGAAATCCAGAAGTCTTAAGCTTCAATCCTAACAATCATTTGGGCAGACGTGTGTGTGTATTGGCAGGATTGTGGTCTCTGGCTTAGGGATCTGATTTTTCTTTAATTATAGAGAAACATTAATAGGAACATAACATGAGTAACTCCAGAGAGTACCTTCTTTGGCCCTGTTGTGCCAAGCTCTGTAAAAGAGAGATTCTTGTGCAGGAACTTCTGGTGTTGCATAAAATTATGACTTACAGCAGAGAAAAGCAGCAAACTTATTCCTTTCAGCAGGTATTTTCTCCCCAAAACCCCACCTCCGCTGTATTCTCCCAGAGGGAATAAGTCATTTATTTTGGAGTTTTATTCTGAGAAAGGCCAGCAATAGCCAGAACAGCTGCCAAACAATCTGCTTGACAACAGTTATGACTTTTGTCTCTGCAACAAAGGACTCATCCAGTCTTTTGATCTTTAATGTTATCCCTGTAAACATCTGTATTTTTCAGATACGATGAAATATAACAGTACTCCTGAAGTGTCTGCTTGTTTTCTACAGCCACTGAAAATTTGTCTTTTAAATGTATGCCATTAGAATCCAATAGTATAGCCCTCCCATGTAGGGATTAATACATCATATTCAGAGTTTCACTGAGTATGACTTTATTTTAAATATTGGTTTGTGGTTTGGCGCCAACTGATTTTATTTTTAAGAAAGTAATTTATCCTTATTTTTCTCTGTTTCTTGAAGCACCACAGAACCATTAATTATATTTCTGTGCAAAGTCACATTTGGAAATTATTGCTCCCATTATTCTTCAAGCCAAAACACTTGGAATAATTTCCAAGAAACCACACAGGTAAGATTTTTATAGCAATACTCTGGGTTTTGGGAATAATTTTTATGAAACTAATGTCTGCAGAATTCTGATCTTTGTTGAAGTAGTAGAACTCCAAATACTGGTACTTTGAGTCTGTCAGTCATGGCTGGCTTTGGCATGATCATAATGAGATGCACTCTTTTTGTTAGAGTCAGTTTTCTGCTGACTTTTATAAAAATCTGTCCAATAATTCTCTGCAAGGACAGTTTTGATTCTGTTTCAGCCTAAGCCACCACTACAACTCATTATTACTCCAGAGATACTTAAGAAATGGGAATAACTTATCACTCAGAGCTTTAGGAGAACCTTCCAAACTCTCATCTACTTCATGGTTTCCATTATTATCTTATGGGTAATGAATTCCAGTTTTAAAGTCTAGAATTTGCTGTAACAATAGTAGTATTCTGCTTTATTTCTGTGTGAACAGGAGTTTATCAATAAATCCCTCTAGGGAAAATTCTTCATTTTAAAGGCAAAATTATTTATGTGTCATTCTCTGGATTGCCTCAATGGGGATAAAAGCTGGTGAAACAGGTTAGCTTTTCCCAATAAAAAATATTTGGTGATCAGGTCTTGCAAATCTTGAAGCATCTCCAATAAATTGATGAAGGTTTTAAACTTTCTTCAGGTTTCCTGGACATACACACCTCCTTCAAGGCCCCCATTTGTCAACATTTGTTCGGAAATGTTTATTCTGGCTAAAACAGTAGGAAAGGCAGAAGCAATGATAATAGCATTTCTGAACACACTGTAGGAGAAACATCCCTGAATTTGGAAGTAATTTCCCATTTCTTCTGAAGAAGAGTCTTCAGAATTCTGATCTATGCTCCCATACATAGCATGTTTTTAATTGATTTTTTGTTGTTTGTTAGTTTTTTTTTTGTTGTTGTTTTTGTGCTTAGTCAGATTACAGCACTTGAGATAGCTCCAGACTTAAGCTGACTTTTTGCTCAACTTTTCAAATGTCTTTGCAAAAAGTTTCAGGCTTCTCTGTAACAGTGGCAAAGCCATACAAAAGCCTAAATTTTCCAAGTTTTGACCTGTCTGCTGTAATTTCAACAGAATTGAAATTAAGTCAGACATAGAGAGATTCACAATGCAGAAATGTCCTTGAAGCTTACTGACAAAACTGGTCAAAGAGATTTCCTGTGTCAACCTGAAATCCAGATCAAAAGACTAAAGCTAATTAGCTTCCAGCAGCAGTGAGCTTTTAGATTTGATGTGACTCAGAATAGAAATGCTGCCTAGTTGAAGAGGCTTCTTTTAAGAAGATTTTTCTAGGAATGGGGAGACTTACTCCCTACCAAAAGGCAGAACAGCAATCACTTGGACTCACCCGTCGCACATAAGTTTTATCATGTGAACATATTGTCTCCAGCAGAGAGGATATGTCAGAAAGTGAAATGAGGAGAGAAAGATAAAGGAGTTGAGACACTAGAAATATAAGTTAATGTGGATCATTAGGTAAAAGAGAGGTGAGGATTGAATTTTGTTTTATTCATTGTAGCATAAACATTTCAGGTACAAAATATGTTGTTTCACTCTTGCATGGCAGAACACTGTAATAAAAAAAACAGCATGAAACTTTGCAGGTATCTGTTCTTGAAATACTGGGTGAAGACACTATCCATATCTTTAGAATATATGGAGGAAATTTTCTGTCTTCTGAGCACTGCTGAAGTTGCTGTCCCAAAACAGCAGAACTGCCATTTGCTAATATGACAAATTAAAGCTCTCAGGGCGCCTGGAATATCAGGAACAATCTCTATTTTTGGTGGGATTTGCTTAGAAAACGAGTGAAGGAATCCAGTTATTCAGAGCCAGCTGAGTGTCACTGGGAGTCAGATGCCTTCCAGTTCTCCTCCATGAGGAGCTGATCAGAATAAACCCACAATTGCAGGGTTTAAATTCAGCACTTGATCTCTAAATACTTTGACTGTAGTTATCAAGGCTTGGTATCATAATTATCTTGCACTGCACTTGTCAATGAAATATTTCTGGAGTCCGTCCTTCTCTCCAGTTTCCCATGAAATGAGAATCCAATATCTATAATATCTAATTATATTATGTCTAATATAATATCTAATATCTAATCTGTCTCTCATTTGTCACGTAGGGACGCCAGCACGTTTGGGCTCTCCCCGTAGCGAAGCTGTACGACAGCGCGTACTCTTTCCGCGTAGCTGTGCCGGTAAGCCGTTTCAAATGGCAGCATAGCAAATGACAAATAGCATTTGAACTGAAAGAAGTTCCTGTATGAATCTCCTTTATTTTTCTTTTGCAGGGTTTTGCTAGCTGCTCAACAGACCGCTTCTTTGCTGGAATATTTTTTACTGATTACTACTTCTACTTTTATCGGCAATGTAATTAAAAGGTTGCCAAATATTCTGTTCTTTGGGGAAAAGATGAGGAAACACTTTATATGACAAAGAGACTTTCAAATAATCCTGGATATTTTTAAAACATCTTTCTGGGTTGTATGGGACTTTCTTGGGTTTTTTTTCACTTTTAAATTAAAAAAAAAGTAGAAAAATAAAGTGTTTGACAATAACCATAGCTCTGCATTTCCAGAAACTGTTTCTAAAAAGACATGAGGTAATGGAGTATATGATGTTGTTGTGGGTGGAGTGGGAGCTTCAAAGTTTATTAGAGAAGCCTTCCCATTGAGTCACAAGGTGCAGAATGGCCTCTGGCTTTCTAAACTCCTCAGAGGGGAGTCTAGGTGTGGTTGGATCCAATCTTAGCCCCAGACTTGGTCAACAGTTTAAGTCTAAGGAATTATACACATGCGATTGAAGCTTTATACAATTCTGTCATGCAGAATTAAGGGTGGCAAGCCAGGTGTATAAAAATGAATGATTTATTATGATAAATGATTAGACAAAAAGATCTTAATCAGAATTACTTACTACACAGTATAGAAGCTATCACTGCTAGTATAGTATATGATAGTGTACTATATTAAAGCAATGATATTAAAGTTATCAAAAAAGAAACAATTATTGAGTAGAGATCAATGTTACTCACCCATACCAATGATTGTGGGCAGAGATATTTAGCTCACCTTAAGAGGCATCCCCACCCAAGGGAGGAATCTCCACATACACTCCAAGAAGGAGTGTGCTAGAAATTCCTGCCATTTGAAAGCGGCACTTTTGTAGTTCATATATAAGAGGTACTTTTATATTATAAAGTGGTTCACTGTCAGTCATATGTCTCCATATGGTTATGGAGAGGTCAGCTGTGTCAGCTCAGCATCTTCAGATAAGGATACTTTACAATATCTGCCACACCTTCACCTCGCTGTCAGGATGTTTAGCTTTGGAGTTGATGAGTCAGATTTGGTTTTGTGTAATTCAGCACTAAAAGCAGCATGACACCTCCTCTCAGTTCACCAGTGATAGCTTTGAAAAATTTGCATTGCTCAAGTCTGTACTGCATCCCAGACAGAGCATCCTGCTACAGATGTGTAAATAAAATGATTGTATGTATCATAGTGAAGTTATGTGTTATTGTATGTATAACAGACAAGAACAAATGGGTAGGAACACTGCTGAGCTGGGATACCCTTCAGTTTTCAGAAAATGGGAAGATTATCAAATGTTATTTATTTATTTATTTGTTTATTTATTTATTAATTTATGTATTTATTTATTTATTATTCCTTTGCAATAAGGAAACCTGCTTCTGTCCTACAGGCATATGCTTTCTTTTAGTATCTGCTGCTTTTTTTTAGATATAAATCCATTTATTTTCTTGCTTACAGAACCAAAACCAACCAAAACTCTAAAAGAGAAATGTAGCACTCTGCAAATGCCCTCTAAAATAAATGCAAGTTAGGGAACAACAAGTCAATTCAGTTGTCTGTGTAAGTGTTTCCAAGCAGTCCCATCATTACCACCACAGCTGTGTGACTTAACAACACTACTGCTATTTCAATGAGTTATATTTTAGCTACCTTTTTTTTTCCCTCTGAAACTATACACCAGGAATGAACTATTTACTCCTAAATTCAGGTCATATTTTTTCTTGGTGTTAGTGATTTGAGTTAACATGATGAAAGAATAGAAATATTGAAAAGAAGAATGTCTTGCCGTCATGGCTTTCTAAGTTGCATATGGATATACACCTGAATGGGAAAATTTTTTCTGTTTATATTTAGGAAATACCTTTTTAAGGAAAAGCTATTAAAATGAAATTTTACATTAGTTGTTCAGAAAGAAATCATATATACTAATCAACTAAAGTGTAAATAGTGTTGTAGGGTATGTTTAGATCAATCCTTTTTTTGTGTAGAGAAGAGAAAGTAAATATAATAGAGAGACTGTAGGCTTTTAAAGATTTACTATGTGAAAGCTACATTTGAACAACTGTCCTCTGAATGAAATTATTTACCAGTGAATGGGAAACATTAGGAAGAAAAATTAATGTCTAAAAAAGACCTTGCCAGAGTCTTTGTAAACACCAATGTGCCTTAATTGTATATTTATTGCCTGACAATATGATGGGAGAGTTTAATTTGTTTCTGTGCCTTGATTTGGCATTTCTTTTGTTGCTATTTTTGGAGTTCCTTTAAGAATCTCCTTCTCACTGAATTTTTTTTAGATGCATGTGCTTAGTTGGGGTCAATTGCAGTGTCTGTTTTTTTTTCCTTAAATGACTCATTTGTTTTACCTTATGTGTGTAAGGTTGTTTTTTTGGTTTGTTGTTTTTTTTTTTTTTTTTTTTTTTTTTTTTTTTTTTTTTTTTTTTTTTTTTTTTTTTTTTTTTTTTTTTTTTTTTTTTTTTTTTTTTTTTTTTTTTTTTTTTTTTTTTTTTTTTTTTTTTTTTTTTTTTTTTTTTTTTTTTTTTTTTTTTTTTTTTTTTTTTTTTTTTTTTTTTTTTTTTTTTTTTTTTTTTTTTTTTTTTTTTTTTTTTTTTTTTTTTTTTTTTTTTTTTTTTTTTTTTTTTTTTTTTTTTTTTTTTTTTTTTTTTTTTTTTTTTTTTTTTTTTTTTTTTTTTTTTTTTTTTTTTTTTTTTTTTTTTTTTTTTTTTTTTTTTTTTTTTTTTTTTTTTTTTTTTTTTTTTTTTTTTTTTTTTTTTTTTTTTTTTTTTTTTTTTTTTTTTTTTTTTTTTTTTTTTTTTTTTTTTTTTTTTTTTTTTTTTTTTTTTTTTTTTTTTTTTTTTTTTTTTTTTTTTTTTTTTTTTTTTTTTTTTTTTTTTTTTTTTTTTTTTTTTTTTTTTTTTTTTTTTTTGTGGTGTGGGCTTTTTTTTTCCTGGGAAGTATTTGTGGTGTAAATTAATGTTCTGTAATATCCCAGATACTAACTGGTGTTAGAACTCTGGATACAAAATAATCAGAAATTTGTGCCTTTAATTTTGTGTAGTCCATACTTGAGGGGAGAGTCAACCAGTTACAGATGATAACACATGTGCATTTTGAATGAAAATTCTACCTTTTTAGGCCCACCTGGTTTTCATCACACTATTCTGGATTGTAATTCCCTTTCCAGTGGCACAGAGCACTGCAGCAGGAGTCTACGGTGAGGTGCATGTGGGATAGCAACTACTTTCTTTCTTAAAAAGCTTGTAGTGAATTCATTACACATCAGTTTGCCCATTTAAGAATTTTCAGCTAATTCTCTAATCCTGTCATATGTTTGTAGTAAGATACTGTTGAAGATTTCATTCAGGTTTAAGGTGACATGTGGCTGTATGAAGGCTGTGTTCTAGCATGTCTGAGATAACAAATATCAATCTTGGCAAAAGCTAGGGAAGACCTAGCAGAAATTAAATACTTGGTGTTTAAAGAAGTGTGGCTGGGTGCTGTTTAGCTGCTTACTGGGGTTAAACTGTGACACAGCCCCACCAGAAGCCCAGTGACTGACTGACCTACATGACCAGATTTTGATCTATTTTGGACTGGAAATATAGAAGCTCTAGGAATGATTCTCACTCCCCTAACTGCCAAGCCTTCACTTTACTATGTTTGGGGAAGTGGAACTCATCTTGACAGCACTGGACTGGTGACATTCTTGGCCTCCTGCTGTCCTTCTCCCTTGCATGGCATTGAACTAGAGCTACCAGAGAAGAATACCACAGGGAGAACATGGCCAGCAGCATTTTCCATCCTGTACAGCCAAAGGAAGTATGTATTGACCTTTCTAAATGAATAGGTTTTAAAAAGTTTAAGCATGTCTGTTGTTTTTGCTTTTTTTTTTTTCCATTTCTGTATCATCAGTAACAAAGTTACAACATTTTTAAATAGTGGTCATTCTAAGTTGAAAGAATTTTTGTGAATACTGAGTAATGAATTATTAATGGTTTACGTAAATTCTACTTAGAACAGGAAATTCTCTTTCCCTTATCTATTTTTACCACAATGTGGTTGTAAGAGACCTTCAGACATCCATCACTGGACTATTTCTGCCTAATTTAAGAGGGAGCTGAGGCAAGGCAAACTGCCAGGCTGTGTGAAAGTCACAGCTGTAAGTTGCAAAGGCAAATGCAGGGCAAGAATGGGGTGATCTTGTACCATCTGATCTGGGTTTCAAACCATGCTGTGCATACCAAGAACATGATGTGGCAATTAATGTTTTTACTTGACTGTGACACAAATTACTGTGCTGTGCTTTCTCGAAGTTTGATCTAACAGTGGCAGCAGCATTTGAAGTAAGAGCCAGAGATCACTTCAAAGCCCAGTGCCTTGAGCCAAGAGGCTGTAAAGGCAGAAAATCCTGCATGGCCACTTCATGGAAACCAAGGACAAGCCAGAATGAGCAGTTCTGAGGTGAGAGTCTGCAGCTGGAATTGCTGATGGCCTTTGGCACATCTGTGGACAGCTGTGAGCAAAGAGGCATTCTGGTCTCTTACTACATCTCAGTTAAGTGACCCTTTAGTTCAGAAGATGCCTGGTAGGAAGTGAGGAGGCTGCCTGGTGACGTGATGGGAGCCCAGCCTGAGAAGTTAGCAATCTCAAAATTGGATTTGCAGTCCTGCACAGCACAAGTCTGAAGGGAGACCTGGGGGTGAGCTTTTGATTAAGTCCTGATTATTTACATTTGTATAGTATTTTAGCTTGCTTTATAAAATCAGAAAAATACTTTAATTAAGATTTGCTGTTGAGTTAAATTCTGCTCACAGTACAAGAAGTTCCTCACTCAGGAGTTACTGACTTCCTGAACTACAAATCTGTTGCACAGAACCTGAGCCAATCCATCTGCAAAATGCAAACCTGATTTATATCAGGTTTACTCTTTCTATTGATATGAATGCTACAGTGTGTTTTAAATAAGTCAGTTCATTTTAGGTGTAAAAATTAATTTCAAAATACACGGAAAATTAATAATAATTTTTCAGTTGCAGTGCTGTAAGACTTTTTTATGATATGTAGCTTTATGTGAATACCTGACTTTTATATATGATACTTTGAACAACTGATGGAAACTCATGATAAGGAATCATTTCCTGATCTTGCCTTCATCTTGGAATAATTCTATTAATGTCCCAGATAAATTGTGCTACAGAGTTGTGCTACAACTTACTTCAGATTTATGTCCTGTATCACTGATAGTCTGTCACTGCAAAAATCCCAGCTGCTCTGCTGGCTTTTGTGGATTGCTCCTCCACAAATGTTTGCTTCCTCCCATGTTTCCTACATGTTGGACAAGGCAAAAGGCAGGACTGGCTGTGATTTGAGCTTTTCTCATACTTATGGGGTATAACTGGATGCTCCCTCACACAGGGATTTCTTACTTGCCTTTAGGAATATGAAATTGTTCCTATCTGTTTCTTTCTGTGGGCACAAATTTTGTGTTTTTCAACTTCCTGGCTTCAGATTTTCTTGCATCTTAAAGAAACATAATTTGGCTGAGCCTCCATCAAATTTGATTGTAATTGGTCAACACCTTAAAATTATTAGTAAGCAGAACAGTGAAGCTGATCATATCAGCTTGTGAATTTGATGTTGGGTTAAAAGCCAGGATTTAGTTCATCCCAGACAAAAGAATCTTGAGTAATGTCTCTCAGGTTTCTTAAGGGAGATGCTTCTTTTTGAAACAGGATATTTGGAAAGTTTTAGTTTGTAGATCTAAAGATTTGGATAACATCTGTGGCTCAAGGAGGCTGGGATGCAGTCCTGCTCCTCTGTAGACCTGGGACCACTGGGAGCCTTCATGCCTCCATTACTCACTAAAAAAACTTTGCTAATTGTGTTTTTACTTCATGAAGGGGAAGAGGATTTGGAAGTGGTCAGTGTTGTAAGGGTGAATGAATTAGGCAGACTGAGATGCTCAGATGTGTCAGGATTATGTATGTCTGGGATTAATCAAACAGGTCCTGTTTTAGTAAAACAATGTGCTCAGCACTTTAGAAAAATCAGGCCCAGTGAGGAGTGCCCTAGGTCTAGATTTAGTTTTTCAGCTTGAATTCTTTGATTCTGGTATGTTAACTCAGTAGCTTTCTTGCACTACAGAAATATTTCTCCAGAAAAACTAAGATTTTTTTTTTCTGTACAGTGGGGATCAAGTAATTGAAATAAACTGTTTTCACAACCCCTCTCCTGCACTTATGCATGCATAGTATTTGTTACTTTCTTCAAATATGGACAGAATAATTTTAATTAGCATTGCAAACCATCACATTATACCTGCAGTGGCAGTTGCTGGCTATGAGTCAAGCATTTAGCTGAAGGAGCTGTGCTTTCTAAGGGAAGGCCAAGGCATAAGTATGTCCCAGACCTAGATCACATGTATTTGTCTAGTGACTTGCTTCCCCTCCTGCTTATCTCTGGGCCATGCTGGCAGGTGGTCAGGAGCAGCCTGGCTGATGCACCCAGGGCACTGTGGGTATTGCCTGGAACCTCAGTGAAATTCAAGACGAGTAATGGCACTTCAGTTAGTTCTAATATGTCTTGTCCAGGTACAGTGCCAGTAAAAAAAGAAAAATTCATGCACTCACAGCACTTTGGGCACTGATTTCCTCATAAGCATAGTTTCCTCTCCCCTCTTCAGCTTCACCAAATAGCCTGTTTTCTGTCAAAACAGCACATGAACGAACATTTTCAGGGCAAGCCCTATATTCAAAATAACAGGTTTTGCACTGGCAGTCCTGACCCAATTTTAGCTCTGGTTGCTATGGTGCTCTGCAGGCTGGGTGGCCAGCGGGGCAGGACAATGTGGGGATGGCACACAAGCCTTTTGTTGCTCCTTGGCCAGGGTCCAGCCAGCTTGTTTCCCCGCTTCTCCCTCCACCCCACAGCAGCTGGCAGCAGCCTACATCTGCTGATCAGGAGCAGTGGTCAGGCTGCAGCCTCTCTTGGTCTGTGTTCTGTAGGAGGCACCTTCTCCCAGGCACCCAAAGCTGTTCCTCTGCAGACCAGAAGTCCCATCCTTTGGCTGCATGCCCCTGTATTGGATAAGCCTTCATCTCCCTGCCCCTGGGTTTTAAGTAGGCTCCCTCTCCTCATCCCTCACTCATTGCTTTCCAGACATCCTGTGTTCTGCTTTACTCCCTCCAGAAAAGGAACTTATCACAATACTATAAAAGCATGAGATATAAAATAGGTCATATTTTTAGTAATGGGTGGAAAGTGACTTATATGAACAGGATTTGAAACAAAACTCATTATTTTAAAGGCAGATTTTAAAATTTCTAGTTGATGTTAAATATATCACAATTGCCTACATGCAGTAATATAAGCACAGGATTTGCAAATATGAGTTTAATGTTAATTTAGCTGGTAGATAGTCTGCAGGGTAATCAGCGCTTTGCATTTTTCATTCAATCTTAATGTTACACTTTGCCTTCCACAACATAATCCAAACCACAGACCAGCTGGCTGTGTTGATTAAAATCCTTTTTCTGCTTTTTATTAATCTTCATGGTTTTGCCCTAGAATTATGAAGTGGTTATGGTCTATCATGAAGGAAATCTGCTGGGCCAGAATGCAATATTTACAAGTTGAGACTTCTGCCTAAAGCATATTGCTGATTGCTAAAATAAATTATGTCCTGACTACTTTGTTATATCTGCAGAGCTTGACATGAATTTGGAACAAAGCTCTTTGGGTTAAATTACTTACAAATAATTCATTATGCATTTGGATGACACATTTTCTCACAGAAAACCTAGATTAAGAGAATATCATTAGGGGGTGAAGGTGAGAGAGACCTTTTGTTGTCAGTAGGCCTAATCCTGCATTTTGGAGGCACAAAGTCATGCAAGCTCTTCCTGTGGACCCTCATGACCTTGATGGTAGAGGGAGAATGGTTGGGGTCAGGGTAGTTCTGCAAGGGGGAATATCAGAAGTTCCTCAGGAGGCACAGCAAAGGGACACAAATAATTCTCAAACTGGAGGTGATGGAGCAGCAGGAAGGATACTCTGATTCCCAAAATTAGCCCAAAAGCTGCTGGGACACAGTTTTGATCTTTCTTCCTTCCTCTGTAAAATTCCTTGCACAAAGGCTATTTGTTCAGACTTGGTGAGATAGACCACAAACAAGTAATGTGCTCTGTGTGTTGTTGCTTTTTTGTAAATAACTATTTCATCACGGTGTATTGAATTTTTAACAAATTTGATGTGATGATTAGGCAATCACTTTAACATGTATTTTTTCAATTATCTCTTGTTAACAAAATGAGGCAGTAGCTAAGCATGATCTATATTTTCTGACTTCTCACAGTGTTAATTAGAGACTGAATATTCTTGCTGATGTGTTTGGATACTTTACATCTAGTGGTGGTTATAATGGTTATGTCCTGTAGTTAGGCCATCCATACATGGGCCAAGACCCTACACTTAAGGATGATACTCTGAAAATGTTGCTCAGGGAGACAGATCTGCTTTCAGGGCTATGCTGCACTCTTCCCTTCCCTGCTCTGTGTCAGTGCATACCTTTGGGACAGAAAGAACACACTATGATGATGCTTATAAACAATGCCTACTAATACCTGAGGGGTTTGCTGCAGCAAGTTCAGTTTTGTGTTAGGCTTTACTCTTTTATTCCCATAGTTGCATTTAACTGCAAACACCCATTTTTACTACTCAGAGTAAATTTCCTTTTGGATTTTGTACCATTGCTATCTGCTTTGAGCTTTAGCAAGGGGATGTGAGATGTGCAGGTTGAAGAGTCAAGGCCCCACATTTTTCTAGGAGGTTTTCTTTCATTCTGAGGAATGATATACTTCAGCTCAGCATTCTCTCACCAGAGGGGGGATATCCATCCTACAACAGAGTAGGACAGAGATGGGCCAGGAAGACATGAAATGGCTGCAGGATTAAACCCATGGCCTGTCATGATACCAAGGAGAATGAAGTTTCTTCTGAGCCAGATCTGCTGTGACTTGGGCAGTTTAGCACAAGCTCTCTCTGAATGGAGTTGGTCTCTAAATTATTGCAGGTGTTGTAAGCTTTTATTGGGCACCCTTTCTGAAAACTCATAATTCTCAGTTTCTAGGCTGCTTGGGAGTCTGCTGCAGTCTTATGATTTTGCAATTTTAAACTTTAAAAAGAAATGTCTTTTTCTTCCTTTGAAGGGTCTTGCCTGCAAAAAAAGTTACTTCCTGTCTTCCCAATTTACTTTGGTCAGTTTTTTTAGGAATTGATAATAGTTTTCTGGTTTCTTCAGGCAAAAAAAAACTTGCACTAGGATCTTGTTGAGGTAACCTCATTGCTGGTAGGGTGCTGGTGAGCACTGCTTGGCTGGCTGCTGAAGGCGCATGGGCACTACTTAAAAAAACAAAGTGAAAGCCGCTGCATGGGACAGGGTAATTGCCTTGTTTTTACCCTCCTGAGTGCACAGCTCTTACTTTCACTGGACTTTTGCCATCTCAGATATTCTCTTTACTAAAGTAAAGAGAATACTAAAGTGCTCATAACAGCTGGGCTCTGGCTGCTGAAGTGACTGTAGTGGTATTCAGTTCCTTCTCTCCCCCTGTAGCCTCCTGTGTTCCCATCTAGCTTCCCCCTACAGTATCATGGCTGAAGCAGTACCAATGATCCTCTTGCCAGTTGTTTTATCACTTTCCCAGGTGATCTGCTTGCTTTAAGGATCTAACCATTGCCTTGTCTCTTGGTAACTATAATCCCAAAATTTAAATTCTTACCTTTATCTTCCAGAAACATTCAATGGGCTTGGGATCTCTCTGCTGGCTTTTGTGTTTCTCCTTCCTTCTGGACCATGACTTTTGTCCTTATATTTTCTCATGTAAATCCCTCTTTCAGGTCGCTGTTTCCTACAAATACTAACCTAAGTCATTAAATGCTCAGCCATGCCACCAAATATATACTTTGTGAACTTTCGTATCACAGTTTTGTTTCTTCAACATCTTCTGTGCTTGTGATGCTCTTACTGACTGCAGCCAATGCTCCAGGCAGCACTGATGGGCCTCTGGGAACATATAGCAGACTTCCAGGTGCTTTATCTGCACCTGCTCCTGGGCACAGAGTGCAAGCTGGATGCTTCACAAAAAAAAAACAAAACAAAAAAAAAAAAAAAAACAAAAAAACAACACCCCCCCAAAAAAGCGAGGTGTTTAACAAAAAGAATAAAAGAATGGAAACTCGTTTTTTCTGGTTCACTTTACTGTCCCTTAAGGATTTATTTTTGCATTAAGTCATGTGATTATATGTGTTTTTCAAGACAACAAAGAGTGACATGAAGGATCTCATTTAATCCATCTGTCTTGGCAAGGTTTAGTTTCCTTGCTTCTGTTCTGACAGCTACCAAGAACCATATCCCCTGTGTTTACTTATTTAAACTGAACTAGATATGATGGTTTCACAAATCTAAACAAAAATGGTCTGAGTATACAAGAAGCAACAATGTTCTGTTTCTAGAATAAGATATATGTAGAATTTTTTTTTTTCAAACTAGAAATAATTTAAAAAATCCGAATCTGCCAAAGTCAAGCATATTAAAGCAGATGGCTGAAAGAAGACCCATATGCTGTACATAGGATACGATTTTCTTTCTCTTCCATGTCTGCCCTCTGAGAGATGAAAAACTACAAGAGCTGAAACTGAAAGCATCATTAAATGTTAATCTGCTGGGGCTTCCTTAGTGCTAGCGAGGTCAAGCTCTGCTGCAGAACACGGTGACAGATGGAGCATCCTCTGTGAAATCACCGCGTGCTGCCAAAGGCCGCGGAGGGACGCGCCGCTCCGCGCCCGCGCTCTGCCCGCCCCGGGAGCGCTCCCAGGGACCGGCCCCGTGCGGGACAGCGGCGGCACGGGCATGTCCTGCGGACACCGAGTCAGGGAGGATGGCCTTGGATGAGGGCCGGTAATGAGCTTTCTGCCTCTGTGAGCATATTGTAACCTGCAGGCAGGAAAATGCGGTGTTTGAAAATGGTTTGCCCTGGCGTAGTGCTGAGCTGGGGATCTCTAAATCCCTCTGAAGGGCAATGTCCCTGGTGAGCCTGGTTCCTGTGTTTTTCATAGCCTTGTATTAGAAAGGCTCAAGTCTTGGAGACTTATCATGTTTGCAAAATTAAGTTGAAAGCTGCCTGACAGCCTTAAGGGCTTTTCACATAAACACATAAAGCTGTGTGCAGCTTTGGCAGAAGAAAAGGGTTTTGCTCAGTCTCTAGATACACCTGCTTGTGACCAGGCTCCCTACATTGCTGCACTTTGGCATCACCGCTTTGTAACTCACTGGCTAATTTAGTCATGAAGCTGCTGACAGAAAAACAAACCAGCTGAGTTCCTCCCTAAAGCTTTGGCTCAGCAAAAATGGAAACAATACCCAAATCAATGCCTGCCCCAGCTGCTTTTTGCCAAAGCCCTTTGCGGTGGAGGAGCTGAGACTGCTCCCTGGGTCTCCAGAGCAGACACCGTGCTGTAGGACCTGTCTGCTTTCGTTCAGGAGGGAGATAACACGAACACCATTTCAGTGTGACCTCCCTCAGTGGCACTGTACACAGTTGTCTGCAAGCTTCATCCTCTGTTACACTCTGCTGCAGTGTAAACCTGTGCCATAAGAGTGAGTGCTCAGCTACCTGGTGCTTTCCAGGGAGAAGTGGGCAAGCTGGCTAGAAGCCCTCTCCAAAAATATTAGCGAGGTCTCTACAAATGTTGCTGATGAGCCCTGCAGCAGAGTAACAAGAGAGCCCTCACAACTTGTAAAAACTCTCCTAACATTTCCATCAAGGATAAAGGAAAGAAGAACAGCCCTCTTGACTCCTTAGGAGAGGTCTTCTGACATCTGCTGCAGGTTAATGGTGGTTTTTATCATAGTTTCCTTAAGTATGAATTTCATTTTTGGGAATTGGGGCAGGACAGCTTATGTCAGCCCAAATATTGAATGGAATAATGTATAATTTTCTGGGAGATCCAACTTAAACATCAGTTCCCACACCACTGTTTCATTGGAGGTTTTCTTCTCGCTTGCATTGCCTGCATCTGAGCTCTGAGCCAGAGAGGCATCAAGGTGACTTCTGTGGGGCACAAGGGCCACTGGGAGCCACCTCAATCCTCTGTGAGAAAAGCCATTCCCAATACTGATCATTAGCCTTGCCTGTGATGAACAGCAACTCTTCTGTTTTCCATATTGTTGGTGTTTTTTCCTCTGTTAATAGGAATTGGTGTTGTGTTATTTTGACCCATCCTTTGTTGTTTTTCTTAATAAGTTCCTTTAAGGAACTTAGTTTAAGCAAACAAAATTTGAAGTGTAAACTTTAGAAATATCTAACACACATGTATTTTTGGCAGGATTGAAGCACAGAAAAGAGGGAACAGATAAACTGACAGATGGAAAAGGATACAGCTGAAGGAATTGATCCATGAAAGGGTCTCTTTAAAATGGGAGGCTGCTTTGTACTCACTACCTTTGCTGTCATTTGGATTATAATGTTAAAATAACTAAAATACCTGAAGCACAGACAGACATACTTGAAGAGAATGACACGTTTATGACAAATTAACCATTTCCCTACTTGAGGAGAAAGTACCTTAGGCACAAGCTAGATGGTGCTAGAGCATATGGCTAAGATGATGTTCACCTAACAGCTGTGTGAAATTAAAATATGATGATCCAAACAGACTTTACTAAGGGAACCTCTGCAGTGTTAGAGGCTTTTTAACACCTGTTTTTTTTTCTGCCTCTTTTGTTCTGACTATATAAAGTTGTTTCTGCATCCCTAAGCCTCTCAAAATGCCCTGTCAAATATATCAACTTATGGAAAACGCTCTTTGATATTCTTATTTTGAACTGATTAATACAGACAACCCTGCTCTGTGATTTGAAGTAAGGTCGGTTTTGTCTCTCTCTTTCACTTCTCTTTTTGCATTACATCAGGAGAGCAGTCAGACATTCTGCCAAAGGGCAGTGCTGCTCAGCATGGAGCTGGCGAAGGAAGATGTGCATTGTGGAGTAAGTGTTCAAAAGCATTTGTGGGACTGAAGGGGATCATTCCCATTGAAAACCAGTGGGAGCTGTACTTAGGAGTTCCCTATGCTGCAGAGCTTCCCCCAGCATGCTCATGTCTGTACTTCCCCTGTTCAAACTTAGGGAAAAAACCACCCATGGCTGTGATTTAAATGATTGATTTTTAGAAGTCTTGACATGCTTAAAATATGAATTAATTTGACCTGAGGAATGAAAGAATGCCACTCTTTCAGCTATAACTACAGTCAAAAATTTGTGACCATAAATGTAGTCAGAGGATCTAATAATGCCTCTGGGGCCTGTGCTGCTGCTGTGCATTTTGATAGCACTTCAGGGGGATTCACCCCATGCCACAGAGCCCAGAGTGCCATTGATTGGAAGCATGCATTTCCTTCAGAGCAGAAAGGAGAGGGAAATGCTACCATGCAAGTTGAACAATTATTTTTAAAATAATAATAATCATCATCATCATCATTATCATTATTATTATTATTATTATTATTATTATTATTTTACTTTTAAAGATTTTGAAATGCAAGATCTTTGCACTTTTAAAAGCACGGCCTATGAAGGGTTTAAGGTGCGTATAACTTTATCCGTGTAAGAAGCTGAACAGAAAACAAAAAGACCATTCACTTAGGTAAAAATCCCATGTGATTTAAGATTTCATACTTAGTACCTTTGTTTGTAGTTGTACAACTTTATAAGCGTGTGGCAGACCCAGCAACGTCCCTACACTGAAATGTGATGTGATGGATGGAGCACTGTACGGTGAGTCAGGAGACGTTTCTCCAGGCTCTTCCCTTGACTCGCCATATGATATTCTGCAGGTCTGCTATTCTTCACTTACAAAACGTTATAAAAATGTTTTCGTAGCCACATAGGGTGCTGTGACATGTATGGGTCACTGAGTGTAGCAAAAGGAGTAAAATTGGAAAAGCTGAGTATGTTCGATGCATGCAAATACGCCCGGAGGTTAATAATTTAATTGGCAGAGTGCCCTATTTTTCTGGCTAATGGGCCTGTTTAGTGAGCTCCTGCAGTGCCTGACATACTGGCCCGCTGCTGTTCAGACACAGTTGTACATCTGGTGAAGTGAGCTGTGCTGCTTCATCGCTCGAACCCCTTTGGCGAGTGTGTCAGAGCTGAGGTGATGCCTAAATTCTCAGCCAATTCTCTGTGCTTTTGTCTTGAGGCTTGAGGTCGTGCTGGAAGTGGTCCTTTTTGCAGTGTGCAAGGTGATGGGTGGGCACAGTGGGAAGCTGCTGTGATGTGTGGAAGAAATTCTGCTTGCAGAGCACTGGTGCTGCTCTGTGAGGTGTACACGTGGGAATATAGGTCAGTGAAACATCCAGAGGGGTTGCACAGCTGCAAAGGGCATATTTACACACGCAGGGTGCAGATGGCAGGCTCGAGCCTGACAAGCTGCTGCTGAGCAGCCTGGTGTGTCCCTGGGGAGGGGATGTCAACACTCACTGTCCAAGCCCGGTCCTCACAAATAGCTACAGTGCTTTGGTCCAGAGCAGCCCTCAGGCTGGCAGGGCTATTTTGTCTCTGGAGTGGGATGTGATCTGTGACACAGGATTGTGGGGCATTAGAATTGTCCAGGTCCCATGGCTCCCCTGCAAGTCCTGATAGGGCGGTGTGCCTGGTTCTTGGAACTTCACTAAGCTTCACCACAGTGAATGTGAGCAAGGTGAGGCCTGGGGGTTAGAGCAGGTATTGTCTGTGTTTTCCAACTGTATCAACTGATCTAACAGACATGGGCTTGGATCCACAAGCCCTATTTCCTGCCTGAAGCAGTGGCGGCCAGTTTTGCTCTTATGCAAGCCAAAACAGCTTCGCTTGCATCAGCTGTTTTGTGAAGTATTTATGGGTTTGTACTATGGGGTGTCCCAAGTTTCATGGTCCTTTCCTGCTTATATGTGTGTGCAGCTTCTTGTAAAACTTCTCTACTCTTTGCTGCTTATGTTTATTTGACTGCCATGATTACCCTGCTACCAATAGAAGCTGATGGATGAAGGGATTGAGAGCAGCCCTGTGGAGAAGGGCTTACAGGGGGCTGGTGGATGAGAGGCAGGATATGTGCCAACAACGTGTGCCTGAAGCCCCAAAAGCCAAATATATCCTGGGCTACATCCAAAGCAGCGTAGCCAGCAGGGCGAGGGAGGGGACTCTGCCCCTCTGCTCTGGTGAGACCCCACCTGGAACACTGCATGCAGCTCTGGGGTACCCAGCACAGAAAATATTAGATTTTCTAATCTTAGAATCTAAGATTAGATTCCTGTTAGAGGAAGTTGAGACTACAGCCATGAAAATGATCGGAGGGTTGGAACACCTCCGCTGTGCAGAAGAGCTGAGAGAGTTGGGGTTATTCAGCTGGGACAAAAGAAGCCTCCAAAGTCCAGGGAGAACTTATTGCAGCTCTGCAATACCTAAAGAGGGCTTATAAGGAAGATGGGGACAAACTTTGGTTTGGTAGGACCTGTAGTGATAGGACAAGGTGGAAGGGTTTTAAACTAAAGAAGGGCCGAAGAAGGTCTTTATGATGAGAGTGGTGTAACACTAGAACAGAGTCCCTGTTGCCCAAGTTTGGAAGGCACATGCAGCTCAACAGAGAGTCCCTCTGTCTCTTAAGACTGTTGAAAGTTTTTGGTTGAATATCATGTGGCACTAGCCAAGCAGATATTTAGCTGACAAATTTGCCTTACTCTGTTATTCTGTCCTCTGCAAGAACATGGATAACACAGTACCTTGTGTCTTTCTGGAGGAGAAATTGAGGCTGTGGGGAAAAGAGTTTGCTGATCGTGGAAGCCAGATGTTCCCACTTGGCATTCAATGTGTCTCCCTGTCCATCTCAGAGTGAGGCTGCAAGGCTGGGTTCAGTGGCAGCCCTTCTGAATTTGTTGCCTGTTCTGGTTTATGAAATAAGCTCAATAAAACCTATTCCATATGTTTATTTTACCAGAAAACCTATTTGTTTGTGATACCACAACTGAACATGTTAATGGATATTTAGTCCCATCCAGGATAAGGCAAAGATTTGCTCTACAAGGAATTTTAAATCTAATGTTAGTTCTGCCTTAGCCTGGATTATGCAAGTGCTGACAAAAATTAATTTGGTGATTTATTCCTGATGAACAATTCAGGGTTTTCCTTTAGGAATTCTAAGATTGTTCTTACCTAGTAATTAAATCTTAATAATGTTTTTGCCAAAAGCAGTATATTGTTTGCAAGGGGGGAGATCCCTCTGTATCTGTCTGTCTGTCCTCCTCCCAGTCGTGTTTGCCTTGTCAGTTTTTCAATCTCTGACTCTGCAAACTGATACCTGGATCCGCTGTGCTTGAACAATCCCTGTTCTGCATCTTGCCAGGAGTCATTTTGTTTTGTTCCGCTGGCGTCCAGAGGAGGTTTTCCTTGCCGGGAATGACACGCTTTGTGTGCCAGGAGCCGCGGGTGCGCAGTGAGACGGGCACAGGGCCATCGTGAGCAGTACCTGCCTGCTGCCAAGCGGGGACATGCGCCTGACATCAAAGGGCTCCAGGCAGGAGGCCCTGGAGAGCCCCTGCTTTTCATCCATCCCGAGGGATTTCCTGGCAGAGTTACCTTTACCTTGGGTAAAAGACTTCTGTCCTTGTAATAGCCAGCCTGGAAAGCTGTATGTGTGTGACAGAGCAGGGAAACTTGCTAGATTTAGAAAGAGATAGTATGTAATGCAGTGTGCAGATGTGTTTGTGTATATTGTCTTGTTGTGTAATTAATCCCATATGTATCCTGCTCTGGATTCTGGTATCATGTTTGTCTTTCCAGGACTTGAGTCCTTACTTTGCTCTCCCCAAACCCATAGAATCAACAAGGTTAGAAAAGGCCTCTGAGATCATCACATCCAGCCTATGACATAACACCACCTTGTCAACCAGACTATGGCACTGAGTGCCATGTCCAGTCTTTTCTTAAACACCTCCAGGGATGATGACTTCACCACCTCCCTGGACAGCACATTCCAATGCCCAGTCACCCTTTCTGTGAAGAATTTATTTTTGATGTCCAATCTAAACCTCCCCTGGTGCGGCTTAAGACTCTTGCTGTGTCCTCTTGTCCAGTTGCTGATTTCCTGGGAGAAGAAACCAACTCCCACCTGGCTACAGCCTCCTGTCAGGTGGGTGTAGAGAGTGATAAGATCTCCCCTGAGCCTCCTCTTCTTCAGGCTGAACAACCCCAGCTCCCTCAGAGGCTCCTCACAGGACATGTGCTCCAGATCTTTCACCAGCCTTGTCGTCCTTCTCTGGACATGCTTCAGCATCTCAACATGCTCTAAATGTCCTTTAGCGTTATTCTGAAAGAATTCTGCAGTCTTCTCAAATGCTATATTACTGTTATTATTTTGTTTCTAGGAATGCTCATAAAAGCCATGCGTTCTTTCAGGAAGGGGAATGGTTATCTTACTGGTTTTCAATATCATTGCCATCATCAAAATAATGCTCTGTGTTACTGGCTGTGTCAGGATAATCTTCAAAAGCAGGAAGTCAGTAAGTTCTACAAAACCTTTTGGACAAAGAGTTAGGTTTGTAGATGAATTAATTACCATGAAAAAAGCAACACCAGAAAAAGTAACAGAATCTGATCACCTGTCTCTTGCTCAGACTACTACTTATATATGTCCTAATGATAAATCTTGAAAATTAAACATTGATTTTCTTTCAGCTAAGGACAAACTATGACAATACAATCTATTGGAATGCAGTTTTCTTTTAATTGTTTTCATTCTGGAACCATATTCTGGACTATGGGACTTTCCAATTTAATGTACAAACCTTTTTTTTTTCTCCCAGGCAAGAGTCAAACAGATATGTATGTGTATCATATTGCTCATTTCTGTAACAATTTCTAGATTTTTACTTTTGGGAGTACACATAAATATTGCTAGATGTGAAATATTTAGAGCATGTAGGGCTGAAAAATGGGGTTATATCACCTAGCTTTATCACAGCTTTGTCCTTTGCATGACTCAAGGACTTACTCTGCTATGGAAATTACATGCATATTCTTGGAGAAACCTTTTCTTTCCCTTTCTTTGTTTTGTTTACTTTTGCAGACAGAGTCTACATGATGGTGATAAAAATTAAACCTCTGTAGAGTTTTGCCAGGAAGAATATTGGGATACTTTCCCATTCTTCTCTTGTTTGTCTTAGAGGACTCAAGGAGGATTTGGTTTGGTTCTGGTTGCCAGTGACATGTGCATTGCTGATGCCAGAAAGACCTTCAGGAGACACAGACACTGTCATGCAGGAGCTACCAGTAGTGACAGCTGCATGTGATTTAGAGAAGGTATTCAGTAATTCCTCCTGTTCTTCTCATGTGAGTTTGTGAAAGTGGATCAAAATGGTGGTTTCCACTGCCCAAACCAGTGACCAGTGTAGGAGTAAAGCTTTTTTTTGTGAGTCAAATTGTCTGCAGCACATGCCAGTGTTAAAGTCGTGGCACCACAGCCAGATCATTTTAGTATGGAGCATGTTGCAAGGAGAAGTTTCTGAAAGACCCATTTTGAAAGATCAAAAGATTTCAAGATGTGCATGTGTTTCACAGTCAGCAATTGGTTTCATGTCAAGCCTTGGTATGAGATTGGGTTTGGATTTTGCCTATCTGAAGCAACACAGCAGTAAAGATTTACCTAGCTTATAGTGTTAAGAATTGCATTCAAAGTAATTTACTGAATGACTAGTACCAGAATTAATTTCCTTCAGGTACTCTTGTTGGGCAAATGCACTGAAAAAGGAGGTGCTGCCTTCACTTCACCAGAGGTAGGATCCATACCCTATTGTCTAGCTTGGATAAATTTCCTTATACTATATAGGACATTCAATTTCTTTGAGTGCCTTTAAAAATGGAAATATTGTGACAATATAATGTGATGCCCCTAGGTGTGTCAGAGTTTCCTCTGGATTTTCACTCTGAGCAACCTGCTTTCCTCCTCTCCCAACCACAGACTATCAGAGCATTCTTCAGTTCTCCTCTTCCCACATTTCCCTGTCTTCCTCCGGCTCCCAAAATCCATCTCCAGGTGCTGCCCTCCCAGTATAGTGCCAGTAGCAGAAGCCAAATAAGTTGCAACTGGTTTGACTCAATGCTTTTGCTCCCATTTTGTGCCCTCCAGGCACTCAGGCTTTGTCCCAAATGTAGCACTGCACTGCCTTGCACTCTGTTCAGCAGGAGAATTAGTGCCATTTAAGAGAGTATGGTCATTTTTCTGGTGATTAAAGAGACAGAAGTTGAAGGGTGGCCAGTAAGATTTCCACTGGTCAGTGTCAATACCCCAGTGAGAACCCTGGCAATGCCATTACATCCTTAGTGGATTCCCTTTGAGCCAGCCATGAATGCATAAGGATAAAGCCAGGATTCGGTTCCCCATTCAGTCCAGCTCTAGAAATCCAGCTGAAGGCTTTTTTGGTGGGGGGTGGGTGTTGGATTCAAGCCCCAGCAGGTCTTGAAACCACAAAAGGCACCTGCAGGTGCCTTCTGTGCATTTGTGAAAGTCAGGCTCCTCTGGTGGCATGTGGAAGGTATTTTGAGGGATAATGTAAGGAGTATGGGACAATTGCCTGCTCATGGATGTGTACTGTTTTCACTGCCTCCAGTTTTCACCTGTGTTGTACTTAGGTGAAGATGAGGAGAAGGCAAAGTCTCTCCTTTGTTGATTACGCTTAGGCAGTGGATTGCTCCCATATTACTGATGTGATGGGGCAGCAGGAGGGATGGGAGTTAACTGCTCCTGCCTGGTTTCCTGCCTCTTAGGATAAATCTACAGCTTAAGTTTTTTTCTGCAGCCTTCATCATACTGACGTTGATGTCAGTCTGTGCTGACTTGTTTTTTCACTGCAAACAGAAACAGCATTTGATGTGCATATTGTCATTTTCACAGCCCATAAGATCTTCTCAGGTTCCTCAGGTCCTTGGGAGAAAGGAGTTATTCAGCAGCAGCTTTCATTCATGGGAGCTTGGGGAGTCAGGGATGGTCCTCAACGAGGGCAAGCAGCTAATCCCAAGCCTAGCAGTAACCTCTGTCTAGGATGGTCTGGTTATTGGCAATGTAGAGCCTGGGAATAATTTAAGAAAAAAATGAACCTCCCTGAGAAAGGATCAATTCCTGAACTTACTGTCAAACTGCATGGCTACGAGGGAGCCCAGCTGGATCTTTGGGGCTGCAGACTTTTATCCCAACATGAAGCTGAAGCTGGTTGTTCAGAGGAAAAGGCAATGAAGTGCAAAAGTTTCAAAGGCTTCAGCTATTGTTTTTTTTCTACCTGCGGTCAACTCCCTTAGAAGTGAGACTTTCTGGATAAATGAACCTAGGAGACACGGGAATTTCTGCCAGTACAGAGAGGCTGGGTAATCAGTCACATTAATTTGGGGTAAGCGAAGCATGAATGAGGCCTTTACTATTCATTCAATGTTAATCGTATTGTTAGCTAGAATAACAAAACTGACTCTGTAGAAATCCAGTCTAATTTCCTTTTGTTGTAAAGTTAATCCAACCATGTTGTTATTGCATTGAAGTTCCGTCTTCCTGAAAGATCTTTGACATTGCCTTAACATCTCTTTCATAAGCTTAATTCTCCTAATTGAATATTGTTTTGGTATTTAGCAGAGAAAACCACTCCACATACTTTGTGAAAATAAACTTTTAATCATCTGTATACCCTTGAAAAGGGAGACTACCAAACATGCATCCAGGCAGAGTATGATAACTCTGAAATAATAAGGAATAATCAGGTGAGAAATCTTAATATAAATAGGGACATAGACATTTTCCAAAAGGTAAAAACACATGAGAAATATTAAGTAAATCCCCCTCCAAAGATGAGACAGACAGCTATGTGTTTATACTCGTTTCAGGGGTGAGAGAAAACAAGGCTTGGAAAAGATGTCTTAATCAATGTTATTTAATCTCTATTTTGACTCAATTAATAATTAGATCATATGTATTGCCTAAACTTTGGCTAATGATGGTTCTTCCTTAATATGTCCTAAAAATACAGAATCACAGGGAAGAAACGTTTAGGTCAGTCAATCAAAACAATCCCAATCTTGACTTTTAATGATGACATAATCAAATAAGTTTAAAAGTACAATTAAATTCCATTTTCAAGTCTGACTTTTGAGTATGCTTTGTGCCCCCAGCTTAAAGCATTGCCTCCAGATATCCTTGCATACTTCATAAACAAAAGCACAAAAAAAATGTATACACAGACACAAGCTAAAATTCACTGGCAGCCAATGCATCTTTCAGCCAACTGCACTCGTGTGGTGCTTGTTCTTAGTAATTTAGTGCTATTTCTTTTGTGTCAAATTCATACAATGTTGAGTTTTCATCACAGAAGCAATGAGGTCATACTCAACTGGTTGCTCAGATCAATGTAGGGAATGCTACTGAGACATCCCAAGTGTCAGTATAACCATCTTCTCCAATAACCATCTTCACCACATCTACCTTGATGTGCTTAAGCTGAGTTAAGAGTGCAGGGGGAGGCTGGGTCTGCCCTTTCCTCCTGGCACTCCCCTCTGTGTGGGTGTCAGTAACTGCAGTATGGTGCCACTGAGTGGAACACTGGGTGCAGGTTGAGAACACACTGAGACCTGATACATTGAATGAGTGGGCTGAGGTTAATGCCTGGTCAGACCCACAAGCTGATCTGACACCCTGTGTGGCAGCAGCACCCCCAGCCCTGCCTGAGAATGACTATGGGAACATGACATGGCCATGACTGAGGTGCCAAGTCCACACTGAAAGGACATGGTGTTTTTCTCTTAGGCAGAAAGGAGCACCAAGAAAGGACACCCCAAATTCCACCCGGTTTGAAAACTGGGGAGGATGTACTACATTTTAGCTCACGGCACTCCTGGAGACTCATTACCTGGAGGTTCTTGTTGTTATCAGTGCAAAGTGGTTGTCTCTGCCTGCAGGTACCAAGGTGAGGCCATAAATTGACAATGGGGAAGCACTTTCCCTGATATTTGTTCTCTTTTTTCTTCGTGTGTCATAAAATAATTAACAGATGTCTGTGAGAGATTCTCAGTAATGGATTGTTTTCACTGTTTTGTGGATGTAGGAGCTGCCTCCCAGGATAATCCCAGGTCCACACCTAGGTCAGTGTCCTATGTTCCAAACTGGTCAACGTTGCTGGGAAAAATGCCCATAAACGCTGTAATAACAGGTTGCCCATATGTTCCCCTTGGCCTCTGTGTGATGCCTGAGTACCAACAAAGCTTTTTTCTTTTTCTCCAGCGTGTTGAGGAAAATGAGAACATTTTTGTAGGTTGCATTTTAGGGAAAGTGTCCTGAGGACTGTCTAATGCTCCCGAGGTTTCTGAGTGCTACAAAAATATGACATACTTATAAGCACATTTCAGTTGTAATGCTAATCAACTGAGGCTGACATCTGGCATTTTGTTAGGGAAGATTTTCAGTCCTACAGTGCTTTTTAAAGTTGTTCTCCTGCATAATCTATTACTAGGCCATTGCCTGCTGCATGGTCCCCAGTACTCCCAGTACTGGGATTTTCATGTGGGGGTGAGGGGCAATTTCTGACTGGGTGGGCAGGGGGTCTCTGCATCCTCATCTTCAGGTGCTCCTGGTGAGACTGCAGCCCCAGCCCCATGAATGGAAGGGGTGTGAGGTGAGCCATGCTGGAGATCTCCAGCCCAGCAGCTCAGCCATGAGCTCCCCCAACCACCTCTGATTGTCCATCAGGTGCTTTAGCAGGCACAGGTAAGTACAAGGTCAGATGGTTTCCAGATCTTGACTGCTAGAATTATGGCTCAGGTGTTGCATTTTTTATTATTAGCTGGTATTACATTTGCCTGCTTGTGTCCCAGAAGTATTTTAATCTGCTATTTCAAAGTCCCCTAAGCGACACAGTTTTAGTTGCCATATCCTTTTCCTGGTCATGACATCTTATTTCTCCTCTTTGACTTAAGATTCTTTTTTTTTAATGGAGCTTTTTGGCTTTGCACCTCAGTGGACAGAGTATAATGGCCTGTTGGGAATTATTTTTCTTCAGCAGAGACTGGGAGATCATTGTTCACTTCTGGAGAGGTCGTGGCTGGGTGAAGGCCAGTAGACATGACCAGCACCTTTTTGCACTATCCTGGAGCAGTTTCATGTGATTGAGGTGACTTTCATTGTCCCTCAGGATAAATCTGGCTTCTTTTAATCATTTTCATTTTGCAAGAAGCTGGGGACAGAAACTGTCCTCAAGAAATTTTGTTATGAAAATGTAGTTGGGGCTATGGCTGTTTTGTTTAATAGCGTTGTTAACAGATAGAATCAAATGTCCAAAGTTCTTTTAGTTTTGACTGAATGGTGTAAGGTTACTTAATTTCCATTGACTTTTGCAAACAATATTGGAGAACAGGAATTATGAAATATAAAATTAGTTGCAAAGTTATCAATCTTCAAAATTATTGGTTTTAATCACGTGCCTTTTAATTAATCTACAATTGTTGCTTTGAATTTAAATTTGTATTGTAATTGCTAAAGTCTAGTTAAATAACAATATATTATTTAAAAGAGAAGAAGGGAAAACAATCTGCTCTGATAATGTCTTACTTCAAGCATAGATTTCTGCACCCCTGCCATTGCTAGCCCCATCTGACATCAGTAATATTTTCTGTTGGGAGAAAGACTGCTTCTCACTGAGATGTAATTAAGCAGTAAATTAGTGTTGGTCACGCGAACGGTGAAAACTCTGGAGCTCTTTGCTGGTGTGTGCAGTGACACAGCCCCAAGCTGAGGGCAGAGGATGTGTAGAGCTGCAACAGCCCTGCCCAGGGCAGATATGAGTGTGAGATGGGGAGCCTCCTGTGCCCATCCTGCCAGAGTGCCCTGCTCTCCTTCCAGGGCTGTGATGAGGGTGTGCTTTCAGCACTGAGGAGCATGGAAAACCCATGGCTGATCGATGTAGATGGAAAAGCAGTGGAATTGGATGTTGTAGCCCACTGGTTCTTAGTATGTGTCTTTTGACATGTCTTCTTAGGCAAGTTAACTTTCAGGTTTTCTTTGGTCAAGAAGAATATGAAAGGCATATAGTGGCTGATACATTACAATCAGGAACAGAGAAATTAGTTGTATCATTAAGGAAGGTGACAGGTGATACAGGCATTTTGGAGAGGCAAAGCATGAAAGGGCAATGAATGAACCATCCTCTGCATAGGTTAGGAGCAAAGATTGCTGCCTCTTGTTAGTTTTCACCCACAGCTATCATAAAGGGACATGGTATCATGGATGTTATTCTGTGTGTTATTCAACCACAGTCAAGGAAGCCTCTTGCAAAAGCTGGTATTTTAGAAGCACTCTGCTACTCCCTGTTTTGGCAGAGAGATCAGGGATGAGCAAAGAGATATTCTCATGCTCTGAAAGCCACAGCTTTTCCCATAAGACGGGGAAACATGAAGGTGAGTCGGTTTGCAGGAGCTGATGCTGCGCTTGTGTCTCTGTGAGGCGTCTCTGAATAAAGGAGCACAGCTTCCAGCACTGTCGTTTCAGCACTTTGCCTACTTCAAACACAATGACAGGTGTTGTTTTGAATTAGAGGCAGTGTAGTCATCATCAAAATTACAGTATGATGAGCTTTAGCATTTACCAAGAGCTATGTATCTTTGGTATGTTTATCAGTATTTTATCTGCAAGATTGGATTGCCTCAGCAGAAAAGTTGACATTGAACAGCTTTCTGGATTCTCTCAAGCACCGTAAAACACAATTATCTCTGCTCAAACACTCTGCAGATAAACTAGAAAATTAATTACTCTCAAATACTATCCTAACAGTCCTGTAAAAGCACTGAAATAGCTCCTGAAACCTAAAAATCCCAGTGAGAACAATTTTTCTTATTCTACATAGTTACTTGAGGCCAACTCTACATGTTGTTTAGTTGAGCTTCACCTCAGTGGCATTCAGATTAAAAACAAAACATTGATCAGTGTTTTTTCTGTCAGTTTTGCACTCAGCCAGCCGGGCAGGATTACTTTTCCCATGAAGCTGCTGAGGCTCTGTCACACAGAGCCAATACTTGGAGACCTGGAGTGAGTCCAATCTCCCAGTGGTCACCATGTCCCCACACTTCCAAGGGGAAGAGCTCCTCAGGAGCTGTGGTTGTGGCTGTGTCCTTTCTGTGAGCTCAGAGGGAAGGGTTTCCATTAAACTGACCAGCTCTGATGCCTTGAATGGATTGTGGAAATAATCCATTGGCTCAAAGAAAGGAGGTAGGCAATAGGCAAAGCAAACAGATTTTGCCACCTTTTTCTTCTAATCAAAAGAGAAAGGAAATAATTGGTTTTGAAAGTGGCACTGTTCAGCAGGCCAGCACTTCCACCTTCTCTAGGTGAGCCATGGAGTTATTTGCTCTGAGTATAAATCATCTCAAAAAGGGGGGATAAGACAATGGATCTATAGTTGGCAAATGACACCAAATATTTAACTTAGAAAAGAAAAAAAAAAGAAAATATGCAAATACTTGATTTATTATTCATTGGCACCAGCTATTTCTCCTTAGAGCAGGCAGACTAGGAAGAACAATTAACTAAGGTCTTTTTTTTGGTGTGTGGTAGGGGGGAGCACAACCCTTTCAGGTTACAGCATGCAGTGGAGTAAAAAAGTATTTCTGTCCCTCTTGGATGATGAATGAGAGCAAGCCCTAATCATACCTCTTGCTGAGAGACAAAATTCACTGTATCTTTGTGCCATGGGGTGGCCTGGCCCTCACTGTGGGACAGGACTCAGCCTGGCATGGCACTGAGCAGCTGTGTCCCAGCTGAGGTGACAAGGTCTGGGATCAGTGTTTGCACTGGTGAGCCAGCCAAGACCTTCACAAGCTGCTGACAGGAGTGATTTGAACAATGAATTTACCCCAAGGGATGTTGGATTAATTTGCAGATGGGATGGAGGGAAAAAGCTAGATGTGACTGATGACAGAACACAGAAAACCCCCAGCTGATGTAGTTAGTGATTTAAAAAAAAACAACTCAAGTGCCAGACTGGGTAAGGGACAGAGTGGAAAAAAATTACATGGGGTTATTATTTTTCCTTTCGAGGAATTTGCTGTCCACTTTACTAGGAACATGATTTCTGTTCTGTTTGTCTGTTGTTTAGCAGAGCAGAGAGTGGTCTGGACCAGGCAATAAAAATTAATGAGAGCAGGAAAAGATCTCTGGGAAATACAACAGAAAAAATAGATTTTTTCAGCTAGAGTGGAGATGAATGGAGGGACATGTGGAAGGATGTGCATTAACAAACAGTACACAGGAAGCAAATTGGCCCAACTGACTTTCCTTCTAGTACTAGCATAAGAGGGGATTTTGTAAAATGAATCCATTAATGTAAAATGAAAGACTTAAAAGAAAGTGTTAGCAATCTTAGAAAAAGGAACAAGCCAAATGTATTTCAAAAGCCCTGCATATCCTAAATCATCCAATTATACAGCCTTTGCAGTAATTGTATCACTATCACAGTATTACCATTTTACAAAATATCACATTGAAATACAGCTTTTTTTTTTTTTTTTTTTNTTTTTTTTTTTTGGATGGCAGGATTCAGTAAAGAGTAGGATGGTTTTATAATTGGAATAGCCTTAATATTCCCCATCTCCACTTCAAAAATGTAATTGTGCATTTTTTGGATAGCTAGCTAGAGGCAAACATTGCTGAATTTTTTGTCCTGCCTTCTAAGAGGAAATAAATAAAACATGTCAGAGAAATTTTGCGTTGAGATGCTGGTGAAATCCAACACTCAGGCCTCAAGAAACAGAGGGGCTTTTGGTGAGGGCCCATGGGGTACCTGCCTGATCTGCCAAGGCAGTGCCATGGGGCAGGGATACAGCCCTCTTGTGTCCGTGGCCAATAAGCAGTGGCTCTTCCTTCTTGGTATTCTCTGGAGAAATCACTTGGACCTTTGCAGTGATGTGGAAAGGCTAAATCTTGTTTCAGACCCGAGGAGCACTTGCTTTGGATTCCTCAGAATAATGGGTCAAGTGAGAGGTCCCTCACTCCTTAGTTTTGGTCTCAAACATTTTACTGTGTCCCCCTTGGTTACTTGGGGGTTTCCAGTGCCTTTCAGTGCCATCCAGCAAAGTCCATCTCCAGTCTTTTTTTTTTTCCCCTGGATGAATATGTGGGAGTGCACACAGTGTGACACAGGTCCTCCCTCCTGCTAAATGGAGAGGTCTGCAGAGCTGAGCCCTGCTCTGTTTCCAACCAAACTTGTCCAGTGAGGTTTTTGCATAGAAGTAAGCAAATTCATCCACTTTTTTTTTCTGCTTAGTACTTTCAAAGGTATTTCTCTAGAATTGCTCCACTGGTCAACTAAAAAGTGTTTTTATTGTTGTCATAGTGTAATGAGATTTCCTTTTGGGATGTTTTTATATACCTTTCAAAGTAGAACCAAACCAACTATAGTTGGTTTCTTATGCAATTGGAACTGTACAGGCTGCAGTGATAATTTCCCTCC
>WBNO01022365.1:68810-133534 GCA_013400575.1 Peucedramus taeniatus
TTTCTTTTTAAATTGGTTTCTGATCTCCCATTTTATATAAAACTGCTTACCTGGGACAGGAATTTTTTAAGTGCCACACATTCTACTATTTCCATTTTCGTTTTGTTGAGCTTTTCCCCCTGAAATGTGAGAGTAATGCCTAGTAATTAGTGCAACAGTTTGTGCCAAAGCTAGTAAATTAAAGGCTTGATCTAAAGCATGAGGTCATCTCTCTATTTTTATTCACCTAGTAGTAAGTACAGATGTCAAAAGCACTCTTCTGTTTCCTGCTCCATGCTCACAGCAGGCAGAGAGGCACCCAGAGAAGGCTATTTAACCTGCAAATCTGAAACCCTTAAGTTGGAGATGATCTGCCATTTGGAGATGCTCTCTTTTCCCTTTGCCAGAGAAGGAAGCCTCCATGATTAGATTAGGCTAATCTAGCCTACACCTAGGTAAAACAAGTGCCATCCAAATTTACCAATTTACTGACACACTTACAAAGGTCTTTAGGCCACGAGGTTGTGCAATGTCCCACTGGCCAGAGTGTTCATTGAGAATTCTCAGAATAATCCTGGTTTGATACCTGGACTGGAATGCAAAATTTATTCAAGGGAAAAACGATCTCATAGCAATGTTAAACAAAAAGTGCTGGCTTTCTTAAATAATACTAAGTACCATGATGTTTAAATTGAATTAAAAATGTTTCATTTTCATATGCAATTGTTTCATTTTTTTTCCTGCCTTTGTCCTGATTACATACACCATTTGTACAAAGAACAAATTAAGGAGATTCAACAAATATTCTTCAATGGAAATTGAATTTAGCCAAGAATAGAAATGACAGATCCAAAGGCTAAATCTCAGTTGTTTAAACCCCAGTCCCTCCTATAAAATAAAGATATGTAGCATCCCTGGGTGAGGCTCTATTTAGTATATATAAAGAAGGTTTTGAAAGTTTGAGAATTTTTTTTTTTGTTCTTCTTCCTTGTCCTCTGGTACTTTCTGTAGGCTCCCCTTCACCTTCTCTTTTTTGTTGAAAGACCCTGAGATTAAGAAACTCTGGGGTTTCATAGCATGAGAAAGCCATTTTTTCAGCCAGAGTTAATCTCAACCACAGTACCCTTGGGGGAATTGATAAAGTGAGGTGAGCTTTATTTAAAAAAAAAAAAAAGCATGTTAATTTTATTACTACTTTTTCTATCTAAATATTCATAGACCACAGCAAGATACCCCAGCAAAAGCCATTATAAAGACACTAGGAAGTTTTAATCCTTCTTCTCTTTTTTTCCCTCTTCTTATTGCTGTTTAGCAGCTGCTTCAGGTCAGTCTCCAAGTAAAATGTCCCTTGGATTTCTCCTCATTTGCAGTCCTCATCATATGAAATACACAGCCATGGCTGGCCCTGGTGGGTCACAGCTAAACCTCTTCTCTCAAATAGCAATGCAAGGTTTACCTTTTTCTTTATTTTTTGGCAAGTGATTTATCCACAGTTTGACAACACATTACAAATCCAAGAGTGGGGTCATTGCAAAGGGGACTTAGGTTTTTCTCATTAATTTTGTACCTCCATTTCTTAGTTTCAGATGTGTTTGTCTGGAGTGCTTTTAATTAAAGTATTAGTCAAAAGGACCTCATTCCTTATTTGGGCTCAAAAATCCCTGGATGAGGGACTGCCCTGTCGGTCAGACAGCAGGGACATGTTTACTCAGCCTCTTTTTCTGTGATTTCTGATGCTGCACAGGGAAATTGCCTGTGTCCTGATCTGATTTAGATTATTATCAGGTCTAGGGGAATGACATTCAGATCAAATACATTAAAAAAAAAATCCAATATGCTATGAATTCCAAACAAAGCTGAAGTTTGCCAGGGATGTAATGACACCAGCCTGTTGTGCTCTTCCACAGCAGCCTGTAATTATCTCTCCTCAAACTGTGCATACATCATTGAGGAGGCTGATATATAAATAAAAAGGCTGCATTAATTTCAAGCTACATTAGGAATGCAGGAGTAAAAATAACCTGACAGAAGAAAGGGCAAAATTAGAATAAACTTGACTGAGGTTTCTAGGGAAATATAGAGCAAGGAGGAGAAAAAATGTCAGAAAGCAAAAAAGTTTGATATTGTTGCAGGATTACATCCAGCATGTGGGCTCTGCAGCCTCCTGCAAGGTGTTACTCTTGCAGAATCATAGAATTGTATAGACTGGAAAAGACCTTTAAGATTACAATGTCCAACAATAAACCCAGCACTGCTGAGTTCACCACTAAACGTTGTCACCAAGTGCCACATCCACACATCCTTAAACACCTCCAGAAATGGGGAGTCCACCACTTCCCTGGGCAGCCTGTTCCAATGCTTGACAACCCTTTCTGTAGATTTCTGCTAGTATCCAATCTAAACCTTCCCTGGTTTGATCATTACAGGCTGGGCAAAGGCAGGGCTGCAAAGGCATAATGAAACCCCTGGCTTTTCATCTTTTCTTCTTCAAGGTCATAAAGGAAATGTGATCACATGAAGCCCAGTGTGATTTTCTAAATTGCACTGTATGTGCAAGGTGAACATGTTTTATGAAAATGGGTAGATGGAGCTGGCAGAGGCTCTCAGGGAGGTGATGGATACTCTTGCTTTCCCTCCGCTATTTTGGAGTCTGCAGTTCAAAAGCTTTTATGTGCCTGAGTACCAGCTATTCAGAATAGAGGATTATATTGGGACTGAAATTTTACATGAAGCTTGGATTTGACATGATAAATCAAGGTCTCTTCCCACCCTCCCCGTCTCACAGTTTATCTCTTGCATCTAAACACAGATACCCTCCATGTGCTCCCAGGAGATGCTGGTTTGGCTTTTAAAACAAACTCTTTCAGGTTAAGGGACAATTCTTTATCATTTTTATTTTTCCATGTCTGCTGTGTTCAATCAGGAAGGAGGTGACTGTATTTTTCAAACCAGCATGTTACAAGTTAAGCTTTTAAAGCCATGATTTGGTACACAAATAAGAGCGATTCAGTTCCTGGAAGAGCTGAGTGATTTCAGCACATATTCTGCTGAAATCCCAAGGGTGACCATTTTGGCTAGGAGAGCATGTATGCTACAGAGGTTTTTAAAACAAACAAAATCAATTCTAATCTTACATGTTTAGAAATCAAGGCCCTTGTTAGAAGAAAGGAGCAGCAGGATGAGTTACCTGCCTGGTGTGCAGCCAGGTCCTTCTCAGAGAGCATGCTGACACCTGTCCCTGAGGTGGTCAGCAGTCAGTCTTGCTGCTTTATTTTTCTTGAGCTCATACACCAGATCTAACTCTTCTGGCTAGGAGCCAAATGAAGACTCTCATCAGCATCACCCTCTTGGAAATCTTCCTCCAGGTCTCTGGCAGGGGCTTTTCCTGGAGACAAAGCCTGGTGCTCCTGACCCCTGAGAGGGAGCTGGTGCCTAGAGCAAGGAGGGAGGACAGGGCTGAGGTGGGTCCCACACAGCACTGCCACGAGTGGGGGGTGCAGCACCAACAGGGGTCAGGAAGGGCTCACCATGTTTGGGCAGTGAATGCCAAGATGAGCAGGAGAGGTGAGACCTGGCCTTGAATCCCCATCCTGCCTCGTGTAGGGGAGCACTCTGTGGGGCAACAGTGCTCTGGCAACCCCAGAGTCCCATGAAAGTGTGAGCTGGTGGTTGTCCAGTGTTTGGGGGCTTTCCTGTGCCTTTTCTGAATGTGCAAGGCCTTCCTTGTAATCTGATCCCAAATTTGACTGGAATTCAAGATTTTATTTTCTCTCTTACATACTTTGGTATTTGGGAAAGAGAAGTGAACCATGCAGAAACAAATTTCTGTTTGGTTTTTAAAGGAGTATGGCCTTAGTTTTCTGTGTGACATAGTAAGGCTTAATGAGTTACCAAGGGCAGGCAATGAGCAACCAAGCTTTTTTATACCAGGCATCTTACAGAAATCCATTAAACCCTGAGCATTGATAGATCATACTTTCCACTAGAGTTTAAGATTACATTGCTGCTACTTCTGCTATGACTAGTATTGTAGCCTATATTCAAATATGGGTATTCTATGGCAGGTTTTACTAGACTGTATATCCAAGTTAATCTCTGTAGCTTGATTGAATGGCACCAGTGAGAAACCTGATTCATGCAACACAAGCTAACCACTTGCTGCCCTATAAATACTTGAGAACTGGCTTTTTCTTGGGTGCCTGCAGGAGCCAATCCAAACAAATTCTTCTTCTGGCAGAGGTTGCTGAAGGACATGGAAAGTTTTCCTCTGGGGTAACTGCGTTTGACTGCAGAAATACTGAAGTAACAAATGATTGGGAAAATGTGTCAATTTTTTTTCTCCTTTCTTTTCTCATCATTGTCTGTTGCTTGCTCTTTGCCACATCAGTCTCTTTAAGAGGGAGCTGTTCCAGCTGCATCAAAACAATTTTCTTTTAGGAGTGCATGTTTTTCTTTTGTTGATCAAAAGCAATTAGAGTGAGAAGAGCTGACAGTTTCACTGAACTGTCAATGAAAATACTGTAATGAACAGTTCATTTTGAAATAATGATTCCCCCATTAAATTATCTGTAGCCCTGGTGGGAGAAGAACTGTGTGAGGACAATAAGTATTGTTTGTTGCAGCCATTTATGTGTTGATCTTTTGATATTTTCTAGGAACACTGTGGTATCAGTATTTTGAAAGGAACATTGGAAAGAGTGAAAGAGGCTGCACTGTACCAGGATCTGACCTCACACTGGTGACCACAAGAAGTTTCCTTCTCATCTCAGGAAGATTTGGGTGTTTTGCCTCTGTCAGAGCTTTGCTAGAAAGACAGACCTCTGTGGACCTCTATTAAAAATGGGAGAAGTATGCCAAGCCTAGCTTACTGATCTTAAATAATGTTATCTGTTGATTGCTTCATAATCCCAACTATGTGGGTGATTAATTAACCTTTTATTTTTAATGTGAACATAAATGGTTTGCAGCACAGTCCTCTTACCATGGGAAGGGTTCTGTAGGACACCGTATGTCTTGATGTGGGCTGTTAGGTGTGCAAATATACAGATCTGTACCTCATTTCATAGGCAATTGCATGCAAAGACCATCAGCAGGTGTTAATGCAGCACATCTCTGCACCAGGCATGGCCCACCTGGGAGACCCCAATGGCTCCTGGTGGTCATGGTCCCATGTGAGCTTTGCCTGCCCTGCCCAGAACTGAACAGACCAAGGAACTGCTCATGAGGAGACGTAGGCACAAAACCAGTTGCTAAAAAGATGTTACATTGGTGGAGCATCAGAGGAGTTTGCTCACCTCATGCAATGTGCTCAACATGTTTTAGATATACCTTGCCTTACCTAAAATCCATTTAAAAAAATGTGCATGTTGCTACTAGACTGTACCAGGAATGGAACTTAGAACAATGGAACTTTTGTGCTCTTAAATGCTCCTTCTCCCTGGACTTTCCCAGGACCACCCATGCCCAGGCTTTTCCTGCTTTCTACTCTCCTTTTCATGACCTTCCATATTTTATACATCTATGGCTTTCCCCTCATTCCTAGAAAGGTTTATCTCTGGCCCTCTCAGCCCCACCCTTCTTCTCCTGTTATTCTTTCCCCAGACAGGCTCTCCCTAGGCTGAGACTGATCCTTGGGTTTATGAAAGCACAAAGGAGAAGAGCCTCCTCTTCTCTTTGCTGTCTGATCCCCTGTTGTGCTTGACCTATTCCAGGCCAGGAGCCACCACAGCTGAGCAGCTGCTACCCCTCTCTGCAGCTCACAGACCAACCTGCACTGCCTTGTTCCACAGCCACAGCAAAAGGAGACCGAACACCCCCTTCACTCTTCATCTGCTGATGTCTTGTTTACCTCCCTAACAAAGCAGGCAGGGGATCTTATGCCTGGCCTTCCAAGTCTCCTCTAGAAAGGGAAATTTCTCAAAAAACATCTGAAGCTAACCTGTCTCAGAAATGGTAGAGCTCATAGTTTTCCCTAAGTGTTCTCTCCTTAGCCTGGAATTTGAAGGACTTCTCTGCTTTGTTCCCAGGCGAGGGCCAGGGATGTGCTTACCATGACCTTCCTGCAGTGTATCAAATGTTGAAGGGCTTCTCCTTGGTGCAGTCTGCTGAAGCACTTGTGACACCCTCAGGATGGCACCATTTACTCAGAACTCATTTTCTTGCACAGGGTCACACAAGAGGTGCCACACTGCTCAGCTTCACACACCTGGTGTGACCACCCACTGTCCCCTCTCTGTGTCTCTGAAGCCAAGGTAGGTGTGCTGAAAACCCCAGAGGAACACGTGGGCTGCAGCAGGTACGTGCAGAGCTCCGACAGCTGGCATGAGTGAAAAGCTTGGCAGTCTGAAGCTTCTCCCTGGAAGGTCTCACCTCCATGTCTGTTTGTTACTCATTAGACCAAATTTATGTCTTGTAGCACAAATATCAGAAATGGCCTGCACACAGCAATGACTGACTGGCATCCATCACACAGGAAGTCAGGCCAAACAGTCAGTAATCCCATTATGATCCTCTTTCCCTCTTGCTGGCCTCTTGGCACTGCTTTTGTAAACATGTCATGGCTGCAGCTCAGTCACTGCTGATCTAACTCAGTTAGGCTTCTGCTTGAACTACTAGAAGTTCCAAAAATATGGAACAAAAACTGCCTTCCTCAAGTATCTTGTGGTCTAGTGTATGACAGCCAGTGCTTAGATACCTGGCTGCATTTCACAATGGGCTTCTTTAAGGGTATAATAACTAGCTAATGCAATTAGCAAGAGTTCAGAAATAGCATTGAAAGCAATAAAAATGGATGATCAAATTGGTGTCTTGTCTCCCAAAGATCTGGAAAAGGGAACATATTCTTTCCTACCAGAATAGCCAAATTCTCCAGATGTTACAGCAACCCTCAGACTACTGCTTCACATTCCCACTACAGTGTTTTCATCTGAGAATTCAGAATTTATTACATATTTTTCTGGTTATGCCTATTTTCTTAGAACAATTCCTTTTGCATACCCTTCAGTGTGTGGATTTTATATTAATTCCTGTGGTAATAAGAATCTGTGAAAAGCCTTCTCAGGAGGGCAAAATGGATCCCAAATTATTATCTCAGCTTAGTTATTACTTTTCCCAATTATTGTTTCCAAGTAAAACTTGTCAGTTTATGCCTTCTGACCCAGATGTAATTATAGCTTGGCTGTCTAATAAGAGATGGTTTAGTGCCAGAACTGGGAAGCCTCCTGTGTAGAGACATAAGGAGACCATTACTTGCAGCTTCTCTTACAGGGGTTGGGTCCTATTTAAATAATGAGAAAACAGTTGTCTGTCTCCAGGAGAATACAATGAATATGGAGGCCTGATGTGGTTTTGGATGGGATTGGCTCAATTTTCCTTCAGTAACTGGTAGAGTGCTGTGTTTAGGATATAATATGAGAATAATGTTGATAACACACTGATGCCAAGTTGTTGCCAAACAGTGCTTGTACTACACCAAGCACTTTTCAGCTTCTTATGCCCTGAGAAGGCTGGAGAGGCACAAGGAAGTGGGAGGAGACACACCTAGGACAGCTGACCCAGACTGGCCAAAGGGATATTCCAGACCATGAGACATCATGGTTAATATGTGAACTGGAGGTAAAGTGGGCCAGGGGTTACTGTGTGGGGACTGGCTGGGCATCAGTTGGCAGGTCATGAGCAATTGTTTTATATACTCTTATAATTTTATTATTATTACAATTATTTTATTACAATTATTATTATTACTTTCTTCCTCTTCTGTCCCATTAAACTCTCTTATCTCAAACAATGCATTTTCTAACTTTTACTCTTCACTCCCCCCTTCCACTGGAGAGGATTGAGTGAGGGCTGGGTGATGCTTGGTTGGCAGCAGACAAACCATGACACGGCCTTTGAGTGAAATGTTTGGTGCTGGTTTTATGCTTTTTTTTGCAGCAGCATGCTGCTTCAGTACAGTCTGATACAACCTCTGATGTATCCAAGCTGGAGATGAGAAACAGCAAACATAACAGTTTTACTGGGCTCTTTGTTAGGATTTTCTATGGGGTTTTCCGTGCTTAAGGAGGTCCCAACTCTATGAGATGCAGGAGTGACTTCCTGCTACTCTTCCTGTGGCTGGAGCTTCTCCCCTGCTAGAAGCCATGCCAGACAAAGTTTCCAGGTGTCTGCTGATGCTGGAGCCATGCCAAGCCTTATTTCTTCATGCTGAGCACCATCAGAAAGATGGTGCAGGGTAGAGTTGAAAATTATCACCTAATAATTGTGCACAATTGGGCTGTGTGCAAGCTTTCAAGAAGTGACAGGGCTGTCACTCCATTTATTCCACATCCTGTGGGATGGTCTCCCTGACTGTGCTTTGCTTGGTGGCACAAAGCTTGTTGGTGTTATCCCTGCCTCTGGATCACAGCAGCAATCCTGAGTTTAGTGTGTATAACACACCTGTGCCTTCCACTTCCCAGAAAGTGGTAGTAACACTTATTAGTAACATTTATTAGTAGTCTCTGTCGTTAAAGCAAACAATGCTCAAAAATTTTAACTTTCCATGCAGCTTTTATACCACTCCAGGGGCTGGACTCTTCACTGCCCTCTCCATCTGGAGGTAAGGTATTGGCAGTCATGGAAGCAGTGCAGTTTGGCACGCTGGGCTCTGTGTGTAACACATTCTGGAGTGATCAGCCCTATAAACATAAGAAATAGCCTTGGGCTCATACCAGGATTGATGCAACCTGTCAAAAAGAAGCACCTCACAAAGCAATGCAGTGCTGGGCAAGTACACAGCAACAGCAGGTTGGACACCCTCACTCGAAGGCCGTGGCATCTCCCACCCACCTTTCCCCAGGGATCCCTTCTTCTCCAGGGCACATCCTGCCCACCCTGGCTATCTCCCTTGCTCTGGCCCAGCTGCACATCAGCGTGTGTCCTCCTGTCAGATCCAGCAGCATTCCTGCTGTTGAGCAAACCAGGTGTACCTCCTGCATGCCCTGTGTGTGCTGGGGCCACAGCGCAGCCTGGAAGCAGCACGGCCTCTGAGATCCCCCACGCTGGGCAGAGCAAGCTGCCAGGTCTCTGCTCTGACTGCTTTGGGCTTACAAGGGAGGCTGCAATGGATGGGTGCTGGGCCATGATAGATGCATCCAGGAAATGTTGCATCCAGGGGTGACCTCGTGGAGCTGGGCTGTGCTGCAAAGCTCACAGCAATGCACTGGCAGGCAGTGTTATATAAAATACCACAGTCTACAACAGTTCAGCGCAATCAAGTAATTAGCAGCTCATAAAGGACATCATAAACCCATAAAACTGTTGGACTAATAATGCAGACATTTGTGGCCTAAAGTAACCAAGTGATAGTAAATGAGGTAAGGTATTATGCTCCAGTCTATTGTTACCCTAGTTTGCAGGCATCAAGCCTGATACTGGTGAAAATGGAGTTGACTGTGTTTGAGAGGCTGGACTTTTAATTTTTGGCAGAGGTACAAAACCCATAAATGCATCAAAACCAATTGGCAATTAAGAACATTTTTCTGAACATCTAGATTTACTCACAGCAGTAGAAAATTAAGTGCCCATCACTGTGATTTTGGCATTTAGCACTGGATCAGTGCCTGATGCTAAGGAGCAAGAATATTTTACAGCACCACAGTTCCATCTTCTACATCAGGTTAGTGAAATTCCTCCAAACTAGAAAAGGTGCCTTTGCAAAGAAGGAGGTTGAGAGAAGGAGGTTGAGAGCACTGCAGGAGCCCCTGCTTGCAAACTCATAGAATGTGTGTGACTGAAGATCATGCCTCTTCCATATATAATCTTGGTATGTGAATAATAGAATAAAGAAAATATTAGTCCTCAGGTTATGGCTTTCTTGATAAATTAAGCTTGCTTAAACTGCCCATTTCATGGATAGTGTCTGATGGTGAATAGTCACATGCCAGAGATTCAGTTGCCACTAATATAATTGTTTTGTGTCTCTGGAGTTTCATTTCACAGTAGGTATATCTACCTTGACATCACAGGGGCCTGATGGTGTGGACACAGGAGGGTGGCTTCAAGGGCTGAATTTATTGTCCATACATTTGTTGCCATTAGCTGTTATACATGTTAATGTGTTTTCTTTTTTCTGCTGTGACGAAAACTACAGACCCCCAGATCTTGCCCTGAGCATGGGAGTGATGCTGGCTGGGAGGTGCTCAGCACACAAGCCTAGCCCACTGCCTATCTGCTTTTTTTTTTCTCTTCACTGATAACTGGGATGTCTCTGCATGAGCCATCCTTTGCAGCCATCACCCTGGATTGCATGAAGAGGTCACCTCTGGATGACTTTTCTGAGTCTGCTCAGAGGCTGTCCCTGTGTTAGGTTTTCTGGTGTTCCCTAGTCCCGATGTCTGGAGAAATTCCTTGCACATGGGATTCTGATGACCTCCTAAGAGAGGTGCACTTAACCCCTGCCATTCTTCTGCTGTTCCTCCTGACTATCCCATCCATTCTTCATTCAGACTTAGCATTTCTGTCAAATGGGAATAAATTGCAATTATGGCATCTCTGTAAAGATGCCTGGAGATATTTAAGAACTGGCCAAACCAACATCTGGCAGAAGTGATTTAGGGAGCAGAGAATCCAGTCATCAGAGCCAAGGGTCAGCTACATGATCCTTGACATCTCTTTCAGCCCTAGCTCTATGGTCCATATTTATTTTATTGTATCCAGATTTCTTCCTTGATGGCACAAAAAGCCCTAAAAGCCTGAGTTAAAATTAACCAAAACCTTCAAACTAGAATGTAACCAATTAATTTCGTCAATAATGTAATAATTTTCTAACAGAGTTTCCTGGTATTTTTATGCCTAGGGTGATTTTCTAAATTCTTAAAATTAGCGCTTTTAAGTATAGATATGACATAGAGGGTTCCACAACAACGGTAAATAAATGCATCTAGAGTCTCCTTTATGTGCTAATCATGTTCATTCCACACCTGCATCCCTAAGGGCATGAAGGCAGTTCCCATTTATTCCATTTTTTTCTTAATATTTAACAGCAACCAAAGCTAATGCAGGTAAATATTACAGTGGGATATGAAGCCATAACTGAGGTTTTGTGTTATCAGACCCTTTGGTGAGGAATTCTTTGACAGATTGGTCTCAACAAACCTTGCAAATCTTCCTGCAGTGATGCTCTCCTCCCTGAAGAAAGCAGGGTGAAAAGCTTAAGCTGGTGGTACTTTTGGCCTGAATGCAGCAGTCAGGTCCACACAACCAACCTCACACTGCAGATGTGGTAGATGAGTAGATTCCATGCAAACCCAAGCACAGGTTGTCCACATTGATAACCTTAGCTGAAGTCACACTTTTGCTCACCAGTTCACTAAATAGCCTGTATACTGCAGAGGAAACTCAAGTAATGTCTCAACTTAGCACTATGAGTTCCTTTACTGTAAGTGAAGAGGAAGGGGCCCAAGGAAATGCAAGGAGAGGTGTTATGTCTTAGGGCCATTCAGTCTTCTTCCTCCTTGGACCAACAATTACTGGCCTGTCGCACCAATTGCTTCCAAGATCTGCTCCCCAGTGGTATTTTAAGGCTTAACCTTTCATAGCAAAAGGTGTTTCTTAATGCAGAAGGTCCAGGAAGTTTCCTGAAGTTACTCTGGGAATTAATCCAAGAACAGGACAAATCCTGGCAAAAGGCCAGCCCTCCCTTTGAGCACCTGGGTTGGGGCTGCTTTCAGGCAAGCTCTTAGTAAAGGTTTTCTCCTCAAATGGTGCTCTGCCAGCATGTGGCTATTTCAGGCTATGGTCAAAACTAAATTGGAAAGTTATGCTCTGGGAAGCTTGGCTCCACTCTAATTACATAATTAGTTACACTGTTATTGGAATATTAGAAATATGTTTAAAAGTGGAACAACAGCCTGTACTTTATGTCCAGTTTGGTAGCTCCTACCTTGGACAATGTTTTCCTCTGTGAGCACATGAAATACTTCTGAAGCTCAGAGGAAGCTTCTCCCAGACAACCCCAGCTAGAAGTGAGGTCCTTTATCTTAAATTCTTGCTAAAGTTCAGCAATGTGGCTGCCACTGGGCATAAGGATTTGGGTCACTGCAACACAGGTGACTGAGCAAACTGTTTATGCTGACCTTTCCTGTGAATATGCCAGAAGGTTTGAAAAATATCTCTGTGAACTGGAGGATGGCATAATGAGTTTCTCTGTGTACAACAGTAAACCTGCCTGAGCTCTTGCACAGTTTTTATCCTGATGACTGCAGCTGGATGGAAATAGAAAACAAAAGATTCAGTCTTTTTGTCCTGAAAGTGGATATTTTTAGTAGACTCTATTCCAGCTACCATGATGCTATGGTTACTGGTTTTCTGTAAAATAGATGTAAACTGTCCTTTACAGGCTAATGGGAAACAGATGTTGTCCAGAAAAAAATTCCAGGTGCACACAGCCTGCAACACTGAGCTTCTTGCTGCTGGGCAAGGGCTGCCACATCTGCATGGAGCAGGGCACCCTCAGTCACAGGGCAGGAAATAAAAGGGTTCTTTGTTCTTATCTTTTACTGACTTGGGAATTTTTGAGACCAGGCACTTGCACACCTTGGTCAAAGATGTTTTATTTCACATACATGAGAGCATTTTCAGAGCAGACAGCAGGGTCACAGCTGGGAGCATCACACACTGGCTCAGATTCTGACCTTGTAATTGCAGGTCTCCAGAGCCCTCCATTCCCTCCATCAACCCCCACAGCTGAATGGGGTTCAGCTGGGAAACCAAAAGGCTTTACTTGCATTAAATACAACTGTGACTTTGTGTGCAACAAACATTTTGGTTAAAAGCAAAAATTAACAGATTTTATCACATTCTTTGGCTACAGGTCCCTCCTGGATGGAAGCTACTGTGACCAGTGTAAGGAAATGCAGGATTTTTTTGTCTCTAGCAAAATACAGTCAAGACTCCTTGCAGTTCACCAGGTGTACCTGTCTCCTCATGAGGACAGGGTAGAGGCTACACCAAACACTCAAAACCTTTGTTTCCCAGTGAAGCCACATCAGTATTTAATGGGGAAAGCATTTTTTCTTAGCAAAATATGATATGTTTCTTTCCTATGCACCTACCCATTTGCTGGTGGTAGACTAAAAATGCCTCAGTGTATTTAGATGTATTGTCCTTACTGAGACATCCTGCCCAGCGTGTGCTGCTGGTGTGTACTCTGCACTGATAGTATGGGCTCTTTTGCAGCACCCTCTGACAGCTGGCACACAGGAACCCTGAAAAAGGTGGGAGGTTTTCTTTATGAGACTACCTCTGGCACAGAATAAAACCATAGCAATGTATATTTATTTCTTTTCTTACTTTTGTAATAAGTAGAGGGACGTCTGCACAGCAGAACCTTGCTTTATTTATGTAACTCAATGGGGTCTCCATAGATTGGCTCTGAAATTGATTAGCCACTGTAATCTGGCATCATAATGGCATCACCAGGAGGTCCTTCTGTGCATATGCAAGGTCCATTACCCAAACACCCACCTCCTTCTGCTATGGCGGTTCTACCTAATAATGACTTTTTAATGAGTTTCTCCAGAGCTAAGGGTTTTTTTTTTTTAAATCCAGCATTTTAATGATGTTTTTTATGGCATAATCAGATGGTCTCCTCTGACTGTTGGACTGTTTGTAGTATTACAGTGCCTAATTGTGAATCTCAGTAGCAGAGAATAAGCACTTTACCTTACCTGGCTGTAGAGCTTAGAAACCCCAGGAAGACAAAGGCAGGGGTGTGCAAGGGAGAGCTTGAAAAGTAAGGCAGATTGAAGCAGGGTGCAGAAGGCTTCACCTCCACAGCAGACAGAACCCTGGCAGATGAGGGCAGGCAGGCAGCAAAGGTCTCTGTGCAGCTGCCCAGCCTGCTCTGAGTGCAGCGTTGAGGCCGGGGTGCCCAGACAGACATCTCCGTTACACGGGAGGATTTGGAGCGGATGAGCTGCCAGACTGTCCTAAGCTGCCACCAGCTGCCACTGTCTTGTTTTATAACTTACTTAATTTCCTTTTTTTTTCCCTTCAGAATTGCTTTCCCTCCCTTTTAGAGTGAGGATTAGCAAGTTGCCCACTTTTTCATTTATGAATGTGATTTTAATCACAACCCTTTTTATATGAATGACAAATGCTTCTGCAGAGAGGGAGAACTGCTTTCGTACAACATTCTGTGCAAAATGAATCTTTGCCAGTTTTTCTTCAATTCATCTGTCCCACCCAAATCCCTCTGCACAGAGGAGACCTCAGGTCCCATTTTTGGTGCTGTTTCCAGGCATTGCAGGCTATTGGTGCCTTGCTGTGCTAGCCCAGATTTTCAGGGGAGTACTTTGAGAGGCTGAGCAGCCAGGCTGAAGCTCTGGCTGTTGGTGGGACAGACAAATGCTTAGAAACAACATCTTCCCACGTGCCCCTTAGAGGCTAAAGAGGCTCTCTCAGCCCTATCCTGGCCAGCTGGCCCTGTCTGTGCTGCTGGGTGCAGGGCACCTGCTGGCAGCACTCCTGTTCACCTCCACCTCTCAGGCCCATTGAGAGGTCCTCAGGTGAACGTGCAGCAAACCTTTCAGTTCCAGCCCCTGGCTTTCCTTTATGTATCAGTGGCATTGCCTTTCTGGGTTTAATTTTTTTGTCTTTCCGAAGTCTGATTTGTTTCTTTAATACAAGGCTTTGTGGCTGGCTCAGCACAGAAAACATTCAGGGATTTGCTGTGAATTTGCTGGTCCAGTTGTTTTATCTGCTGTTGAATCCGCATCTGCTGCTTCCTTTGCTCAGCAGCCCCCTCTGAGCTGCTCTCTGCCCAGGTTAAACAGGAGCCCTGCCACCTCCAGCCCTGTGCAACAGCATCTGAAACCCTCTCTGAGCAGAGATTAACATTCATTTGCTTGATGTGATGGTTCATAGCTCTGACAGGCTCTTGGCACGGCCGCGGCGCTCTGGCCTGGGGCACGTAGGACACAACCTTTACAGGTCTCAGAGACCTCCCCGGGGAGCCATGCAGAGGATGTGCAGCACAGCACACACTCCTACATCCCTGCTCCCTGGATCAGGCTGGGCAGGCTCAGCACTGAGTCTTTGCAGCATAGGGTGGCTCTGTGGTGGTGCCTTTGCAGTGGCTGCTCCCTCCCTGTGGGGTGGCTCCTCTTTGTACACAGGGATGGCTGAGCTTCTCTCTTTCTCATCTTTATTTGGACCTCATGACACAGTGCTCTGGTCATGCTCCCAAAAGGATCTGTGTCTCTCTACCAGCTTCCCCCAGGCACTGTGGGCACTGGGCTGTGGGAGGGACAGGGGTGTCTGCTGGGGACACTGGAAGGCAGAGCTGGAGAAGGCATCCAGACAGTGCCTTTTTGTCCATGGGCTGTGCCATTGGGCATAAGCTCACAATTTTTTTTCGCTGGTGGGGAAACTTCAGTGGGGTAAATGGTGGGAGCAGGAGAGCTTTCTGGGAGCAGACAAGGTGCTGTGGAGTTCAGCTTAGAAGATCAGGGTGTGGGGTTAAGGTGCCACATTCCCCTTCAAGCACCAGGATCTCCTTTGGTATCTGTCCCAACATCCCAGCATGGGTTTGGCCCTTCACATTTGTGGCTTAAGTTCAGCTTTCCCTGGTGTTTCAGTATTGGTCTTATTTTTTTTACTATGGCCAAATTTAACCACTCTTTATAAACTAAATTCCCATTCTTGATAAATACAGAAAGATAAGATATTTGCTTTGGCCATTGTGTCTGAAAGCTCTCACAGTTCAGCTCAGTAAAATGAGGATTGTTTGGGCTAGAACTGCCCAAAACGTGCTTTTCCAGCTCTGTTGGAGAGAATACTTCTAATAAAGCCTTTCTTTTTTCTTGACATCTGCTCAGCTCCCAGCTTTAATCATAAGTGAGGTGTTCTCATGAAAGAAAAGTACAAAAAAAAGAGCAGACCTTCATTTTTAAACTGATCTTCAGAGAGGTTTTGGCAATGAGGAGCCAGCTGGTCCCCTTGGAAGGGAGGACAGTTTTAGTGCAGTGAGGCCATCAAGTGATGGTGGCTTTTCAGGCTGAGTCAGCTGTCTGTCATCTGGGGGTTGTCCTCACTGCAGGAACAGGATCACAGGCTATACACAGCTGTTAATCCCTGTCTTTTCACATCTCTCTGATCCTGCTCCTTGTCTCTTTTCTCCTTCCAGCTGTGTACAAAAGGGTGTTTTCTGTGCCCTGACCCCCTGTCCAAAAGTTCTTTTCTCCCATTTGCCCCCCTGTCCTCCAGTCAGTGACTGCCAGTGCCTTCTCCCACTTGTTTCCTCCCCACACCCCACTGCCCCTCCTGGCTCCCCTGCAGCCCCTGTGCTCCCTGGGGAACATGCCTGAGTATGTCATGATTTTGAGGAGAATCATTTCAGGACAGGAATGTACGTGAATGGATCCGCACTGGAATCATCTGCAGCAATGACAGCACCTTTTGTTTCTCCCATGTGCACATTAACTTTATCAGCCATTAGACCTTGAAATTGCATTCTACCCTTAAATATACTGCTGGGAAATGAATTCAGCTGAGTAAACTGCAGCTCCCTTCTAATGTATGTAGGCTCGGGCCAGCTGGTGTTTAAATTTCTTTTCAGAATACACATTCTTATGGGCCACAAAGCGTGTGGGTGCAGATCAGAAAGAAAAAGAAAAAAAGGACTCTGCTGCAAGGAGATCATTTGCAAATATTGAGCGAGTGCATATGAATTTTGCAGTGTAATTAGTAGGATGAAGTTGATGTTTACCCAAGGAAGTTCGTTTGGCAAACATGTTTGAGAGATGCATCTGTAGGAATTGTATTGAAAGACCTGGGTTATGTCTGTCTTCTGAAATGAATCCTCAGCTCCATCCATCCTGATGAACAACCCTGAGGTGCAGAACTCCTTACAGTACAAAGTAATTTATTTTTTAATATTAGCTTCCTAGGTGCATATATTCAAACCCTATAACCCTTGCCACAAGTGTGTAGTAAAATCCACCAAGACCATCTTCAAACAAGATAAATCTGAAAGACTTGGCATAAATGTCACACATAAAAAGCACAAAAGAAATAAGGGGACACAGCTGAAACAGCAGAAAGAGAGGACAGCATATTTTTCCCAAAAGTGCAAGGTTTTCCTTCTCACACATCCTCCCATTTAAAACACGGATGTAAATCAGCATTAGAGAATCAGAAATATGGCTGCACATTGGCCTTCATGACCACACAGATAATAACTTATGGTCCCATGCTGAGCAGATCTTAGATTCACACCCTCCTGCTGTGCCTGTTACCTGAAGGGAGGAACTTTGATTCCAAATAACTTCATTAGTAAAAATCAGGGCAAATTAAAAAAAAAAAAAAACTCATTAAAAGAGTTTAAGCAGACTTTTATATTAGGTAATATGTATGTAACTGAAGTCAGGTTTGTATCTGATTAAATATAAAAGGTGTGAATATTAGAAAAAAAGTCTTACATTCATATGTTGTTGGTTTCTGGACTGGGTCTGTGGAAAATGCTGTAAGCGTTTTTGGATATCAGCGACATGTACAGCAGCAGGGAACATTACACATTAATGTTGACTAAATGCTCATAAAAGCTCATTAAATCATGATAGAAACTACTGTGCTGAGTAGTACAAACAGAATATGTGTGTGCATGTTTATAAAATTCTGGAATGCTTTCTTCAATACTGTTTCTGATCTCAAGAAAAAATATAACTTAAAAAAGATTCAAGAAAGAATAACAAAATTAGAGATTTGGTGAGACATATTTAAAAAAGAGCATACAAAAGCAGGCAATGGTTACCTTGGGGTGAAAGACAATGCAGTGACAACTTGATTGATTATGATGTGTGTAGCACAGATCAATCAGTTCTTTTAACTTTATTTTTAAAAATAAGGAAGATAATTACGCTTATATGAAAGGATGGTAAAATTGTAAGCAATAAGAAGACTCCCACAGGAAATTTGTAGTGGACAGTGCTGGAAGAGGTCATCTGACCAGGCATCAGGGCAGGATTTGAACAAAATGTGCATCACACAGAAAGAACAGGTGATGTGTTCTCAGACAGCACCATGGGGACACTCACTCTCCCAAAAATGGGTGCAGAAATAAGCAAAGAGGAGAGAAAATCAATCCTGGAATGGTCTTTGAGGCCTGTCATTTCCATGGCAGAATAGATTGAAAAAAAGAAGTGTAAATACATTCCAGGATGGGAGGCCAGAGGAAATATTGTAGTCATAGAACCAGATTTGCTGAAGTTAATTCCTCCACTCCACATCTACACAGAATTTAGCTGTGTGGTACCCTTCATTTGAAACCACTGGAGTCAATAGGAGTTCGAGCTTTATAATATACAGAACAGCTTAAGATTACTGAAAATACATGAGGTGCACACTGATTATTATGTCAATGTGTATTCATAGTTTACCTGTAATTAACATGCCCTCCTTTCGCACCACATAAAGTCTCTGCTCACCTTCAATATCTATGTCTTGGTTTACACTGTCACTAACTTAACAGAATATTTGTGACATAATTACTATAAGTAATGACCTTAGAAGACAGTCAAAACTTTATCACAAAGTTTTTTAGAATGTTGATTTTGGGTAGTTGTGTTGTTATTGTAGCAAATTTCTTAATTATCACACAACACACTAATTTAAACAAGGCTCTGCTTGTCTCTGAGAATAAGATTCTTGATATATAATTAACTAAAACAACACTTTATTTAGCTGTGGTTTTCAGACCCATATTGTATTTTTAAATATGCTTTCAGCAGGATGGTATTATCTTTTTGTTTTTCAATTCACAATTGGCAGCATCAATTCCACTCAATCCCTGTCTCCAGAGGCTGCCAGTGCCCCACTTTTTCCTGCTTTATCTGAGGGCACAATTAAACCTCATATCCACCTGTGGCCCTAGGTTTGTCCCTACAGACCCTGGAAGACACCATCACTGCAGCTCTTTCTGGTAAAACTTGAAGCTATGTTTCTTCCTGGTTTATCCTGATTCCTGCTTCTGCCCTCGACTTACTCCAGCACCTGCTGCAGTGTGAGCTTCTTGTCTTCTCTACTTGCAATGTCTGACCATGCTCTTGACCTGTCCTCTGCTCTCATGTGCTTGCTGTTTCTCTTGTCCAATGCCCAGCCTGGATTCAGTGCAGCTGTTGCAGTGATTTTGGTTGTGATACTGTAGCACAGAGTCCCAGACCTCAGGCGTGAGCCCAGCCTTGTATAAGATCCAGAACAACCTGGTGGAACACTAAACATCCACAGCAGGCTGGAGATCTCGGCCTAGGATGTGTTTCCCCAGCAGCATCTGGCAGCCCCACTGTGATCCCTCCCAGCTCTCAGCTGCCCCTGCCCTGGAGATGAGGATGCAGAGGTTTTATGCAGTGGAGCTTTGGGGTATTTCCAGACCTTGCTCTCTCCATCCTCAGGTACCTGTTTTCAATGAGGACTTCTGCAGTCTCCAGGGAGACAGTGCCTGCTCCTCCTTTCATCTCTCAAATGTCCTCCAAAGATGAGCACTGGAATAACTACTGGCACCTTGAGCTAGCTGCTGAGGAGTGGCAGCCTCATTAAAGAGGGGTCATTTATGCCCAGCAGATGCAGTGCTGTTTGCAGCAGTTCTAACATGCCAGTATTATTCTGTCAGTGAGGAGAGAGAAGAAAGTACCCATCATTACAGCTACAGCTGTGGAAGATACCAGTATGGCATCTGCTGTTCCATCTCTAGGCTGATTAATTCTGTACAAAAAAGCTTGTGGAAAGCAGAGATTCACATTAGGTCTATGTACAAAAATCAAGATATTTAGCAATCCCTCTATCCTCAACTAATCCTTAACTCATACCAGGTCTAGGAGCCCTTTGACAGCTGTAATGGTCTTCTCTGAAGGTAAGGAAGATGACTGTGTGGGCTGAATGGCTTGTTCCATAAAGTCTCTTTATCAGGAGGCAATTAGTTAAGCTATTTAGATGTCTAGCTCTTAGATATCTTATTCCTATTGGGATTGATACAAACTGAGTGCTTAAGTAGCTTATTATGTCAATTGTTTTCAACAGGTTTGAGGAACAGTAATAATATATATATATATCCCCTTTTTTTTTTCCCCTGAAACCTACCCAAATCCTACTTGTTAATGAAAACATTTAATTTTCAAGTGATAAAATCCAGAAAAATTTCCAAAAGAGAAAATTATCTGCAAAAATGTGCTTGTGCTCTTTTTTTCTAAGATACTCCTAATGCCCTTTCCCCCCTGAAAGTATGATCCTTTCTCTGGTAATTTCTGATGTAGAAGAAATCCTGAACTGAGAATCCAATGCATGGTGATTTGACAAAGGGAGAAGGGATATGCTAATGCAAAATAAATAGATGTAATTAAATGTATGCATGTCTTTGCAGGGCCAAGGAAAGAAAGGAGAAAGTTCTTATACTGGAACACTGCTGGAATTAGTTTTGTAAAATCTTGGCTCTCTAGTAGTTATCCCTTTGGAGCAATAAACCTGGAAAGAAAGTCCAGAATCTGAAAAAGTGAAACAAACCCCCAAGGACACAAGCAGGCAGTCTGATAAACGCAGGGATTGTTTCTGCAGGACCTGCCTTTGCCTCCCACAAACACTGCTTGCAGAGATGTCCTCTCTGGGCACACTGCACTTCCCCCAGCATCATCTGCTCACGTTTCTGAATCACCTCTGGTCTCTCCATGTTGCATTTCCGTGGAACCCAAACTCTGCAGCAAGCAGGGCAGGAGCCCCAGGGTCCTCCAGCCTCAAGGCAAGCTCTCAGCCCTGGATGCACCTCAGGCACCCCAGGTATCTCCCTGGCCCTGGACAGCAGCTCCAGCGAGTCCCTTGTCTCCCATGCTCCAGCTGCCTGCCTGGAAATCATACCTAAGTGGAAAGGAGACTGAGAAGGACAGAGAATTGGGCTGAGGTCCAGGATACCCATTTGTGGAGCTGTTGCCACATTAACCTCCCTCCAAAGCCAGGAATTTTCTTCCTTTTGCTTTACCCAAAATAATTCATGAGGCTCTTAAAATGTATCCTGCATGTACTAAACAAGGAAGCCCATAGAGCACACCTGAAAGATGGCATGAGAAAATAGGATATCTGAGGAGGTGCTAACAGTTTTATTGGGTCTTAATGACAGGGGGAAAATTTTAAAGCTGCTGGAAGACAGAGATTTCTTTTTCCCCAAGTGTAACAACATGCTCCTTCCAGGCACAGCGTGGAGGTGTGCAGCCCCTGGCTGGTCTGCACACAAAAATGATGCTGCAAACCCTCCAGTGGGGCCCTGCAGAAGAAGCTCAGGCAGCAGTTTGGGGTGCTCCTTCTGTCCCATGAGCAGCAGCCCGTGTGACACCACCCATGCCTGCTCAGCTGCACATGGCCTCAGTACAAGTGAAGCACCCCAGCAGAGGTACTGCAGGCTCCTCCTAATTGCCTGCAGACTGGCTGCCTTCTGGGAATTCTTGTTTTACAAGTTTCAAAAAAACCAAGCCCTCCACCAAACCAGCTCTCAGGAGAGTCTGGCATGCTGTCAATCCTGAAATGTCTGCAGGCTTTTAGTCCTGTCTGTGACTGTGTGTGTGTAGATGACTATTCTGTATTTCAAGTTTACAAGCATGCACATGCCTCTTTCTTGACATGTAAGTCAGTCACATCAGTTCTCCTCCCATGTAGAAGCACAAGTACTCAGAGCTGACAGCTCTAGCTGCAAAACCAGGTTTTATAGTATTACACACAATACACAGGCACAGGTAGGCATACACTCACATACAGTGGACAATCTACTGCATTTCATCATTCATAACTAACCCATATTTTTCTTGAGAGACATCTGACCTGCACATGACATAATCCTCAATGCATCCTTGGTACAGCAGATAAATAGAGTTATTTTGAGGCTCAATAGGCTTGAAGTACAACAAAATGCCATTGCCTTAGCAAGTGAAACAGGCTCTATGTAGCATTTGCCTGCTTATGCCATGCCCTTGGTCAGGCACAGATGCAGCTGTCACTGATTCTGCACCTTGTGCATTAACAAATTGAACACTGACCTTCCAGCTGCTAAGGAGAATGAAATATTACACTGTGAAGGAAACTCAGAGGCTTCTGAGGGCAGGGCATATGAAGGCAAATAGTTCCAAGGACAGTACAAAGAATTTCTTTTTTCCCCTTCTGGTTACAAGCCCCAGTAAACTTGCTTGTTAAAAAGATTATTTCTTCTAACATGCAGTTAATGGTCCTCTGCTTGGCATGCTCTTGCACTGCCTTGTGATTTATGAACCATTTCCATTTTAGGCAATGAAGTTTTGACATGTGACATGGGATGTATGGAACTGTTCTCAACTGCGCTTGGGGCTAATTTTAAGCAAATCAGTCTGGAGTCTGGCTGTTGCCAAAAGCTTCAAATGGGTGCATCCTTTCCTTGGCAATCCCTTTTATGCTATGTGATCTCTTTATGGGCATTAGCTGCTTGGGATGCATAAACTTCCATTTATTATTTTCAGCAGCAAATGATATTTTCAAAGAAGAAGGAGATACTAAGAAGGAGATCATTAGGTCTGAAGCAGTGGTATGAGTGACTGACACACAAATCAGCCCTTTATATGGTTCATCTGCCTTTCTGAAGATATCTCCAGCACCAGGAAGCCCCCAGGGACACACAGCTACTGCATTTGCCCCTGTTGCCCGAGGCTGGCATTTTGGCATTGGCTGCAAGGTGGCAGCCCTCAGCACTGCTGCAACAGCCCCCGGGCTTGGCAGTGTAATTTATGGCAACCATTAAGTTTCCTCATTTGCAGCTAAGATATGGCCAGCACTGCTCTGCAGCAGCAGGGAGTGGCACAGGGAGCCATGTACCTCTCCACCTCCTGTCGCTCACCATCTGTGCCCCTGGGGTCTGTCATGCTGCCCACAGGATCAGGAGAGGATGTAGCCAGTGTAAAACTTCAGAAATAGCATAATGTGCTCTAACAAATGAGAGAATAGTACAACTTTACCTCATCCACCAAGCCACCTCCATCCTTCAGAAAAGCAGCTTATTTTACCACTGCTTTTTGAAGGCTGGTGGGCTTCTTGAGCATGCCTGGTGACCCTGGATGCAATGATCATGAAGGATTTACACAGCTGACCTGATTTTCCAAATTAGTGAAAATTAACATTAGTATTCACAGCAGTGGCAGCTTATGGATGTGAGATCACTTGCTTACCCACAGAGATACAAAAATCACTCTTCTGCCTTTGACCACAGGTTTCTCTGAGCACCTGGAACTTATTTAGTACCTGATAAATTATTTGCAAACTGTTTGTTAAATTCAGTTAGTGGCAGCAGTGAGCTCTCCTTCAAACACATATTTTGCCTCTCTCAATATACAATCCAGATTTGGGGCCATGTGTGTCATGTGTGAAATAGTCTGAGCTATTAATTAACTTAATAAATGTAAGATTTTCTCATTGCATATCTTAAAGCAAATATTTAATGATTGGTGTCATTATTACAGAATATTCCCATAGTTAGGCTTTTCAGCGGGGACCACATTAAAACCAAGGAATCAGAGAAATCCTATTGTCCTGGGCTCCTGGTGCTCGAAGACTTTCAGAAGTCACCCAGAAGGAAGATGCCTTAGAAAGTGTGCAGATGAAGATTCTGCATGGGAATACCAGCATAGAACAGATGATGGGTGAAAATGTCTTTCTGATGGTAAGGCTCCTTGTTATCTGGTTTTCTCCAGATAATTAGAGGCTTGTTTTTGTTTCAACTTCAAAGAAATTTATAAGTGAGGGAGGGACTTAGGAGACCTGGAAACTTTCATATACATTAATTTCATGATCTGTAGTCATATGTATCTGCTTCATATGAGAAGCTAGCAATTCTGTGAGTAAAACTAAATAAGTTTTGAACAGTAAATCAGCTCTTCAATAGTGAGTGTGACGCTTTGTAAAGTACTTCAAAGCATAACTCAGAGATGTGCAGGCAGTTCTCCATTTTAGTGAGTTTTCCTAATTCTGGTGCCATTTAAAACTTCTGAGTTTTAAGGACCCTGTGAGAAAGGGCAGAGGAAGAGAGTCAGTGGGTGAAGCTGCAGCACTGATGCAGCACATTAGCTCTGGTGGGACTCATTGTACTCCATGCATCAGAGGCAAGACACTCTCAGAGGGACTTTTGTAAACAAGAAGCCTCAAAGAGGGCTTGTCTTACCATGGCAGCATCTACATAGCCTCTGTCTTGGAGAGCTTGGGCTGTCATTTAAAAAACCTTTCCCTGCTCATTTGCTTGTTGTTCGGGGTCTGTTGCTGAGCAAACTCAGCAAGGAAAATGAGGTGAATAAATTAAGATTCATTAATAACAGATGATCCCCATTATCTGTAGAAAATAAGACCAAGTTGTTTAGCTGATGCAGTAAGTGCTGTTTAAATCACTCCTATAAGCAGTAAGGTTCAGAAAAGTGCAAGTTATTCTATGTTTTAATACTGTATCTTTTTGTGTAATTGGAAACTGGCAGGCAAAGAACACAGCAGAAATCAAATTTTTGCAGGGTGAGCAGTAATGAAACAAAAACAATTTCTTCTCTGTTCACAATATAAAAATTACCAAAATGACATTTCCCAGTCTACCAGAAATAGTAAGAAATGAAGAAGTGGGGGAGGGAAACTATCTAACTTTGAAAGAAGAGGAAACAAATGGAGAAATAGCCTCATGCTGTGGTAGAACCTGGTTTTGCATTGAGAAAGAGGCAAATTTCCTTTTGACTTTTACAGGAGCCAAACCTTAGTTCTTGTCAGAGCTGCCTGTGCTGAGCCCATGACAATGTGTCTTCTTAACCACGTAGCTTTAGCTCATGCTTGGATGAATATCCTGTTTGAGCAGGCAGATTTGGGATTTATTTTGAGAGAGAGGGAACATATGTAGCCTAACCTATTTCCCATCATTACATGAGAAGGCTCCAAGTTCCAACAAAGCAGTAAAACCTTCAGAGAGCCCCAGACCTCAACCACCATCCCTCCTGTGTTGAGTATACATGGCAACCTTGACAATCTAGACTTCCAAACCACACTGGATTTATATTTAACAGGCAGTAAATTCATAATTATATTGTGAGCACATGGTGCTAGGAAAAGCTGAGAAAGATGCAGCTCAGTCAGAGAGAACCAGTCTGTGTGACAAGGGTGATGTGTGTCACTGACTCACCTGTTGGCTCTGGAGAATGAACCTACCCTCTGGATAAGGACTGACAGACAAGTTGAGAATTCTTCCCTCATATATTGTTCATGAGGATGGATTCACAGAAAATGCTGCAACATTGGAAAGCAAGGGTGGAATAACATGTGAGAAGAGAATAGTTGAAAGTGCAGAGTCTGGAGGGGAAAGGACTTGGGAAGAGTAAAGAAGGGGAAAACAGAGGCCAAAATTGATGCAGTACAGTTGTCTTAGTGAAGTGGTTTTAAATTTCTGAAAGAAAAATAGTGACCATTTTCATAATAGTTTTTCATGTTTATCAAATAGATGAATAAAAGAAGTGGCCAATAAACATTGATAAAGTAAATGGTTAAGGAGAACATTTACAAATATATTTTTCTGTATATTTACTTGAATAACTAGAGATATAGCAGCCAAACTTCGGGACAAGGCACAGAGATAGCATGATGTGATGATGTTCTCTCTCCCTGTATTTAGACAAACATTACCATCCTAAGCCTAGCTTGGTTTTCTAAAAACTGCATTGTTATTTTCACTACAGGATGTGATACTTGGCTGTTACCAAAGTGCCTTTTTCCTCTGGAAGGATTATACTGATGAGATACAATTCTTTTGCCTCTACAATCAACAGGTTTGAATTTTTACAGGGCGTGTTTTCTAAATCCCTGATTTTACAAAATGAGTTAGACTAATGTAACCAAATAATAATCCAATAGCTATGAATACAGAAACATTGTGTATTTCTTACCACTTCTTAACTAATGTCTTTTTTTCATTGCTTATGACTAATTGTTGATGTGTCAAAAGCAGTAGGCAGGAAAATTGGTGTTTCTTCCAAACATATCATTACAGTCACTAAAGTAATAAGAAATACACCAGATATTTTTAGGTCATAATTTTTTTGTCAGGGAAAATAGCAACCTTTTTGAATAAACTGAAAATCATTATTGCTTCCACTGGGATTCACGCTGAATGCAATAATTATGGTGAATTCATTTGGTACTGACAAAGTTACAACAAAGTAATTTCCTCCATGATATATTGCAGGGGGCCAAGTTGTCCCTGGGCCAGGAATTTTTCTCTTGTCTCTGCCAAGCAGTCTGTCCCCTGATGGGCTGCCAGAGGGAGAACAAAGTGGATGGAGAGGGTGCAAATCCCAGTCCCCAGCAATCCTCTGGGATTGCCCTCCTGACTCCTGCCCCCATGGACCCCATGTAGGAGAAGAATGGACAGCCAGGGGCTGGGGAAGAGGCTGGGAGGAGCCCTTGCCCTGCTGCAGGGCTTGGGGGCATCTTTGGGAGCAGTACTGCACACACAGGAGTGCTCAGGGGTTCCCTTTGCAAAGTAACTTCATGTCTAGATACGTCCTCAGGAAATTAATCCACATTAACTAGAGGTAAGTGTGCAAAATACCTAATTAAATCACAGCAGGTTGAGGTACACAAATGTTCACTAGACTTCCAACAAAGCAAAGTAAAGCTATCTTGCTTTCAGCCAGGAGAGTCTCAGTGCAATCTGAGAAATGTGGGTCTCAAGCACAGTGTTTGATTCCTCCTTCACATTCCTCAGTCACAATGCCAGCTTCAGGCTCTCCTTCCCTGACATGTCCTGGTGACAAGCTGCCACCACTGTTTGTGGGGCTGAGCAATGAGTTCTACCAGGGAACTGCTCTAGGTGGGAAACAAAGCCTTCCCTCTATTCATGCAGGCTTGTTTCTATAGGGGATCCTTTATCTGATATCATTTTACATGTGCCTCTAAAGCCAGCTGGGGAGGCACAGCTGAGAAGGTGATGGGGAGCAGGAGTGGGAGGCTGAAGTCTGAGGGAAGCATTTGAGCTAGTATTAGCATAGAAATAAAACTGTGGCACATGGATTTCACTTGCCTGTCAGCATCTTCTCTGAGTGTCCTTGTGATCCTCTGTGCTTCGAAGATGCCAAAATGATCAGGTACTGTCCTAGGACAGACACCAGACCTAAGAAGTGAGAAATGTCCACAGAAGCAAACTCTTTGATGCTTTTTCATAACTATGGCTCACATAACCACCACAAAATACTTCCTTTTGTTTTTTCAACCTTGAAATTCAAGGGAAGGGGAGGGCAGGTCTCTTCCTAGCACCACCTCCACTTTCCTTGGTTGTTAAGAGGATCACCTGCACAAATACAGCTGATTTTCCCCAAATAGCAAAACCACTGCAATCACTCCCCAACCTGAGCCCCCCATCACTATTTTTTGATTTGTGCTGAAATCTGTTTGTTCTGTACAGTTTTCCATAAAGGCAGTCCTGCTCCTCACAACACTCCAAAGTGACTGCTGTGTGAAACATTCCAGGTGGGAGTGAGCACTGTTGGCAAACACAGCTGAATGTTCAAAACTAGGAATATTTAATTTTATATATAATTTCCAAAGACAGTCATAGGAGAACCAACATTTTCTGTTATTCTCCATTAATGAAATTAATGTTTTTAGCTTTTTACGGATTATTTTTACATTCTAAACTAGAAACTCCTTGTCTGAACTAGAGCAATAGGAAGGTGTGGTTTTTTGTCTGTTTGGCTTTTTTTAAAGTAGAAAGCATAAAAAAATAGAAATCAATTTGGCTCATCATATATTTAGAATAAATATATTGGCATGGACTGCAAACAATCCTCAGATGTTTTTAAATTCATATCACAACCTTATATTTTACTACTTTCAAAGCTTAGTGGGCTGAAGTGAGGTTAACAAGTATTGTTAAACTTTGTCCATTAACTAACAGGCAATTCTGGAACAAAAGGAAACCTGGAGGACATGTTAAAAAATCCTGCAAGATTTCTGCTTAAAAAAAAAAAGGAAAAAGAGACAGAAAAGAAACAATTGAGATGTAATAAAGAGGAAAATGTCTCCAGAGTCAACTTACTTAAAAAAACCAAGGCTCTGAGGGCAGTACTTACCTTGTACCAAAAATCAACATGCCTAAGTCATTCAATAGATGCAAGCCACTAGGATGAATATATCATCGTGTTCCTCAAATATATCATGGATCAAAACACAGTGTTATTTTTCTGAAGGCACAGAGTTTCTAAAGGAGATGGTCATAACCAAAGTATTTATGCTTACTTCCTTTTTTTAGATCAAAGATTAACTTCACAGAGTGGTTCCCATTGCAGGGTAGGAGAGTGATCAGAAAATGAGGATGGATTTTGCTACAGTAGGCAGATTTGAACTGAGCTACTGATTCAGCTTAATTTAGCAGAAAGGTAATTAATGTTTTAAATAATGGAATGTATTGCAAATTGATTAATGGTCACTTCCATGAAGCCCTTTCTCTTTTATCTCAGTTCAGTATTTGGAAGCTCAGGGCTCAGTTTCTCTTCCATCAAAAGTCCATATTAAAGGTTTCCTTTTGTGGTCACCAGATGGTTGTGTTTTGCAAACTCGTCTCCTCTGCTACATTAGCTGCGACACCTCCACGAGCATTGGAGATGGGAGGAGCTTTCCCATCACCAGACCCAGCAGAGACCTGTACACTCCTCAGTCTGCACTGAGCCCTGGGAGCCCTGCTGACCTGTTTCTGTGGGCAGGCTGGGATGCACAGGGGATTCTGCAGATACAGTATCTGAATACCGTAGAAGACTTCCAAAAGCACTTTGCAACTTTTTGGTTTGGTTTGGTTTTATGCAAAACCATCTGTGGTTTTATATATATAGGTCAGAAAAGTAAGTCTGCCTGCATGAGCCAGCACTCAGATCCCAGAAGCATTGCTAAAGGACCAGCATCAGCCTATGAGAGGCAGATATCAGCTCAGATACCTTTAAATATGTGAATAATTGCTAATTCAACATTCCTTTGATGCACTAAATTCTGGCAACTAATTGGGAAAAACCTCTGTGCAATGCTTGGAGGTGTTTCAAGACTTCCGGGAGTGAAACTTAAGGAGACTTAGACTCTTAAATGATCTTGTGGCTTCTGAAGGTGTCACGGTCATACTGGGAAACAGCCATAAAAAAATAGTGGAAAAGAGCTCCACACCACTTTGTGGTGTACAAAGACTGCCCTCAGAGCCATTTGCTGACCCTGTCATTCAGATATGGGTCTGTGCTGCTCCAGTGGGGATCAGGTTTTTGGTCTTCTGTCCACAGGTACGTATGGGTTAAGATGACCATGGAATGCAAATCTGTTCCCAGCAGACCGAAATCCACAGTGCAAGGATTGGCATCTCAGCTGGAGGTCATCAGCTTGTACTTTGCTACCTATAATCAAGTGCCTTCATAGCTTCACAAAAGCATTGTATTAGAGAACATCTGGATGAAACCTTGGCACTGTTAAGTCAACAAGAGCTTTGTGATTTTCGAGGTCTTTATCTACAACACTGCTTCATTTTTTGAAGGTCAGCTGAAAGGGCTGGGTAGTTTTATGCTTATATGGTAACATGAAAAGAATGACAAGGCTGAAAAGCTTAATGATACTTAATTTAGGGGCACTATTAAGGCTGAATAAAAGTCAGTATTTAGAGATATAAGTGGATGAATTCATTTCTTGAAAGTGGTAGAATTACTGGTAGTATCAGAATAAGTGTATTTTATAAGTTGTTCAGAAAATGTCTGTTCTGGGACAGAAAGAAAATTTATATGTTGTTTTTAAGCTTTCACATATTTTATATTATAAAATGGCTCTTCACGTTAATTTTCTTGCAATTACATTTAGCAGCTTCTCTTTTTTTGTACCATTCAAAATAAACCCTGTCAATATTCTTCATACTTCCACTGGACATAAGGACACCATTAAAGCCTTTTGCTGTCTGTGGCTGAGTAACTAGTTTTTTTTTAATGTCCCTTACTTGGTGACTGATGTCCTGTTATACAAAAGGATTGTGAGCTAGGATTTATCATCCCAGGCAAATGGAAATTACTGAGTTTTCTGACATTCAGGAGGGACTGCAGAGATGTGTGTGCATGTATGACCTACTTTTGTATGTACAACCTGCATTTAAGGAGAGGAGACACACAAGTTGCCAGCTCTGGTGAAGCTGTGGAAAGGGCACTGCCAGAGTCAGACTGTGAGTCCTCAGACTTTATGTAACAACTAGAACACAACCTGCTCCATAGCCATGGACTGTATTTCTCTGGATAGACGTAACAATTTAAATAATTACATAAAGTGTCTAAAGACCGTGTTCATGTTGGATTAAACACAGACAAATGGAGACTCACTTTGTTGGGACGACTCTGCATTGTGCCATTGGAGGATACTTTCCTCTCAGCATTGCACCTTTTGCTGAGATACAGCTCCTGAATCGATTTAGCTGAGTGTTATATATAAAAAGACATGTGATTTTGGCTTAGCTTGCTAGCTGCAAGAACAGTGTCACCAACCATAATAAACAAACTGTCTCACCCAGGTTAAAGATGCCATTGTATTTTCTCTCCACTGCTGTTGAGAGCAGAATAAAATAGGACTTCTCCTGAAGTCTGGAAAGGCACAGAGGCAGCAAGAAGAATAAGTCTCTAGAGGTAAATGAGCAGTGTAAATTACACCTTTTCAGTTTATTAAGTACCAATTAAGGCTTGCAAGCCTGGCATTCTTTTACCAGACGTGTGGTGCCAGGAAAGCAGCCACCCGTGTGTTCGGAGGTCGATTGCTATCCTGTGATTATACAGAATCCAAGCGTGGCTTTTTCTTTTTTGGGCATTGCTGCCATTTGAATAATAGATCCCCAGCATGCCTGGCTGGGGTGATCCATTATTCACAGGCAGTTATTGTCCAAGAGGGCTGTGACTGCTTCAGGGGGCTCATGTGATGCCCAGGCAGCCTGCCCATACGCTGGGAGTGTCCTGAAGGGCTGAGCGACCTTAGGAGATGGGAAAAAGATTTCCTGGCCATCCCTCTGAAGCAGTGAGAATGAGCTGATCCCTGGTATCTTTAGGCAGGATATTCCTGACTCTGAATGGAGCCATTGCTACTAAATATACTATAAATCTCCACATAGCTCCACTTAAAAAATACATGCTCCCTGAAGCCCTCCTCTGTGTGGAATATTTCATTTGCAGAAGGTTTGTTCTGGGTTTTTTTCTGCAGAGGGGCAATGAACCACAGAACATTTTGCAACATGGCTGCCACCAAGTCGGCTACTGCCATCAAAGCCAGGCAGAGGGTGAAGGAAGGGACCATTAAAGGATGACAAGGTAGATCCAGGGGTGGTTACAGGGAGCATCCTGCAAGCAGGAGAGTGCACATGATGGACCTGGTTTGAAAATTAGTGACAAAGGTTAAGATGAAACAGAGGCTCCCCTCCTGAAAAGGGGAAAGGAAAATTTTTAAGGGGGTGAGGAACAGTAGAGATAGGGAAGTGGAATAACCACTGAGATGCTGCACCAGGGAGGACAGCATCTTGTGCTGCAGAAGAGGGAGGAAAGTGAGGTGCTGTTGAGGAGAGCAGCAAGGAGAGCAGCAAGGAGACTGCTGCATGCAGCCCTGCTCTGCCAAGGCCAGACAGAAGCATTCCATGAAACCTCAGCTTTGAGATGATGTGAACCCAAACAGGACCTTTGTCCAAGAGTCCAGCTTAGCTGTCTGGAGCTAGTTTAATCATGCACTAAAGTGTTTTTCTCCCACATTTCAGCCAGAAGCAAACAATAGTAACTTCACCAAAGACTTTTAGTGGCAGTGAAGTCAATGTGGGATCAAGGATGGCTAGTTTGGTCATGCACAATATGATCTGCAAGCTTCAAACAAGAAGTGACTTACTCTTGGCTGTTCTCACCATGACTTTCTTTGTGCAGTTGCTTTGTGTTGCTCTACAAAGGCAGCTTAGTCTAAGTTATATTTTACCCATACTCTGTGAATGTTTACAGTCAGCTTCTCTCAGACAGGAAAAGAAACATGATGGATGTTCCTGCTAAATCCCACACCAGCTAAACCCCAGCTATCTGAATATCTTCAGCATAATTTCAAATAATCCACTTGATTGAATACAGATAAATAGAAGAAAGGTTAGGCAAGATTAGGTTACTGCTTTTCTTTCAATATTTTAGATGTTTTGCTTTCTCTCCCTTAAGGTGCACTAACAAATGCTAAATTTTTTTCTTCTTTCATGACTTAAGGCAACTGTGATATGACAGGTTTTTCAGTTTACTGACAAAATTATTCAAAAAATACAGGACACCCTCCCCAACCCTGTTCATTTTTAAGACTGTTTTTCCTTTCTTACAAAGCTGAAAGCATTTGGGAAAAAAAGTTTGAGGACAGATGAAACTAGGTTTTAGTTTTATGCTTGCATAGTAATAACAGAAGAACGATTAGGTTGAAAAGCTTAACAACAGTTAATTTAGGAGAATTATTTAGCCAAAATAGAAGGTAGTATTTAGAGATAAAAGAAGATAGAAGTTTTCAGAAAAAATATGTTCTGGGAAAAAAAAAGACTAGGAAATGCAAAACTTCAGCATGCACTTCCCTTAATGGTTGAATGACAAAAACACATCTCAGGACATTGCAGACCCCAAGGCAGCACCTGCATATCCCTCTTTTGGCTTCATAATTAACCAAGTATTAGTGGTGGATATCAGCATAAAACTGTTTGGATTGACTACATGTAAGCTGTTGTGTGTTAAACAGTATTGTGTGGCACAAACTGAGTGCAATTTCAGAGCAATCCCTCCCCAGGTGGCATTCCTTAATATTGCAAACACTTTCTTTAATTATGCAAATGCTACTGAGAGTATTAAAGGAGAAAGCTGCAATCTTTAATTGTGTGGACCTCCTTGTCTATATTCTGGATTCATCCAACTGTTAAGCTGTAATACTTTTAGGACTATTTGTAGTTATTACTTTGTGCTAACTGTATTCTGCACAAAGGAATTGCTGAGTTTTTCCTAATTTTGGAAGAGACTCCTCCATTTTTGGCAATCATAGTTTGAATTATAAAATAATTAGTTGGTAGATATGGGTTTTACTCTAATCAGACACTGGTTCTACAATGATTTCTGCTAAAATGTGTAGAATCAAAACTTCAAATTTTGACTTAAAAAGAGTAGAAATTAAATAAACGTGTGGACCAAATACCATTTTTTCCATAGATTTCCACTTCAGTTTACAAGAATGCAGCCAAATAAATAATGTCAAGGTAACACATTTCCAATCCTACATTATTGCTAGGATAGCTATAATTATAAAGAACCCCCAAACATTGTAGAAGTTGTCTTTGCATCTCACACTTGTGGGGCAGATGGCTTACCTGGAATACAAGGCATAAGCAACATCAATTTAGGTCTGGATTATTTTAAACTGTTCAAGAGGAGGGTTTGATCCAAACCCACCTTGCATCATCACAAGTGATTGAATTCTTCTCTAGTGATGTGTCTGTACCGTTCATAATTTTGTCTAATGTAGCAACATACTGTGGGATACAGAAACAAATTACATCATTTCTAACTGACTTTTTTCAACTGGATGATAATATATTTACCTTATTCAATAAGAGATTATTCTGGGATAGTATTTGAATCTCCGCTATCACTTTAGCACCTTGCATCAGGAGGAAAATAAGAAGAGTGTGATCAGAAGGCCCCAGCAAAGCTGCTGAAGGCAGCAAAAGTGGCTGGAGAAGCTTGAGTTAAATTGCAGTGAATCAGTTCCTCAGCAAGAAAGGGGATTAATTACTGTGCACATGTATGCAGTCAGTAATGGCAGATAATTTGGAATTAAGATTAATTGTTTCCTTAATACATTATGTTTGCTGGCCAGACTGTGCTTGCCCACTGCCACAGTCTTGTGGGAGCCCTGCCAAACTGTCTCTTAGGACCATGTGAAAAAAAGGAGGGATTATCTCTTCATGTGCCCTTTATGGTGATTTCTAAATATTTCAGTTTAGACTGTGCTCGTGTCACTGCATCAAGCTAAGATTGCCCCTGAGGCTGACTCATGCTGTGGAGCTCTCCATTTCCCCAGGCAGAAAGCCTTCAGATTGGAGAGGTCTGGGAAAATGGAAAAGCTGGCAAAGAAATAAGAAATAGAATGTCTAGAGAAGACCAGTATTCACTCTGTAAGGATCACTTTTCTTTAAGGAGACTGGGATTTAGTGAAGGGCCATTCTGAGACACATGCCTCCATCTCAGCAGGGTCCTGACCTGAGCTTACTGGATGATGTGTGGAATCAGGGAGGCAACTTTCAGGCTCACATTTGTCACAATTAAAAAATCAAAAAATTACTCATCTGCAGCACCTTGGTTTCTGTACTTACTTGCATCTGTCCTGCACTCACAGCTTTCTTCTAACTCCAGAGAAGATACTTACCATCTATATGGTGATCCTAGAGGAAAGGAGAATCAGGCCATGTGACTATCCTACAAAAAAGGGGTTTTTTGTGTCATTGTGCAGCCAGTGGCACCTGCTGTGGTGGAAATTGCCATTACAGGACTAGGAGCTGGCTTTTAGAAAATTGAAGAGTCTTCTCAAAGACGTACCAGAGCCTGGAGCATCGATGAGACAGATCACAAATGATAGTTTGTATTAAAAGTACAGCAGCAAGAAAGTTGAAGTTCCACAAGATTAAGCACTTGGAAACTTTTCATTAGTATATGAACAGGGTTCCTCACAATCTGGATGTCTTGATGATCTCAGATATTTACAGATTCATTCAGCTCTCTGCAGGCAGTAGACTGAAATTTACCCAGGTGTTTATTAATTGATGCTTGCAAGTGACTCTGGTCCTGGCAGCATAATTCCCCAGGAACATTTGGATGCATCACAAAAATGACCAAGAACTACAACCTTGTCTGTAACCCCAGTCATAGGACTAAGTAGTAAATGGATGTGCAGCCTGATTTATCCCTCTCCTTTTGGAGGCGGTGCTTGCAGTTAAGGAACATCATGGAGGAAGAGGGCTTGAACTCTGTTCAGGTATCAAATCTACATTCATTTCTGCCACTTACTTGCATGCAATAAGCACTGCATTATTTTTCACAGCACGAGAGTTGAAATCCTCCTCTTGCGCTGAAAATGTAAATACCACAGCCAAATAAAAAGTGGCAGTGAAGATGGCCTTAAAAGGATGGCTCTTCATAAACACTAGTGTTGCTTTATAGGCCCTTGGTGAGCCAGTATTTCCATGTTTCACTGGACTACAGAAATGTATATAGAATTACTAAATTAATGCATGAGATCCATAAAAATAGGAACTTTTATGAATGTCATGTATTAATCCCTCTGATCTAGTAGCACGGTTGCAGCATATAATTAGCAGCTCTATGAGCAGGAGTCAACATTTGTCAAATTATCATTACATTAAAATAAGCTTTACGTGCGCCCCTGTGTAATCACAGAAGCCAAGTTCTTGCATATTTTCAAACAAAAAATCCAGCCTTCCTGTAGTGATCCAACTGACTCCTTCAACATGCTCCAAGAGTTAAGGTGATATAGACCACCTGGCTAAGGTTACATAAGCATCTGCCCCTAAGCACTCTGTGGTGCTCTCAGTTGCCTAGATAAGGTGAAGAGAGTGAAAGCACATTGATGAAATGCTGATGTCCCTTCTTACCCCAAACTGGGCTTAAGGGTCTCCTCACAAGAGCTATGAGAGAAAAATGTAAGGGTAAGGGGGCTAGAATGAGAAAAGAGGCATGTGGCAGTGAAGTCATCTATAGTTCTTAGAGTTTATTCAAGTACATAAAAAATTATTTTCATTTTAAACAAGGAATAGACAGATTGTGAATAAGAATTGCTTTTAATTCTGACTTCCTGTGAATTAGGACCTGTAAACTGGAGCTTCTAACTGTGCTACTAGCAGAGCTGTTTGATCTGTATCCAAATGTACTGCTGCTGCAGCAAGACATGGCCTTTCACTGCAGTGAGTGGTCTAATAGCTTCACTAAGTTTAATGTTGCAACAAAAACTCATTGCTTTTTAGTCTCATTTGTTACTCATGATTATTAATGAATCCTATATTAGTAAGATTGTCTATACTTAGCAGTCCTCATAGAACAACATTATAAACCTTTCCCTTGTAGTGGTAAAGATATTTGACTTAAACATGTAATTTAATTAGCCTTTTAAGTACTGTGAGGTTTCCTGCTGGATGCATTTGGATGCCTTTCCTGCAGTTTGATACCATAGCCATGCAGTGCCAAACTCTGCTCTCTGTGTATGGCTGCAAGCTCACTGGTGCAAACTGCATCTTGTTGAAATGAGACAGCTACTGAAAGTGAAGCATGTGTTCACCTTGATTTCCTTAACAGTTGATGCAGACATTTCAGTGGGCTAATAAGCCAACAGGAAGGTGCCTACGTCCCTTTCTGATCATTGAGCATGCCCAGACACTGAAATAGGTGAGATGAACTGAGCCACTGAACTAAGATATCCTTAATATTTCGAACTGTTCACTTGAAGAATATGCATATAATCAACAAATTAGTTTACAGAATTGTCAAAAAATACTATCTTTCTTGAGGAAAAAGGCCCCCAACAATCAGTCAAAGTTAGTGTTTATTTTTTCTCATGTTACTATGCACATTAGTGATGCTGGTCACAGCTCGATATACAGAAACTTCTTTCTTCTTTTTAGTTACTTCTTATAAATCTAAATTACAAATTAAAAGAATATGTGGAGTTTTAAGTTCATTTGGGGAGAACAAAAGTTATTTTACCTCAGAAAGCAATGTCAGGAACTAGATCTTAGTGTAGAAAACTTGAGTGTGGTCCTCTAAGGCCACACTATATCAAGAGTCACTTAATACTGCATCTAAAATTAATATTTTGGACTCAAGTCTGATGGACAGGAAAATAAATGAACTCAGCTAGTGCTAGAATCTTCCATCAAAAGCAAGCACTACATAAAGGATGATATTGCAGGCAAACAAAATTAGTCTTTAACTGATTGGCAAACAGGACTTAGACATTGCATGGATGTAGCACTGTGGTGCTTTCTGCTTCTTGTTCTCTCTTGTGATGGAGAGGATATCAATTCACGAGGTTTGTGTGTCCTGTGGTGAAGAGCTAGACTGAAGTTGCCAGCAGAAACTTCCTGTTACCATTTTTCAAGTGTCTTTTGTACCATTTCATCTCTGGGGGATGCTACGTTTGGTAGTCCAGGAGTGAACAGAACTACAACAGACTAAAATCTCTAAATAAATCACTCAGGTTTTGAGTGAGGTTGGTTCATATGGCTGAGCCCGTGTTAAGAATTTCCTAACTTGCAGCATTTCATTGCAAAGCCCTCAAAAGTTTCTGAGTATTGAATGCAGCATTTCTCTCACTCCTTAAAGTGTAGGTGAAATTTAAACAATTTAAGTGTCATTTGCAGAGGTTGGCTCACTCTTCCCCTCCCCACAAAAGTAATATATGTGAAAATCTCCAAATATGAAAATCAGTGAAAATAGCATCAATAAAACATGTATCCCAAAACCCTTGGTAAATTCAAACAAGAAAAGCAGAGTTTACTATAAGCTAAATTTAAAAAGGCACTATTTGATTTTCAAAGTTACACTAAAGAAAGAAGTCCATTTCTGTGGGTATACAGAAAATACATTCCCTAAACATTTCTTATTTTCAAGAAGTCTCCTAACAGCATTGACTAACATGCGTGAACAATTTTTATCTTTGTTTTTAATTTCATATTGTTGTTGTTATATGCTTTTTTATCCCCATCCCAAATAATTTCAAAGGTGTTTTACAAACAGGTAAAAAAACCAAAGTGTTGGGAAAATGTTTTAAAAGTTGGAGGAAATATGTATGTACAGATGAAAAGCTAATATTTTTTCTTTCCATGGTCCTTATCTATCCAGCTACATTGCAAATATTGCCATGTGTATCTACTGTTACTAGAGAATGAAGAGGATAAAAAATTTAAGATACTGGAGATGGCAGAAGGAAATAGAAATTTCCTGGTTAAAATACCAATTTCGACTTGGACCACTCTCATGTTTTTGTCTTTTAACCAAAAGAATTGTCTTTCCTTCTGACCATATTAATGGTATATGTGGATCTGTTACATTTACAAAAAAAACCCAAAACATCTATATTTTTGCCAGGATGCATACACATTTTCATGCATATTAATGGAACAGTCTGCTATATGGAAATATATTGATTGCTGTCAATATGAGCTACATTTATAGATTCTACAAAATGTAACCTCTTCACCTTCAGACACATAAAAGTAAGGCTCACTCCCTTTACCAAAATTGAGAGACCAGAGCATCCTCCTGGACAAATGAATCAGAACTCACAATGGACTGACTCATAAATGGACAAGAAAACGAAAGTTTGTCCTAGAAGGAAGATGCATACACACAGCTGATGCAGAAGGACAGAGCAGTACTTCTTCTAATACAGACTTCCAGCATCTGGCAATATCTGCATTTTTCTTGGAGCTGCTCCTCACCATGACGTATCGGGTTACAGGCAACAGCTGGAATCAACTGGTATATGATGGCATGTAAACCAGCATTTAAAATGCCTTATATGTTGGCCAGTGTTATAAAAGAAACTTTACTGCAGGAACTACTGCATTCTTTTCCTGTAGAATTAAATTTCTATTTCAGTCACTAGCAATGTGAAGGCAACCAGATAATGTCTTTGCACAGGCTGGACTTTGATCTGGGAACTCCCTGCAACAACATGGCATTCCAAGAAGATAAACTGCTGTACATGAATCAGAACATATAAACTATTATATTTAGTAATGGTGCCAGGAAAGTTTCAATTATAAGAATAAACCTCTCTACATAAACTTGAAAAATAATTCTGTATGTGAACTTTCACTCCTTTTTTAGAGAGAGACTTCTGAGCACAAACTCACAGGAGATGAGGTAGTTTCTTCCAATAGGAAAAATCAACATAGAGCATTTCAGAGATTAAAACTGAAATGCAAACCTTATATTTGTTTTTGGTTTACTACAGTGATGCAAAGAATTAGATATAAAGAAACTGTTGGACATGTGCATCTGTACATTGCCTGGGCTAATCTAGGGTAGGCTTTACCTTATCCATTTTAAAGTTTGCAACAAGATGCTGGAAACCATACCTTTCTTTAGGCTCCAGCTGCTGCTGTAGCTCTGCTCCCTGATTTCCCCCCTGCACCCCCTGCACCCAGCTTCCTACCACTGCATCCACCCTGATCTGGGAGGTCTCACAGTCCTTGTGCCACGGTGTCTCCACTGCAGGTTCACCATGAAGTGCGTGGAAACTTCCACACCTCCTCCTTAAGGCAAATGGCAGCACAACAGACTTTGGGCAGAGTGCCAGGGCAGCACCTTTGCCCTCCTCACACAGGGTTCATTGATGGGCAAAGCTGGCTGTCAGTACCTCAAACTGTTCACGAGAACAAAATGTCATCTGGAAAAGTGCATGTGTTGATCTTATGGAGACAACCTCTCAGGGTTGAACACAACTCTTGCACTAGTGCTTAGTGCTTTAGGCTGGCCTGCAGAAGTCAGTGATCCTGGAATCCTTTTCTCATTAATACTGATTAATGCTGAAGCCTGGAGAAGCACAGCTTCAGTCTTGCCCAGGCAGGTCTGCAGGCTGGAGTTAAGTTAACCCATCCACATGACAGAAAGTTCATGTTTCCAGCCTGCCCGTGGGAACACAAGCACTACCTGACCTGATAGAAACTAAAAGTAGCAAAGAGAGACAATACATGATCAGACATAAACACTATTGATGCAAAGTCTAATCATTAATATTTTTTGAGCAAAGTTGAATTTGGAGCGTGTAACACAGGATACAAACTGTTGCCCCAGTGTGGTTTTGATCTGGCTCCTGACCAGGAACCTGACCAACACCTTTATTGCACAGTCCAACCAGGGCCTGCTTGCAAAGGTTGCACATCCCAAAGATCTGTCAGGCAGCTCAGAAAGGGAGAGAGCCCTAGGAACACTGAATAGTCTCAGAAACAGTTTCGCTCCAAATCTGCTTGATGTTCCTGCTGTCACTTGTACAAACATAACAGCATTAGTGTTGTAGGACAGACTATTTTAAGACAGACCAACAGAGTCAGATTTCAATATTTATTTAGATTCTTAGTTTTGCCATTGCATATGTTAGGGTTTTTTTGTTGGTTTGGTTCCCCCCCGCCACAAAATGGCTTAATCAGACCCAATGCCTAGCACATTTGTTCTCCCCTCTGGGGAGGGCTGCCAAGCTGAACTGTGACATATGCTTATTATTTGAGGCTCTTCTACTGTTACTTGGAGTGATTTTGGTTACACCAGTACTGCTCATGCTCCTCCAAAACAAATTAATCACATGGGGTCTGTGATCCTCCACAATTTTAAGACTCATGCTGCAGAGATGTGAAACTGAGTAAAGGAAGCTGTGATCACCTGCTCAAAATCTCTTCACCTGTTCAATTTATTTAAGATCCCTCCTTGGTAAAATAGGGAAACCAAGGAAAAAACCTTTGGTAAAGCAATTTAAAGTCCACAGACAAAAGTATCAGCGAAAAAATTTTTAGGTGTTCCAAGACTTAGTTCTCAATGAAGAATTTTCTTCCTTCCCAGTGAGATTGCTGTGCCATCCCACTTAGATTGCCATCATTATTTTTCTCTCCAGTACTTTCTTGCCTTTGACATGTTTTTTACTATTTTTGAGAGTAGAAAAGACCTTACAGTGACCTCTTTACAAGGATATTAATAATTTAAACTCCCTGAGAATGAAACTCCTTTTGTCACTTATCCTCAGCCTCACATAAAGGACTTTCTTAGGATATGCAATTTGATCTCCCATTAGTCTCTTCTTGTGGCCTGAATTTCCTCTTTCATGTTCTCTCTTGCATTTTAACACTGTGGAGATTGTTTGAAGCCAGCAGCAAGCTACAGAAGTTTTTTGCTGCTAGAATTTCTTTTTCAAAGAAAAATGGCTATGGCCACTCCAGTCTCTATTAGCAGAGAAGGCCTTTGAAATGCATGAGGCTCCACAGCATGGTTGTAGTAATGATGAGCACACACACACACATACACAAACCCCAAACAAAAACCAAACACACACTTTAAAAAAAGAGTTGTTTGTTTTAACTGTTGGTAGCCACCATATAATTAAAGTGATGAGAAGGTCTGCAGTCTGTTTGCCTTTTGAAGGAAGGTTACTCACACAGTGGTTTCTGCTTTACTGCAGGTTGGGTAAACTATAGCCCTGCGACTCATGCTGTTACTGCCTTGTTATTTATTGTCTCCCAGATGGATTTGGCTCTTGCATCCAGTCACAGCCCCAGTGTTTCCCTGCTAAGCTGTGACTGTCTCCTGCACAGTGGATGTGAGGTTACCCATGCAGTGCAATACCTCCCAGAGCAACTGCAGGACGTCTGGACTGGGAGGCTGCCCGCTGACCTTGGGGTCTGACAGAGACAGGACACACCCAGAGGTGGTTTGGCCCTGGCCCCAAGGGGGTTTCTGTCCTTCAGCAAAGCAGGTACAAGCTACAAATACCCCCTGGATGCTCAGAAGCCATGTGATGGGCACAGAGTGAGGAGGACAAGGGCCCAAATGTGTGGGCAATGTCCTGGAGAAGTGCTTCACTTCTCAGCCTGGTGTCCTGCCAGTGGCCACTCCACCCTGTGCAGGAGCAGGCAGGTGCTGGCAGCAAGGGACTGGCTGGAGATGTAGTTAGAAAAAGTTTGTTTGTTTTGATGAGCCTTCAGCTACTGGACCTGGCTGACAAACCCCTCCAGGGGGTGAGACCTCACCACAGCCTCAAGCCAACAGTGAAGACCGTAGGTGTAACTCCTGGGAGAAGTAGTTTCCTACAAAGTAATGCAAGGTGAGCAAAGAAAAGAGTCAATCTGTTTCATCCTATCTGAAAGCACACAAAAGTACTCAGTTACTCTGTCAGGTAATCCTGGCCTGGCTAGAATTAAGTTTGTTAGTCCTTTCAGTGAAGCAGCATTAGCTAAAATGAGAGCGCATTATATTCAATCTATCAAGCTAATCTGCTGTGCTAATGGGATAATCTTGGAAAGACAATTTGTGGGAGATCTCTAGGAAGCTGGGGGTTACTTCTGTTTTTCTTTTTGCCATTTTTGTGAGAGTTCAAGGCTAAATATATGAAACATCCTGAGAAGGATGAGAGTTAACTACTGAGAAGGTATTGGAGTTAAAAAGGATTAGTAGAAAACAATATAGCTCCATCTATGGAATGACAAATAACTTCATCATTACAAAATAAGCATTTTGTTACCACTGTGGCAGTGCTTCTTTATAATCCATTTCAGATTGTAGCCATGAAAGATTAGACAAATACACTAATAAGAGCGCAAAATGTGAGATTTTACATGAGTGTAGAAGAAAAAAAGCAATGTGGATTAAACCTGCACCCTCTTGCTTCCTCGCTCATGCAGCTTAGCCTCTCCACAGCATCTGCTCTGCCCTGCCATACCTGTGAACCTTAACAATAAAGATGGCAAAGCTCACATTTGGAGGTGTCAAACTTTTTAACTTTGTGGAGTTAGGATTGGACCTGGAGGATCACAGGGCACAAAATGACCTTAACAGAACACTAAGGCATTTTAGAATTTAATGATACCTGGAGGGAATCACTTCTATGACAAAATGAACCATGGCAATGCGGGTACCTCACTGATCAGTCTTTGTCACAGACAGGCAAATACTGTGATTCACTTGGCAAACTCAAGGTCTTACCAATTTCCTCTCATGACTGGGTGACCTGCAGCCAACACCCACAGCAGTGTCACCCATGTTAGCCTGCCCCTTAATTCCTACCCATAAGCTCTTGACTCATTCTTCATCCACCCCTAGGCAGTGCTCCACACATTCCAATTGCTCCACCATAAGGAGTAGCTCCACTATTTTGTCTTGCTGTCCTGTCTTACCTAAAAAGTCCGTAGCCATCCATGACAGCACTCCCATCCTGTGAACTGTGCCACCATGTCCCTGTGACTGCAATGAGGTTGTGGCACTGGGACTGCACAGAGGTCTCTGATTGTTCCTGTTTATCCCCTGGGCTGTGTGTGTTGGTGTACAGGCATTTCAGAGAGGTAAGCATCCAGGCTCCCCAGGAGGGGTGCAAGAGGGTCCACCACAGCAATATACACCCTTGAGGTGGTTTAGCTTCTGGCTCCCTTCTAGGGATGTAGCTAAGGAATATTTGTTCCTTCTCTGGCTGGGCTTATTCCCCAAAAAGCCACTTTGGATTATTCCCCAGAAATTCCCCAAAGCCATTTTGGTAACGTTGTGCTCCTGTCAGACCACTTCAGCTAGTGTATCCCTATTCAAAGGGGTGTGTCCAGTGTAATATGCTGGGCATCATATGGAAAGGGTGGGAAAACTGTCTGTGCTGTAATCACCTTGAATTCAACAACAGTATACCTGCAGGTGCTCTATACATGTACCCTATAGCTTTCATGAGTCCAGCTAGATGGATATGTGAAAATACTTGTATTTTATTCACCAGTGGTATCTGGAACTTGTTGAAATTTTTATTTTCATTAAACATGCAAGAACACTATGTATTGTGGTGTGATTTGAGTGTATAATTTAGAGGGAAAATTATTTCTTTATATTTTATGAGGGTTGTTTGCTGCTGTTTCTGCCTAGAGTTTATTAAATCAGGTTTCTTTCATAAAATGAGTTACATATAAGGTAATAGAGGACACATCACTGCATCTACAGATTCTTTTGCCAAAAGCAGTACTAATCATGAACTTACAAAACTTTAAAAAATATTTTTGTCAGTCTGTATGAACCAGCTAAAATCTGTGTTTTTTAACAAAAAGAATCTACAGAGTATGAAATGTTGACAAGTAATTCCCTGTATAATGCATTCACCAGGTCAAAGTAATTATAATAAATACGGATTGTCTGCCCAGATTTCGGCAGACGAAATCTCTGAGTCACTTCTGCCTTTACAACTGCAAAGGTTATTTGGTTGGATCCCACACTTTTATTCTTCCCATTCATCTGAACTTGGAGCATTGTTCCATTGCTCTCTTCTATGATGAAATCCAGCAGAAAATTTCCTAGGCCTGTATTGGTTTTGATAAAATCCCATCAGCTGCACTCAATCCCAATTGCTCCAATACTCTAAAAAGCCTATTCTCCTGTACACAAATTTTATCAGGTCACTTATTAGTAAAGTTTACTTTAAAATGAGCATGTTCAGCATGGAGAGACCCGATTATGAATATCAATATTACTGTATATAATTGCAGTGTTTAGTGTGAAATTTAAAATGCAGATACAGATATGCACCATAAAGCTCTTGCTTCCACAAAGTCCACTGAAGGAGAAAATAATTTTGAAGCTAAGCAAGGCATGATAAAATAAAATCCCTTGACTGATACTCTGGATTTTTAAACTTGCTTATGTGCCTTAGTCAAGTAATTTTCTACAGTTTACAAAATACTAACAAAAAGCTGAAAAATGTGATCTAGTGTTTTAAAGGTCTTTCAGATTTTGAGGAAGATACATCAACATCTCACGTCTGTTACAATGCATTAACATTGCTGACTATTTTGTTTTGTTTATGGGATGAACTACTTTATATGAACTACATTACAACAGCAGAATTGCTACTCTCCTCATGAAGAACTTCAAAAACATTAAGAGGTTGGTTAAATATTGATTGCAAAAATTTTTTACTAGAAAAAATAGGACTTAAATTGGACAGGAGGGAAAAATACCCCTCTATTTTCTTTCAAATTCTGTTTTAAAAAGATAGAAAAAGACACAATAAAGTGAAAATAGTGGGAAGGCAAAAAGTTAGCTATATATATTTGCTGGAAATGCTGTGTGTATCACCATAAAGTGCTTGTAGCATTCTCTTTTACAAACTTTAACAGGGAAAAAATTTCTCTGTTTGGCGTGCAGAGCTAGAGAGGCAATGTAGAGCTTGACTTGGTCTGTGCCATGCAAGTGCTTAACTGTGGATGGTTTTTTGCTCTTTGGGGACCAGGGAGGATATCCTGGGCCAGATGCAGATGGACATTTTGCCCCAGGACTCAGCATGGTATGCTCAGCACAAGCACCTGGACCTAGTGGGGTCAGGCAGCAGCAGGCAGGGAAGGCAGTGTCCATGAATATCCTCTGGTGTCCTCCCAGGATGTCACATTGCCGCTCAGTCAGCCATGCCCCATGTTCTCACTTGGCAATTAGACCCTTAAATCTGACATGACAGATGACATTTTCCATTTTCATACTTTTAAGCCCGGCTCCGTCTTTGCTGAACCTTCAATGATGCCCTGAACATGGGCTCATTAAAGGTTTTCTGTGATATCACCAAGGTGTTGCCACCAAGCTCTATTGTGCCTATCTATTGTGCCAGGGACAGCCAAATTTAGCTATGTTTATCAAGTGATGCATGATGAGGTGTGTGTATTTGTCATTCCCATGCTTTAACATGTGCTGTCATGGCATTAGCAGAACAAGGATTTATTTTGTAGTGGTAACTTTCACGAGGAGGTACTATAAGACATCCGTATGATGGGATGCAAAGTGCTGTTAAGAGCTGGCAGGATGCCTGAAATTATCTCACTAATACTTCCCATTATAACATGGTAATCACAGGGGACCCGGATTATTTATAAACAACTGGATGAGGACTCTCAGAAATTGTTTTACACACATGGAGAAAAGTATTCAGGCGGTTTCTGGTTTCAAGATGCCCAAGGAACATGAAAAAGAGCTAATCATTTGGTCAGAAATGACTAAGGACAGACAAATGAGTAATTTTGAGGCAGCTGACATGATTCAGCAGCTACAGGCAGTGGCCATGTGATCTCAAACTTAGAACCAAGCTGGAAAGCCCAAAAGCCACCCCTGGTTTTCTCTCGTACCTCCAGCCTCATCTCCTGCTATCACCAATGTGTGTCCCTCCCACCTTCCTGCTGGGAGGGAAAGCAGTGTGAAAGGAGACAGTGAGGCTGTCTGGATGCCTGCTCAGCATGGATGCCCACCATAACTTGAAGAAGACCATGCCCTTGGCTACTGACAGATGTGGAAAGCCACGGAGGAGAGCAGCAGCTGTGACAGGGCACAGAGCATCCCTCTGTGAGCCAGGCTGTCGGGAGGGATGTCCAGAGAAGCACCAGGAGCACCTTGCTCCCCGTACATGTACCATGTAACAAAGGGGAAACACACGCGGTTCTCCCGGCCCAGCTCCCTGCGAGAAGCCATCTCAGCGCACGGACGGCAGCTCTGGTGGCCAGTAAAACACCGAGAGGGCCACTAGAGGGCTCAGAAACTGCTACTGAGGAGACATCCAAATGCCGTGCAAATGCCATGCACTGCAGCTCAGTCAGCACTGCAGCACACATCCGTGTGATTTACCCGTGTTTGCTTCCCTGACCGCTACCAGGAATAAATGGCATCTGCAAAATGTCTTCTTCTGGGTTTGACACATCATCTATTTACTCAGTGATGCATGTCAGCATCATCAAGTCCTATTTGCAAGTGCAGGGCATTAATTGTTACTGAAACTGAGTCTTCAGAAGTTGAAAGCAATTACTCAAGGAGTGAATGAAGTCCCAGTTGACACCTACAGGGGATTTCCCTTTTTGGAAAAATTTTTACTTTCATCTTACTGAAAAAAAAGAGATATTATTTTACTGAATACTTCAAAGGTAATACAACAGGGAATTATGTCACAGTTTCAGGTTGTCTTGTGTGCAGCTTATCTGTGTTTCTTGATTACTGAATAAAAAGGCAAGCTGATGCTCATGTTGAAATTGCTGATTTCTGCAATTTTTTTTTTTTTTCACAGCCTATGAAAGCTGTTCAAAAGCATTTTGGCTGAACTGTATTCTGTCATTAAAATATAAATATTTTGCAGGAGTGTTTCAATTTAAACAAAATAAGAGATGAAATAAAAGAATTAAATAAGATTTCATCGTGTCAATTTTTAAAAAATATTGATTACTAGCTCACTGACTGTACCAGAACATCTCCACTGAATAGCTAAAACTAACTGGTTTTTTCTGGGATTCTTCATGGGCCCTAATCTGCTGAGTTCAGACACATAATAATGTGAAGTAATATACCTTTAAAAAGCAAAAAACCCTTTCACATAAGGAAACTGCATTACCTGATGTACTCCTATTTATTCTCACTATTTAAGCTGTAAGTTTAAAGTACAGAGCTCACAGTTCATGTTCTTATTGTCACCTAACCACCTACAAAGCAAAACATTGTCTAAGCATCACCAAATTCCTGCTTAATTCTGCAGACGAGGTGCTCATGTTTACTTTCATTTAAAATAGAGAACAGTGAATTTTATCATGAAGACATCATGACATATGTCTTCATGATAAAATTCACTGTTCTGTATTTAAACTTATCAGTGTAAGCCATGTGATCTTATTTTATTGCCCTTAAAGTAAACAATGGGATGGGCAATAGCTTCCATTTCACTTCTTACTATGAAATGTGTAGGTAGGCATAACACATTTATTAAATTAGCTGAATTAAATAAACATACTGTCAGACAAACAGTCCTTATTTCAGTCTAACAATATTATATCAGAAGAACAGGTTTCTAGCCCTGAGTTTTTGACCCCTTTTTGCCAGAGCTGATGGAGATACTGTGTGCTCAAAAGTTTCTCCTAATTTTTGCAGATATTTAACAAAAATATCACCTCTTGCTGCAAGCATTTGCTCATACCAGATTTTGGGACATCATGCTTAAAACACTACTATGATAGGTATTTACTAAAACACAGATTTTTTGTTACCTGACAAAATTTGCTTTAAATATTAATTTAAAATACATATTTTTGTGCATCATTGAGTATTTTTGGTTCACTACCAGTAAATATCCATTTCAGCATCTTTATCATCAAAGAAGTGTACTGTGGAATTTTATTTTTTTAGACCTGGGAAAATTCTCCTTGTGCATAGAGATCTGAGTTACAGCCCTTTTTTGTTCGTAGCAGTGAATTGCACTGCCCTTCCCATTATTAAATATTTCACTGAAGTAGCTCAGTGTAAAAATCTATGACACTATATAACTAAATGTCAGAGCTTCAACACTGAAAAAAATCTCAGAGCAAAATTCAGCAGATGCCAGGATTTAATCCTGGTGGAAGGTGCCTCCTGCATATCCCCAAGTTATTGCACAATAGGTGTTGACTACAAGACCCTGCTGGGAGCTGCCAGCACCAGAGACCTGCAGGGACCTAAGCATGGTGCAGAGAATAAAGACAGTCTGTTCTGAGAGGGGTGCTCCTGTTAGAGGAAAATTTTGGAACTCCCCTCTGTTTTCTCTCTCGGTCAGCCAGTGAGTGCTGAAGAGCCTCACTGTCAACAAGTGACTTTTTTGTAGGTTGCAGGAGACAGAGACAGCTCCTGTTGATGCCTCTCAGCATCCTGACAGGGCATTGATTCTGCAGTGACTCAGAAGGAAATGTGTCACATAATGAGTCACCTGCATTGCTGCTCCCAACACCTCTGCTCTGGCAATTTAGGTCTCCCATCTAAGCTGACAGTGACCTCATCTTGTGATTCCTTGGGAGGTGAAGCAAGAGATGTCATCACTATGAGGGAAAATTATCATGGAGAATGCTCAGCTGTTACTCTGGACTTTCACATCTGTAGGTTTTTTTTACTCTTCTTCCTTCTTTTTTTTTTTTTTGGTTTGGTTTGGTTTGGTTTGGTTTGGTTTGGTTTGGTTTTGATAAGGATGAGCAACTGCTCAGGTTTTCAACAAATGAAAACCCAGGACAGCATTTTCAGTACACTGCGGCCACTATCAGTAAAAGTATAAATATTACTTATGATAAATCATCATACACTTTAGACTATGGATATCTAACTATGATCCACAGTTGGACAAAAGTTGGAAAATGTTTCCTTTTCTTTTTTCTTTTTTAGATTTTATTTTATTTATTAAAAGCATTGCTACAAGGAAAAATTGGTTCACTTACAAAGTAAACTGGAAATTAGGAAGGCTGAGCCATTACAGGAAGCAGAATGAAGCTACTCCTAAATAATACATACTCTTTCAGGGGAGGACCCGAAGTACAGTAAACAATCTCTCACTTTGTTTCCATTTAGATAAAGGTTTTGAGTTTAACTTTTAAAATTTTTTATGCTACTTTTAAATGTAATGTTTCATTTATTTTTTAAACAATTTAAATTAAACTAGTTTTTAATTTAAGTAGGTGGTTTGTTTCCTGTCCTAATGTTTTTAACAATTGCCCTACCCTCTCTAGTCTGGCTACTCAGAAAACACAAGAAGATACAGTAGCACACTGCTAAGGGAAAGATGCTTCTCTAAAAGCTGGTATTTCTAGTAGTAAAATACCATAAAATGTTTTTACTTCTGCATCTCCTACCAGAAGTGGATCACATTGCCCTGAAGATCTTAAATCTCTTTGTTTGAAAAGCCACCAAACTCACTAAGGGCACCTGAAAAATGAGAGCTTGCCATAAGGTGCTGTGTGACCTTTGCCTTGTCACTCCAAACCCCATCGTGGGTGCCACGGAGCAATGACCACTGATGTCTGAAAGATGGCTGGAGTCAAAGAGCATGACCAGAGGTGCTGCTGTGCTGGCATCAGGCATCCTTGCAGAGTTTAATCTCCTGATTAAAAACACCTTGCATAATCAATGAATTGCACTATATGAGACAGAATTTCTGAAGCATCAGCAGTTTGGTGATGTGCTTTTATGAGACCTGTCATCATCAACCAATATGCATATAAAGGCTTTTGATTTTCTAATCAAAAGGATGAATTTATCTTGATTCCGCCTATGCTAAGTGAGATTGATTAGTGAAAGATAATATATTAAAACTTCAGCTGATTAAGACTAAATTATTCATTGCAAATAAGTTATCTGACAAGTTTGCCATTATCTTGTTTCTGAACCAATCAAAAACCAGTCTAACATTCTCAAGCTCTATTTTGCAAGTTATTTCCAAGTCCTGACAACACAGGACAAAAACATTTCAGAAAACAAACATGGGCACTTACGTTGATTGTCCATCAATGTTAGATGGATAAGACTGGATAACTTGGACTGCTCTTAACATTTTTACTGAATGTCTGAAAAAATATACAGATATATCTTATGCATCTTATGCATATGATCAGCTACATCTTATGCATCTTCCAGTACAACACTCTTACATATGAATTTTCTGTATTTTGCTAGAAGATATGTAGTTGTTAAGGAACTTGTTTTTTGTTAGAGGAGGGACACAGTGAAGCATTTACTAGTGTATTTTTATGTTTCTGAAGAGGTGGGTCTGAACAGCTGCAGGATGCAAAATGGTGGTCAAGACCTTATGGCCTTTTTCAGTTTTTTCATGGACTGCGAGGGTACAATAACCCCTTTTTCTTTTATAAAACCAGCTTTACACACAGTAATGGTATTTTTTCTACCTATAACATCTCAAAGCTTCCTGCTGCTTTCAAAGGATCAATCTAACAAACGCTTTCTGTATTTCACACTGGCAGGTTCCTAAGGAAGCAGTGTAGCATACCAGCTTGCCATGTTGCCCTGTGGTGGCAATGGGCCTTGGCATACCAGTGGGGTGTGGCCCTGGCTCCACTGGCTGCCACCTGCAGAGCTGGGACCAGTGCCCTCCCAGCCTGTGTCCGGCTGCCCCCAGCTTCCTTCGAGGCTCAGGAGCAGCTAGCTAGCTAACTGCAGGAAAGAAACCCAGGAGAGTGAGCAAAGGCTTTTGTAGCCCCAAAAGCTGCTATTTATTGTGGGGTACCAGGCATCCTGCAATGCCTGTGTGCTCAAAGAGCCCCATGGCCCAGCTGCCTGCATGCAGCAGTGCCTGCAATGGGGACAGAGATATCTATGCCTACACTATGGCACTGGTCAGTGGCTAAGGCTGGCACAAGCCCTTGCCAGTGGGCTGGATGCCACATGAACAGATGAAAAGCAGCACAGCCATGCCAGGGATCTGGCTGACTTCATCCCAGGAGCAGCAGCACCGAGGTCAGCAGCATCACACCTGCAAGTTTTTGGTGCCAATGTGCTTGGCTAAAGATTTTAGACCGAGGTTAGTAACGGGTGGGCCACATGGACAGAGGGGCATGTTTGTGTCACTCCAGGCCAGAAGCAGATTATCCTGAAAATTTTAAATAGGAGTTTAATGGCTGCATGTGAGAAATGGCTGGGTTGAGTTTTAAATTAACAAAGAGGAAACAATTGCAAGGAAGGTTTGGGCAGGGGTTTTGTCTGTTGGAGGGTTTTCAGTCTGTCAGATGATTTGCATTTCAGAGTCATCAGATTAGAAATCCTGTTTGAATTCTTCACACTAGAAGATGACTAGCATGATTGGTGTCTGAATTTTGATCAGGCTTTTGAACGTTTTTCTTCTTTCAAACCAAAATATCTTCATAAATGAGTCTTTCAAGGAAAAATGTCACCCAGTTTGTTCATAATTAGAAGGAGTTTCAGGAAAGCAAAACCTTTTATCTACCTTTTAAACATGAATGTTATATTTCCATCTGACTAGGAGGGTCACTAGAGTTTGAAACTGAGGTGCATAAAAGGCATTTCCAGGAAAAAAACTGCTGTGTTATTGAGCAAGGCTGCAGTTATTTAGACTCAATACTCCTGTCACAGTCCTTTCAGACAGAAAGAAGTAAAGGAGCCACCTACTGTGGATTATGTCTTTATTATTCTGTCTTTTTTCAGTCTCCTTTTGCAAGAGGAGTGGCTAAAGAGGGGTATAATTTGCAGAGAATTGTGCTCCTCTAAGTACTGCACATCCTGGGTTGCCAGACTCATGTGTGTGTAGCTACTAACAGCAATGCCAGACTTTTTTCTAATCCAAGCACTTTTTTAGCTGCAATCCTTCTCACTTCTATGACACAACTTCATGTGTGACACCAAAGCATGATTGTAAGCAAGGCCAAGGCTGAGGAGAGCTGGAGTAAATGACAGGCAACATCCTAGAAGGCCTGAAGCTGCACTCTGGCCATGGTTGCCTTCCACAGTGAGAGATTTCATGATGAACAGTCATGGTTGCCACACCCTTGGCCTTAGAGGGGATCCTCCATGATGTGTTGTTGTTGGAAAAAAGCAGCTGACTCCAAGGTGGGGTTCCCAGATGCAAAAGCTTGTTTTGGCATGGTGGGGGATGAGTACAATCCCTGACCTATCAGCATGCTCTCATGGCACTGAAGAAATCTGTGTGCTACACCTTCCCTCTGAGAGCAGCATCACAGCTGAAATCCTGTCATGCAAAAGAGTAAATAGGAGCTAAAAAGGTCATTAAGACTTCACACTGAGAAGGGGGGATGCTAAAGAAAGTGCTGGATGGAGGCAAGTGTAGAATGCAGAACTATACCAAGCAGGGAACACAAAACAAAGGTCCAAGGAAGCATCCAGGCTAGCAAAGCGCTTGCCAAAATTTGAGAAATTGAGAACAGTCTGAAAAACAGAGGTTTATGGGCAAGAATGCCCTCTTACACTGATGAGCCAAATGGAGCTGAAGAAATTGTCAAAGGCCAGAGGGAGAGAGAAAGAAAAAAAGAGTCCCTGATGAGATAAAGAGAGTAACCTAGAAGGGAATCCCAGAAGCAGGGGGAAGGAGGTATGACAAATGGTGTCACGAACAATAAAAATTTACTGACCTAAATCCCAAATAACACTCAAATGCAGTAGGGAAATCAAGCAGAGATTTATATGCTAAATTTCTTTTGCTGCTTGAAATGAAATTCAGTTGAACATATTTAATTCAGAATTAGTGTATCCACAAGATTTGTATTCTGGGACAATAGAAACCAAACTAATAGGGTGTATTCAGTGGTTATCCACTGCTCCAGTGATGTTCACCACAGCTGCATCCCACACACAGTAGATCATTCTATAGAAATCTAGATGTCATACTACATTTTTTTAATTTATTTTTTTTTACTCTACTATCTACACTGACAAGGGATCCAGAGAGTGGCCTGAAGGGACCAATGGCAGAGGCAATGCTGTGGGTTACCCAGCCCAGGAGAGGCTGGCAACTACACAGGTCAGTGCTGGCACACAGCACCAGACATGCAGTGGATGTCCAGCGTGGACTTTTGTGCTAGCTTATGACACTCTCCAGGCATTTCATGCAAGGTCAGAATTTTATTTTGAAAGGTAGATTTAGAATAATTCAATGTTGAATATATGATTTAGAGAGTAACAATGGATGAAAAATGTTTCTTTTATGAGCTGTGAAAAGAAAATCACTTCAGGTCACTCCTTTGAGGAGGTAAACAGGAAAATATTTTTATATGTAAGATATAAACAAAATAGCAATATATCTACATTAGAACTGTTATATGGAGGTGAATATCTCGATATTTTTGTTGTGTTATGGCACTTTGGTTCCTCCTGTATGTGAAGTGGATTTAATTTTTCTGGCAATTTTAGTTTGGTGTAGAAGTAGTGTTTCAATACTTCCACCACTGACATACAATAATCAGGGTATATCCCCTCTGGAAAAGTTCACAGTCTAAAATAAACAAGAACTTGGACTTGAGAAGTGTGTCTCTTGGCCAATGAGTGCAAATGCCAGCTATATCTTGCGGACAAGAGAAATCAGAATGCATTTTAAAAATATTTTGATTTCACCAATTTTTTTTCCAGTTAATTGTTACACCAGAATTTCAGGGAGGGAATGTTTGTGTGAAAATTATAACTAATCATCTCTTTTTCTCAAGAAACCCAAAAGAAAAAGAAAGTAATGTGATATGCAGCATCAAGGACGACTAGTCAGCTTTTATTTCCATCCCAGGAGATGGGTTTAGAAAGTAGGATCCACAAATTCTGTTTCTCTCCAGAGAACTCTAACAGTACAGTATTCACTCACACAACACACATGCATGTGACACAGCCCTTAAAACACAATTCTTAGTTATTTCCTTTCTGTGGGTGGGTAAAGCCTCAATGCTCTTATAAAGAAGTGAAAGACTGTTTGCCCGATTTGGAGAATACAAATGAGGAATTATTCTAAACTAATTCAATAGCTTTTCTTTTCCCCAAACTGTGATAAAGTGCAAAATATTTGATAACATTGCAAACAAAAACATCATTGTTTGCATTTTTCCAGATTAATTAGTACAAATTATTCCCATATTATGCCACCGGGATTTTAACTATATATTACAAATGATACATTTTTTAATGCATTAGACATGATTAAACTTATGAAAATGTTCAGTGGTGGTAAAACAATGTAAAGATAATGACTAGGGTTAATTCCTTCCTCCAACTTAATTTTATCTATAGTATCAGGAACATCTACAAAAACTGCTGTGAGGCCATGACACAGAAGTCACTTGACACTAGACTCATGATATTTACTTGCTGATAACTACTGAAAATTTCATTGAATCATGCACTTATTTTATTTACAATGGCAACAGATAATGTATGCAAAAGTTGAGAATGGACACTTGCAACAGAGCAACCATCTGGAGAAACACAGAGAGAACAGGCTGCTTTTTGGGGGCAGGGCTCAAGTGATCTGCCCCAGGCTTTGCTGAAAAATGATAACCCTGGCTCCACAGCAGCTGACTGCTGTTAAGGGAACCTTTCAGGGCAGGTCCTGACCTAACACACTGCAACCTGGGCTCAGTTAAACACAAATCTTCCACAGGTAATTAGCAACTATAACAATGATGATATCAATAATAATATTGAATCTTGTCTTCCCAAATCCTGCTTATGAAGAACAATGGAAATTACAAGGGTTTCTATAAAACTCCTTAGGTAAATGTGAATTCACTCATGAAGAGATAAGCCAGCAGAGTTCAATGCCTGGCAATCAGTGTTTAAGTTTCAGCTCAGACCCAGACGATTTTGGCAATGAATGTCCCACAATTCACTCCCTTTTATTGCTTTGTTGGTTCAACAACTGGAAATGATGGCTCCAGATACGGCTTCAGTGGTTGATGGGACAGTGAAACCCACATCTGCACCAGAGGAGAGAGCAATGCCACCTCAAGTACCCCAAAGGTTGTTATGATGGCTGACTCACACACTTCACCCAAGGAAAGGGGGAAGGAGCACAAAGGCCAAACTTCCTGGTGCTTCCCTGCACAGCAGAGCAATGCAAGGCAGTGCTTGCAGGGTAGGTCCAGTTGATGTTTTGCAGACAGATGGGAGGCCTCTCTCACAGCTCATCCTCTCTCAAAACAACACAACTTTGTTAGATGAGCACAGAGATCTGATTATTAGGGTTCCTGGGCTAAGCAGCTTTCTGGCAGTTTGCAATGTGACTAGCTGTGGGAAAAAACCCAACCCAAGATATGGCTATCTACCCTCAGGCTGCGATGTCATGATGCTCATGCCAGATCTCTCCATGGCTGGACCACTGCACACTCTGGTTCACCCCAGAATGGGCTTGCTGACCCACACAGAGCCAGTTCAAAGCTTTTCCTGATTTTATGTCGATGGCTGAAGGATGGACATGTACATGGTCTGGAATGAAGCTGGGCTCTTGATTGATTTGTCAAGCTCTTGACAAAGCTTGCTGCCACAAAATTATTCCATTTACATTTTTCTAAGCAAATATGAACCAACAGAAGAAAAGCCACTGTCTTTGAGAAACAATATTGAAAATTATGAAGTCAGATTTATTTTCTGACCAAACCTCAGTTGGGTTCAGGGCTCAGAGTACCAACTATCCTTTTACTGGTTAAGCATGAGAAATATCCATAAATGTCCTCAGTAAAGAAACACTGGAAGCTGAGTGGGGAATATGGCACAGGGCCAGAGTATATCTGGTCCACTGAAGATATCTCAGATTATCTCATATTTGTACACTTTAAAAAAAATAATACTCATCAGCCTTTGGCTAGTAGTTTACCTGGGTGCTAGTGCAGATTGCTAACAAGGATGTGGCAACCCCAACTATTGCTCGCAAAATCTTTTGCTGTTCTAACAATACTAAAAAGAATAAAACTCTTGCTCATGATATTCCATGTTTGAATATAACTGTGATTTGTCATACTGTCTTTCTCCCAAGGGAACACTTGAACTGGAAAGGCCAAGCTAACTGTGGGGTAATCTAGTCCATCTGAAGTCCCAGTGAGCAGCTTTACCCCCTCACTGGAGCTTGGGAGAGGATACTGTTACATGACTTTTAGCAAGCCACTTCAGTTCTTTTTCCTCATCTCCTCCATTTCTGTCTTGCATGTTTTGACAGTAAGCACTCAGGAAAGATTGTCCAGCTATGCACTTATAACACTGGAACCCTGATCTCTGGAGCTTGTAATTTAAAATAAATATGCCTTCATACTAAAAAAACAGACATAACTTAATCAATATGAAAACAGTGGATGTTAGAATTGATGCCTATATTTTAAGAAGTTAATAACACTTTCATGTTAAGAAATTGTTTTCCTGAAGTTGAATTTTCCAGCCCTGAAAAAGGCAGGGTCCTTTTGATTTTTTTTTTTTTTTAGGAATACACATCAGGATTACATTATTTTATATCTAGGATCTTTCTACTACATTCAATCATTTCTCATTTTCTTATGCCAATATAATATTTCACCATATATTTTACCATATAGTGTACAAGAGAGAGACCTTTGTGCATAATTTCCTAACACAGGCCTGAGCAACAATTCTTTGCATTCATGCACAAACTTATTTTTCAGGAAATACTTCCTAAATACACAGAAAAAGTAATATTTAGGCTTTTCATTTGAGGAAACAGACTGTACAAGTTCTCCCAGCTAGCACCAGCCATCCAAGTGCCACACATCCCACCTGTGCCAGACCCCAGCAGGGACACCCACCCTCAGGAGGTAGCAGAAGGAGTAAAAATTCCCCTCTCTCCCCACTGACTTGCAGGAGGACAGGATTAATAGCTTGGATCTGGTACCTCCTTCTCAGACAGCTAAAGGGGGTGAGATGAATTGTATCCCTAGCTTTCAAATTCATCTCACTTAACATCAAAAGAAAATAAAAAGGTAAAATATATTTGTGTATGTGAGATACACAACTCCTGCCAGTACGTGATACTGTATCCCTTCAGTTACCAGTGGGAACCAGCTTTACTCCATTGCTTAGCTAGGAGGGAAAGCATGTGTACCTGTCCCTGTGCCCAGGCATGCCCCACCTGAGAAACTGCTGCAGAAACGGGGCTTTGATGTTTCCATTCGTAGCTATCACAATCCATAATGAAACAGGAAACATCCTGGATGCAGATATCATAACCATAAGTTTTACACAATATGAGCCATGTGTTTCAGGCCTGTACCAAAATCTGTAGGGGTCCCCAACAGGCACAGCAGTCTGCACAGGAGCCACAGCTGGAATGAGGTCAGTCTCTTGTACTAGAAGGATTTGCTGCTTACTGCAAGAATATTTATATCACTGTGCATGTGATCTCTAAAAGACAGCAAGATGAGAGAAAGAGATAAATTGAGAGAGAGGGAGAAAGAGAAGGAGAGGAGGAGAGACAGAGGGAGAAAGAGAGGATCTCTTTGGATCTTCATCTCTGAAGATGCTGCCCCTTCCTTCAGTGCCAACCCAAGCAAGAAGCAGAGCTAGGCAAGGAGCATGGCTGCAATATGAAACCTGGGCTCTGCTGGTGGTAATGGCAGGCCACTGAATTTAAAATTCTACTTACTTCTGCTGAGACACATCTGACTGAGGAAGCAGCAAACTGCCTTGGTCAGTTCATCTCCATGTGCAGAGCAACTCCTTTGCTCTCAGATGTGAGCAGATCTTCCACTAAGACTACTGAAAATTATGAGCAGGACTGGAGTGGGAAGAAGTGTGAGAGGTTCAAATATTTGTACATGCAATATTTACAGCTGAATTTCTGTATCATGATCTTCACAAATAGTTTGGGTTCATGGTAAATCAAAGTTTGAATTTTTGTTCCTAAAAGGGACCAGATTAGGGAACCATGCTGGTATCCAACGTGTCTGGGACAGATTTATAAAACACCAGCACCCAATCAACAGCAGCCAAACTCACACCTAGGATACTTTTGGAGGGTTCTGAGATGGATGTGCACATATTTATGTATCTTGATGGGCAGTGTAACAAAGGTGAATAAGAGGTCAAAAGTAGCTGCTGTTGCTCCATTAGAGAACATTATAATCCATGATACAATGATGTTGCTCAGCTGGAAAGGCTCAGTCGCAGCCCTGTGATGGTAATGGCTACTGGAGTTTCCCAGAAATGCCAGGGTTTGGGTTTATTTATGTGAGCCAGAATAGAATGTAATGCAGATCAGTGTGCTGGCTGCAGACAGAGATCACCTTTGATGCAAGAAGTTCCCTCTCTCATCAGCCTAGCAATATGTTGCTGGTTGAACTGGCTAAGGAGGTAAGCAACAGCTCTGGACTTAGGATCTGGATTTCAGCCTTCACAGAGATGAATGCAAGATACACCAGACACTCTGCTGATGTTCAGAGTCATCCAGTGTGAAGATCAGCATCCCATCAAAGCTTTCAAAATAGCTTAACAGCTTCCTCTCCTTCTCAAGCAAGCCCAGGCAAATACTTCTGCAGACAAGTACTCTGGGTCTGTCCACATATCAAACTATCTGCAGGCTGTGGGGCCAGCATGAGACACAGGTAGTTAAGAGCACCACTGGGGAGCTCAGGAACTCTTCCTCAAGTACGACCAATCTTCTAATAAAGAAATGAGTTGGCTAATTTGGGCTGCCCAGGCAGCAGCCCCTTGAGGTCTTCTGTAGCTTCATGCTCACAACTCGCTTGAACAGGGCAGGGGTCACGGGCTCATCATGCTGCCCAGTGGGACAGTGATACTGGAGTCCTCTGGCTTCTGCTGGGATGGCAGACTATCCTCAGCTGGTGTAGTTAGAGTTCATTTGTTGTGCTCATTAACACTTATTTAGAGGAGAGAACATTTTTGGAAATAGGCCTGACTGTCAATCTTGAAAAACTGTCAAAAAGCAAGAACTAGAATTCAGCACTTTCCAGCCCCCCAGGCTGTTCCCTTCCCCAGTCAAGACCTGTCATAAGGGAAACGAATCATTATTTTGCTTTATATATTGTGATGGCTTTCCTCAGGGTGCTGGTTATATATTTGCCCATCATTTTTGAAAAAAACTGTTGCAGTAACACTTTATTCCCAGCTTAACTTTTAATTATGACCATCTTAAACACTTACGTTTATGTTTTTATCAATAGACACTGCAGCTTAATGGAGAGAATGTCCTATGTGGCTCATATTCATTGTAACTATAACAGTTAGTCACATGGAAAAGTCATGCCAAGGATACTCCAACACCTGAAATAAAACATTGCCTGTCTCTTGACATGATCACAAGTCATGTCCCTTAAGCCTTAGTACTGGGGCCAGTTCTGTTTAATATCTTTATTAATGGTCTGAAGGAGGGAATTGAATGCACTTTCAGTAAGTTTACAGATGACACTAAGTTGGGTGGGAGTGTTGATCTGCGGGAGGGTAGGAAGGCTCTGCAGAGGGATTTGGACAGGCTGGATCAAGGGGCCAAGGCCAATTGTATGAGATTCAACAAGGCAAAGTGCCAGGTTCTGTGCCTGGCTCACAACGATCCCATGCAGTGCTACAGGCTGGGGGCAGAGTGGCTGGAAAACTGGTCATCAGAAAAGGTCCTGGATCAACAGGTGGCTGAACATGAGCCAGTGTATGCCTGGGGGGCCAAGAAGGACAATGGCATCCTGGCCTGTATCAGCAATAGTGAGACCAGCAGGACCAGGGCAGTGACTGTCCCCTGTACTTGGCACTGGTGAAGACACACCCTGAATCCTGCGTTCAGTTCTGGGCCCCTCACTGCAAGAAGGACCTTAAGGCTCTGGAGCATGTCTAGAGAAGGGCAACAGAGCTGGTGGAGGGTTTGGAGCACAAGTCTGAAGGGCAGCAGTTGATAGAGCTGGGGTTGTTTAACCTGGATAAAAGGCAGCTTAAGAGAGACCTCACTCCTCTCTCCAGCTACCTGGAAGGAGTTTGTAGCCAGATGGGGATTGGTCTCTTCTCCCAAGCAACATGCACCAGGACAAGAGGAAATGGCCTTGAGTTGCAACAGGGGAGGTTTAGATTGGGTATTATGAAAAATTTCTTTGCTGAAAGTCTAGTCAGTCATTGGAACAGGCTGCCCAGGGAAATTATGGTATTATCATTCACTGAAGTGTTCAAAGAATGTGAGAAGGTGGCATTTGGGGACACAGATTAGTGATGAACTTGGGGACACAGGTTAGTGATGAACCTGGAAGTACTGGGTTAACAATTAGACTTTCTGATCTTAAAGGTCTTTTCCAACTTAAGCAATTCTAAGATTCCATGATTCAATCGTTTCAAAAGAGAAATAGCACTTCTGGCCAGGCAGCTCTCCAATGACCACCAGCTGACTGCAATCTTGAGAACTAACATAAGAAGGGTTTATCTTTCCCCACTGCCATAACTCCCATCTCTTTGGGGATAATGTTGTTCAGGAATGTCAGTCAGCACCTACTCTGGCACTGGCTTGTGTCTCTAATGCTTCTCTTCCCCAGAAAACATATTTCCATCTGCATCATTATTCTTCTCTTTGTCTGAACAAACACTTGAAACTGCTATCTCTAATTCTTGATTTATCCTCTCATTTACTAGCACTCTGGCAGACTTCTTAGTTGCTATACAGCAATGTGAAGCATCTTATTTTGGGAAAATGCTACATTTTATCTCATCTTTGGGGTCATATTACTTTCCAGAATTGGCAGACTTCTTTTTAAACTTGGTATTTTTTCCCCCCTGATACTCTGTTATAATTAGCACTAAATCAGACACTGAAGGCACTAGAGCAGAAGGCTGAGAAAGGGTTTCCTGGTAGTAAAAATATGAAAGACTGAGATAAAGATACTTTTGCTCCCAATATTCCCTCCTGGAAACTACAAATCCAGCAGATGAGAAGCCATCTGTGTGGATACCTTGTGATGCATTTTAACGCGAAAATAGTAATTGAGCTGCACTTCTAGGGCTTCCCTTGCCAGCAGCCATCCCTGGAAATCCCCTGTAGGAGTGAAAGGATAGATAAGGACAGTGCCATGGAAACAGCTGATCCTTCCCCTACCTTTCCTAAATACACTAGCAACCGAAGACTAACTAGCAGAAGTCAAACCAACTAACCAAATCTGCACAAATCTAAATATTTTGTGCTCAATTTCAGTGTGATAGTTAAGAACTATGAGAAAATACACTAAGAAAATGTGAAGTCTCCGTGCTCTCATTCTTGGAAATAAATTGTGTTGTCAACACCTCTCTGTGGTGAGATCTCTAATATTAGATTTGGTGTACATTTTGACACACCTTTATCTTTGTGTTTTAGAAACATTTTAAAAATCAAATAGGCTATACTAATGAAAAAAGTCTCACGTTCTTCTATGGCAAAGATTAATGCAGTGCAGTGCTGTAACCCTACAATCTTCCAAAGGAAGTGACGGAGAGACTTTTGAACATCATTAAGTAAGAAAGACATTAAGGAGAAGCTGCAGCTTCAAAGTCACGAGTCTCACTCTCACATTTGTAAGTCCAGCAGAAAACAGAAACCTCTGCCTTCTGCCGAAGCACTATTTCACTCTTTTAGCTGATCAAATGAATTTTGCAATTCAAGCTGTTTCTTCCAAGGGACTTAATCCGTAATCTGGGAAAGAAAAATACAACCTTGTTTCACCACTGCTGAAAAGCTGCCAACTCTTGCTCTAGGTGATTGCTCTGTATTTGTTTTTCCTGAAGAATACGGTGACAATACGTAGGTGGGAGAAAGAAAGACCCCTGCTGCATTCCAATTAACTTTTTTGTTCTATTTAAAAATTACTTATAAGGTTGCTAATTCACCACGTTCTGCCTCCACTCATAACTGAGGATGGTGGTCTTACTATGACTAATTTAATTTCATGTTTTGGTGAAGTGGAACAGCCTAACCCTGCCCTACACATACTCTGGGCAATTTCTCCCAATTCTGCAACTGCATTGCCCACATCTGTTGGTAATACTTTGAGTCACTGAGCACTGATGAGCCCTCTGGAAAAACTGCAGAGAATTCCCAATGAACACTGAGATCCATAAAGTATTTGGGGATTCTAAGCACACCTGACTCTCTTGATGACCTCTTCCCAAACTTTCCAGCAAAGTGCTGTCGGCTTTTAGCCTTCGGTAGGTATTAGCAGAAGCATCAGCCAAGAAGTCCAAAGGGCTGGAAGAGAGACAAGTGCCGCGACTGCTTCAGAACACGCACATTCAGGGCGCAGCTCTCAGGAGCATTAGGTAGAAGGCTGTGTCAATGGCACCACGTGGATTGTTGACTGCAGGGGCCTGCACACACGATCACGTGCAGGACAGGTTTTCTGTAATCATGCTTTCTAGCTCCTTCACCTGTGCTGCTGTAGACAAGTTTTCAGATTGACTCCTACAGGCATTATTGCACTGATTTAAGATGGATATGTATCAGCCTAGCCTGTCAAATAAGTCAAAAGCAAGAGACCATTGATTAAATGGGAATAAAAATAACAGCTGCCTAGCAGTCTGTAGACAAAGACTTAAAGAAGGAGGTAAAACTGTTCCATACTCTGTTCAAAATGGATTAGGACTGTCCACACAAATTAGCAGTCCTTGTGTTAAATGAGCTCAGGGCACTTCTTTAAGGAGATGCAACTATGGGAAACAGGCCTCACCTTTGTAGCAAAGTGTATTGAGTCAAGACTAAAAGCAGCAAATGTATGAACACATACTTGACAATACACCTTCTTTATTGGTGGCCTTGGATGTTATTTTAACACATTAAAACACTAAATGCTTTCATTTTCTTTAGGAAAACAAAAGAGGAAGTAGAATACACAGCTACTACAGCTTGAATAATGAACTTCCTCAACTAAACACAGACTTAGGCAGAAGGACAGGTTAGATTGTTTCAATTAACAGAATTTAAATCACAATTTACACACATTTTGAGTGCTGGTTAGGTTGTTTATACTAAGCTAACCAGTCTAATGCAAGATAACACACTTTCTTCCCCATTACTAGCTCTGTTGAGCTATTCAGGCTTCTTGTCCTATAAATGCTAATTGATTTGCATGTAAACTGTAATTTTGTAATGAACAGAGAGATCATTCCACGTAGATGCAATGACAATATCAGGTTCTTAGTTTACTTGCATCATTTTGTTGGGTATTGTCTTAAATGACTTCTTTTTGGGAAAATGGAATGAAAATTAGCTTTTAAAAAAGAAACTCAGACCACCTAAGTGTGAAATGAAATATAATGAAGCAAAATGTTTATAAACAGATATAAAATAATCAGACTATCTGAACACTTACTTAATCACACTGAAGGTTAATAACATTTATTGTATTTTTCAGTCTAAAAGCTTTTATATTTGATTTGTGGTAAGAGGAAATGTTTGATTTTTCAGACTGAACAACAAAAGGGGTCCAGAAGTTCATATTACAAATAGCAAGTCACTTTAGGTACTTTCTAATTGTTTGATTCTAGCAAATGCATGAATGTTTGAGTCACAAAGGAAAGGTTTATGATAAGAATAATAAAATGCAGTGTTTTCCTGGATGGTGTATATACACATTCATCTCAATGACACGGCAGCCATGCTCATCACACAACTAAAGCTGGTGGCATTAAGGAACTGGTCTCCTGGCTTAAAAGGAAGACTGCTGTTTTATCTTCAAAACATATTTATGTTGACAGACATGTTACTATAGTACTTTTTTTCTCTAAAACATTAGTGTTGCGTAACCTACTGAATTCTTCAGTAATTCTGAATTCATTTTGGAGGTTCAAAATCAAACCTGAGAAAAAAGCACACGTGTGAAACTATCAAAAGAAACCTACTATTTCTGCTCATCTCTTTACTTGAAATTTTAAACTTTATGATGATTTTACAACCAAACTAAGGTGTCAGTGTCATTGTGGTTTTTTTGATGGAGCAGATCAGCCAGTTCACAAATTATGTTGACCATCATCCTTTAAACACTTGTGCACAGGCTTAGCTTTTATACCATTGTCAGTCTCATTGAATTCAAGGGGATTATTTTCATGAGTGTTTTGTACATCAGCGCTTGCTATGTTCAAGCCACTGCTATAACATACATGTTCTGACGGTCGATAAATTAAAAATCCATTTGGGTCATCTTGTAAATGCTTCTCCACTTTATTAACACACAAAGCGGACAGCAGGACCTGTCTCTCCACTGCTACCTCAATGCAGAGAAAATAGGAACTTTCACACAATTTACCCCATCGTCGGGTCGTTCCCGACCTTAAAACCTCCACAGGATAACACAAAGCCTGCGAGAGGCCAAGCCGCTCCTTCTGCCCTCTGCAACCCAAAGGGAGTTGACAGAGCAGGGCCACGGGGGATGGGACACCCCCTCTGGAAGCTGGGGCGCTTCCCAAGGGAGCGCGTCCACCCGGGGTAGGTCTGCACAGGCCACGGCAGCCCCGGGGGTGCAGGGGCGAGGGGAGGATCCGGGAGCCCCGCTGCGCCCTGACCCTGCTCACCCCCACGCCCGGATCTGGCCCGGCGCTCCAGGCCTGCGCGCCGCCCTCTCCCCCCAGAGAACGGGATCGGAGCCGGGCGCGTCCCCGGCCAGCAGCGTCTCAGTGGGGCCGGCGGAGAGAGGCAGCATCCGGCAGCCCCGCGGCCTGCGGGCCCTGCCCCCAGCACTG
>WBNO01022365.1:134282-198179 GCA_013400575.1 Peucedramus taeniatus
TTTTTTTTGCCTGTTTGACTCTCCTCCTGGCGGTGGTTGAGGCGGAGTGTAAACAGGTTCTGGCTTTCCCTCGGACGTGTTTGTAAAACTAACTTGAAATGGACAGAGCGCGGTCGCTGGAGGAAGGAACCAGCCTTCCCCTGCCCGCCTGGGCGGCGATGACAAGCTCTGGCTTGAACCTGACCCGCACTGGGAGAGGAGGTGGCACAGGGTGACAGGTTCGGGATAGGAGGGGGTCAGTAGGGCGGTGGGGAAAGATGCAAGTGTCAGTGTTAGCAGTCTAGTTAGCGCATGTATGCTCTTTGTGAAAACAAGGCACCAACTAATGGGTATTCTCGGTTTTAGGTTGGGTTTTTCTTGGTGAAATTACAAGTAACTTTGTTTTGGAGGCTCTGTAATGTGGGAAAATTAAAATATGCTTGTGTAAGGAGCAATCGGCTTCGGCTGCTTATTCAAATCTCACACAAGCATGTTTAATTTCTGCTGTCTCTTTTGTCAGGGAAAAAGTTGTTTCCGACTTTGCACTGTTTTATCCCCAGGGGAGGATAAGAACTTCCTGTGTATCTTTCATAAATATATGTGTGTTTGTGTTACCTGAGCGTGTGAAGGAGACACTCCTGTGTGCCTGCACAGCAGCAACGTCTGGTGCTGGTGACTGGCTGCTAGTGTTAAGTCTTCAGCTGGGGAAAGATAGGTTAAGATGATCAAACCTGCTGTCATATCTGTTATTGGAAAACTTTATGTTTTGGGAAACTTGGATTTGTTTCAGTCTGTTAAGACTTGTGAAGAGCTGCAAGAGCGAAATTATTGTAAAAGTTTATATTGCAAAGGTGTCTTCCTTTGGATCTGGAAGAATTGTTGTGTATGTGTTGATATACTTTAAGTTCTCTTATAATGACATATTAATAGAACATAGCTCACAGGATCAGGTTTTGTGAACTTGTACACGATGTGTTTGTCCCATACCTTTTTTCTCTCTTCTTTTTGTCCCCCACTTCCACTGTTCTTTATGTTGAGTATTCAGCTGGTATGCTAAACTTCAAGGTGTTGACTGCTTCTGATTTTAGAAAGGGATTTGAATACTCACTTATCAAGAGCTGACTGACTTGACTTGCAAGTGTATTTCCGTTTCATTTTCAGGAAGCTGTTGATAAAGCTAAGAGTGTAGTAGTAGATAAACCTTGTCTACACATCTCTTCTAGAAACGTAATATTGCTGTCAGAGTGGTTGTTGTTATTGCAGCCTCTTTCTGTGTCAGGTCTATCAGGAAAGGAAAGAAAAGCCCTTGGCTAAAAACTGAAAATAAAGAAATCCCAGAAATTTATATTAAAAGCCAGATTTGAATTCTCTTAAATAAAATCTGATTTTAGATAATTGATATTTAGTGGAAAAAATAGGACAATTAGTGTGTCCTGAAGTTTGATGCTTAAAAATTGTCTCATAAGTGTCTGTTTCCACCTGAAGATCTTGGTCTTTACCATAGTCACTTCATATGAAAATTCTGTGTGCCCACAGCGGACTGGTAGATCTCAGAAAGTATTTTTGTTTTATTTTTTATATTTCTAAATGCATTTCTGTCTGGATAGAGATCAGCTTTGAAATCAGGAACATTATTGCTTTTTTAGCCTCTGTTGTAGCTTTCTTAAAAATTACCCTAATATTCATGTTGATGCAAGGTCTGTTGTATAGTAATTGCTAAGTTGTAACCTCATTATGGTTTTAAAGGGGCCTTGTATCATAACTTTGTTTATTCAAAGATATCTTCCACCTCCATCTTTTTATGATCTCAGGAAGGGAATAGAAAGTAAAAATGCACCATAGTTGAGTTAAAACAGAGGTTTCTATACCTGGCTTTCTGACTTTATCTGGAAACTAAAGAAAAATATTGAATGGCTTGTTTTCCTGTGAGGTAATATAGAAGGTGTGACAAGTACAGAATTTTGTTCTAAAGGAAGTAAACCCCTGTATCTAACTTCTAAAATTATGTCTTCTCTTAAAGCTATAATTTGCTTGAATAAAAGGCACCTTAAAAATGTGGTATTAAAAAGAAAAAAAAGAAAAATTCTTAAATTCTTGGCAGAGTATTTGCCACATTTGTTGTGTGTGTTTATAAATGTTAGCTTAAATAGAAAGCCCTTTGTCAGTTTCTATGGATGTGCAGTACCTTAGGAAGTCAAATCAGTATTTTTATGACAGATTTAAATGATTGCTGTGTAAATGATACCGTTTTTCTCATTTTAATTACTGTTAATACAGTGTGTATGTAAATATCAAGGATTGACAAAAGCATAGAAGTTGAAGTTAGGTTAACTTTGCTTTATCTGAGCTTTTGAGACATAAGTAAAAAATGTATGTGAGTATTCTACTATATAGCAGAAATCTGCTAATATATTTGCTTTAAATTTATGTCTCAGTTGCACTGCACTGAACAATTCAATACAACTTGTTTAAGTTGTCTTTCCTGAGTAGAACTGGCCTTTTTTTTCCCCGCCCTATTTTTTTTTTATTTTCAGATATGCTTTAGCACATAGGTGCTGTGTTTGTGTGTGTCTTGTTGGTCTCCTGACCCAAGGTCCTGGAAGAGAACATCTGAACATACGAACACCTGAAAGTTTGTGTGTAGTCTCCTTGACTTAAAAGCACCTGCTTACATGCTGACAGTTAACTTTGTGCATGAGTTTTCAGGATGGATGGTGTATTTTGACAGCTAGCTATGCTTTTATTGAGCATTATAATAGCGTAGGAAGAATTGTGTCAAATGAAAATATTGCACAGTAGGATATTTTAAATTGTCCTTGTGGAATTATTTTGGCTTTGGAGCAGGTGTGTATATACCAACCATGGTCTGTGCTAATCAACAAGAGATTCTTACATAGGATTGAAAATATTTTTGTGTCTGTATATGCAAAAATAAAATAAAAAAAAAAAACTAACCAAAAAACAAAAAAACTAGCCATAAAATGTTCATATTGCATATAATAGATGTTTTATCTTTAATTTTTAATACTCTGATAAAATAGAATATTTTTGTTGAGGTGGTGTGCACTAGCTCATCTTGTGGTCTGATTGTGTAATAGGCTCCAAGTCAAGGTGTAAATGGTTCTTGTCCAAAGGGGTTACTGAGAATCTTAATTTGTCTTGCTGTGGCATTGGTTATCAGTAGCATTACAGAAAAGTGTGCATTATTTTTTCCCCTTGACTTGCTCACTCTGCCGTCTGATTGCGTTTTGCAGTGCTAATAATTTCACAATTCTACATTTCCTGTGAGGATTCCTTTCAAATTATGCTGGTAGGTTAAAATTTTATTATAATGAAGACTTTTTTCAGACACATCCTTCTCTTGTTAAATTGCAATGCAAGAGTTGTTAATCAGAAATTCAGTAGTAAGTAAACCATTGTTTCTTCCTGTTTCCCCTTTGATTTGGGTAATTTATGGGGGGATATTTTTAAGTATTATTTTTTACCCCATGTCACTTGGGTTTTTTTCCCTTTTTTTTTTGTTTTTTTTTTGTTTGTTTGTTTGTTTGTTTGTTTATTGAACTTCAGAAGCATTTTTAAAATCCTGCTTTCAGATTTTTTTATTTGCTTGAGATCGATCAATGATGTTTGAATAGAGTTTGCTGTGGTCAAGTTATTCATCAAAAGGTGTAGTTTATTTAAACTGAAAACTGGTATAAAATGCTGCTGTATTTGTGGTACATAAAATGGAAACTTACTTTGCATTGCTGTTGCTGAGCAGACAGTTATCCAATGGGCTGAGTTGGACCATGCTTTCTGTGTGAGTTACCTACTGAAGTGATGGGTTTCTGTGGGTAAGTCATTTAACCAATTCATAGCCAAGTTCTAGTCTGTAATAAGAGGATAATGGTTTCCTATGTTTCACTTGCCTGGTTCAGGACTTCTGTGGAACCACATACCAGTAAGAGTTCATACATATGGTTAGCAAAATAATGTTTACCCCCCCCCCCCCCCCCCCAAAATTGCCCTGTACCAAGTTCAGTAGGTGGCAGTTGTCTGGTTTATCCTCACATGTTTCAGAATGGCATGTCCACAATATTTTCATTACAATCTAAATATGTGTGCATTTGGAAACAATAGCAGGGAGTTTTCACATACCAAAAAGAGGCAGGTGGACTCATTATGGCCAACTATTTTTAATTTTAAAATTATAACATTTAGATTTGTAGGCAATGTCTTGGCAAACAAGTTTTTCTAAAGCAGTCTTTGTAACACAGACAATGATAATGTAATATCATATATTATCTTTTCTGTCAAAGAGTTGTAGGGAAATGTCTGTCCTGGTATAAAATGAGCAACTAATGCTTGTGTCAGTGGACTGTGTACTTGTCTTGCAGTCTATATGAGTGTGTGAGTTTTTGCTTTGAGCTCCAGTGGAATAGTATTTTTCCCCTTCCAGCTTATGAAAACCTTGCATTGTTTGGGGCAGAATGACTATTCCTTGTAAGCATTTTTTATTTGAATTGTGAAAACTATTCTTGCAAAGGAAATGTTGCCAGAGAATTATAATGATGGAAAAAATGTCTGCCAACCTTCCTTCAGTTGCTCTGCTGTGTAGGGGACTTGTTTGGGTATATCCTTGAAATCTTTTACCATTCAGTAGTGATGAGGTTTGTGAGAAAGTACTTGTTGCATATAAATATTTATTTTTTGAAAAAGTTATGAAACAGAAAAACATCTGTGAAGAAGGTATTTTATGTAATGACCAAGTAAGCTAAAAAAATCTATAGAAAAAGGTCATCTCATGAATGTTTGTACCATGTATTTTGATGTGGAGAAGTGGAAATCTGAAAGGTTTTGAAATAGAAATCAGCTGTAAGCAATGTCAACTTTTGAAAGACTGACAAGGTGATGAGCAATTCTGAATGTTAAAGTACCTTGCGATACGGTGTCCATCTGTAAAAGTGCTTGACTCAAAAAATCTTTTTAATGAGATGTTTGGTTATTTATTGCAGTGTTGGTACTGGTCTTGATACTTTGCTGTGTGGTGTACTTTTCCTAACATGTCAAAAGCAAAAGCAGTATTGTAAAGTAGAAGGGTACTTAATGTTGAAATCTTAATTTGTTGGCTTATTTTCTCGATGTGGGTGTACATTTCCAGTAAGATCAAATTGATCAAGATCAGCATTACACATGAGAGTAACTCAGTATCACTTTTTATTTCATGGTGGAAGTCGAAGTAAATTCAGGAATTCAGGTTCCTTTGCTACTGTGGTATGGAGTTAATTTTTTTTTGCTTGTTTGGGGTTTTTTGGGTTTTCTTTTGTGTGTGTTTTGTTTTTGGAAATTTCAGGATGGTATGTTTTGGACCATAAATACATGTTTTGTTTCCCCCAATTTCCTGGAAGTTTAGTTAGGTAAGAACATAAATGTTGTGAGATATCTATGATGGAACAGGGACTGTCAAAATTTCTTGCAAGGATAAAATTTAGTTTTCAGAAGTTTGGTGCTCTTTTGAGTTTAGCTTAGATCAGTGTATGTTGTGAATACCAGCTGTATATGGTTAATGGCAGGTAGTATTTTCATTGGGGTTAGTATTTTAATTAGGAATTGCAAACTCTTAATATCAGGTGTGATCCTAATATTTTATTGTCTCTGAAAGATATGTAACTCGTTTAAATGATTTTTTTTAAGCAACTGGCAGTTCTTTTATGGTCCACAGGGTAGATTCAGTTTTACACTAGTCTGAATTAGGTTTTATAGCAAGAGTTCAGCAAGTCTTGAAAACTGGGATGGCCAAGTGTAGGTCTGGTTGGTAACCAGGAATGACTCACTAAGAGCAGGCATCTTTAACTTCCCCTTAACAATGTATTCCAGTGTCCAGCTGCTGGCCTTTTCTATACTAATGCATACCTGCATCTGCTGAGTACAGTTATTAAAGCAAAACCATTTTGAGCAGTGTATTTTAAAACTTAGTAGACTAAAGGTACTTCACAGGCCCCGGTGTTAATGTACCTAGGAGAGAGCCTGGAGAGGAGTAACAGAGGCTGCAAATGAGTAAACTGTTGGTGGTAGTAAATGAATAAACTGTTGATAGTAGAATGTGCTTCATGGATTAATTTATGTTTGTAACTGTAAGAGACATAAAAATTTAAAATAAGTCAAATATATGTAGGTACCCAACTTTGGGTTGACTCAAAAGTTAAGCATTTAACTGAATTTATATAAATATGCTTCTGTATGGAAACTGAAATCAGAAGGAGAAATTAAGATTCGAATTATGGTCCTACAGACCTCATAAAATTGTGTTGAGGTGAAGGAAGGAATTTTAAATTAGTGCACCTTCTTGTAAAAGAAATAGTCAGACATGATCTACAGGTATGTATTCGCTAGGATGGCAGCTGGTTAAACATCCAGTAAACACATGCAGACTTTCAGAGCGTCTGCACCGCAACTCTTTTCCCTGAAGTGGGGGGAAAGTCACAAAGAGATGTGGAAAAAGAAGGAAATTGAGGGTTATCATGGTTTAAGTATTAAGAAACAGAACAAATCTTTAAGAAACTAATTTTTATCAATTCTGCTGCTCATAGCAAAGTATGGTTAATAGGGTTATGATTAGTAGGGTTTTTGTGCTTTGGTTTGTTTTTTCCTTATCTACTGAATGTAAGTTAAATTTTATAGTCTCAGATGGTTCAGTATTTTTGGGACTGTCAGGAGAGAGCTTCAGTCTGAATCGAATCTAATATTCTGCTCCATCTGAGCAATTGTTCTTTGTGCATATTGATGTAACTGTCCATGGCTCTGCAACAGATTCCAGTGCAGTACTTAATTTTGTAATGTGCTTCTAAAAATAAGTGCATAGTCTTATGTAACACATCTTGTATTGTTAGCACCTAGAGGTTTCATCCCCACTAGTATGAAGTGGAACACATCCTACATGATTTTTGATTGTGGATATTTACATCTGAAATACTTTCTCTGTCAGTGTCTATGGGCAAAGAGTAGCTTTGTTTTAGGAATGAGTAGTAGTTTTAGGAATATCAGATATCTTGTTTGCATGGTGAAATATGTTACTCCTCTGCATATCTGAGCAAAACAGTTGGAAAGGTACTACATAGTTCAGTAGACATTTGTTTCCCTAGAGAAGCTCTGGATTCCTGCTTCTGGGTATATTCACTTTCTCAGAGCTCTCACTTAATTTGGCTCTGCACTGCAACTGTAAGAGTTCTGAAAGTCTGTGGATGCTGCAGACATGAAAACAAGATGTTAATCATATTAATGCAGCTTTGAGGGCAAACTCAAAATCTTCTTGAAAAGAAGGGTGGTATTTATGATCAAATTACACTGTTCTGTTAGTTTTTGTACACCTCTTGCTGTAGTCTTAGCAATGTTTTGATCTCTTTAATGTGGCTTTTCTTATGCTTTTTGAATTCAGGCTGCAAGTAACATATTCAATTAGATGATAAAATACATCATGTCTTGCTGGTAGGATGACACCTGTACAGAACAAACTTGTCATATGTAAATAAGGGACAGAAATCAAATTTATCAAGAGTTACAGCTTTATCTGAGTAACTTAGTTCTCATTTTTCACATTCTTGAAGTAGGTGCTATGCTTTTATGTTAAGGGCACAGCTGAAATTTCAGAGTAGAGGATTGAAAGTTCATCTCAAAATCTGAGACCAAAACAGGCAACCATTCTTGATTCTATTAGTGTCATTCTAAAAGTTAATTTTCTATAGTGCTGTTTACTGACACCCCAAATGCTTCACTTTACAAAGTCTTTCTCTTTCCCTGAGAGATCTGGTACTTCAGTGAAGAATTAATTCAAAGGGATCTGAAGAAATAGATACTTGTAAAACTAAACAAACAGGTAATCTCTTGATTAGGTTGCATCTTTAACAATAAATGAGATGTTTGTAGATGCTTTTAATGATTGTTTTATCTGAACAATTCAAATTATTTAATTTTTTACCAATATCTGGGCCAGTTATCCATAAATTTGGGGCAGGGGAAGCACTGTCAGCCCTCAAACTTTTTTTTGTCAACTGTGGAGGTAATCTGGAAAGACTGAACATGTGCAGCTTGGTATTTATGACGCCAGAAGCCCAAGCTTCAGTGTTAGGGTTACCCTTGGCAAAGTATGGGTTACCTTTGTCCACCCTGAGGCCAGACAGCAGATATACATATTCAGGTAGTTAGATGTGTGCCATTTCTACATGTGTAGGTTTTGTTCTTTGCATAGAAAGGCTGAGACTGTGCCCGAGCCTCGGTGGAGCAGGCATGCACCTCTGATAGGCAAGGAGAAGATGGACAAGGCAGGGAAGCGTTGCAGAGAGGAAGAGCCTGGGTACAGACCATGCCATGTTGCTGTGATCCTGGCCTGTCAGCCCAGACCTAGCCTGTAGAGAAGAAATGCATTATTGTTACAGCAAATATGTTCTCCTGTTCTGTCTGGTATTATTTCCTCTTTTTCTTGAGTAAGTGTCTAGGGAGCCAAATGCAAGAATAATGTATTGGTTATGTATTTCAGCATTTTTGGGCCCAGTCCCTTTTTTTTTAGGAGTGTATCCCAGAGTTTGCTCACCTCAGCTGTCTGTCATCTGTTTGTTCACTGCTAAGAGAAGACTGCTAATGTGAAGTAGGTCCTGCACTGAGTCTTCGTGGCCTGGTTTGAGTAGGGCTGTGTCAGGAAAATGTTGGTATCACCAGGTTCATTGGGGGTTGTTAAGTGAGAGGAGTTTAATGAAAAGAATGTGCCATTTATTTTGGTGTGGAGAATCAGTACACGCTTTTTACTTTAAACAGTCGTCCTGTTAATATAATTTATCTTTGTGAAGTTAGTGTGCTTATCCCTCACTTACCATATAACTTGATATTTATTAAAAGCTTCAGAGTTTTGTGGAAGATGGCATAACCTCCCTTTCCTGTCTAATTAAGCAAAACTTTGAAGTTTTATGTGAGGTTTATTCAATATCTACCTTTTTGACTTGCAGCTTATAGAATGAATGGATAGTCTATTTTATTGATTAATGCAGGGTCAGAATGAGCTCACATCCCTCTAATGTTGCCCTTGCCATGGCATACTATAAAATAGTGTGGGTATGTTTTGATCTGAGATATGAATATTTTGGCAGTGAACATGTTTTCTGTGAAGACTTTTAGTCACTAATAATTGTAGTGACACTCTAAAGTATCTGTTACTGTTTTTACTGGAAAAGCAAAAAGTGCGTAAGACCACAAGAGAATGACAGATTTTTCTTAAAAGGTAAGCTTCTGAAATTGTTATGCATGAAGACCATTCAAAATAATTCAGTTGTCAGTGTTAAACTAATACTGAAACAGGGAAAAAAAGTGAGAACGGTCTTGCTTAATCAGTTGCCCTCATGCTTTGTAGTGTCAAACCCAGAAGACATACCGAATTTTGCCTTGGTTTGCAAAACAAAGTTCCCTTTCATGGTGTGTTTCTTCTGTATGAATGCAACTGCCACAGTTCTGCCCACAGTATAATTCTTTCTTTTCTTTTTTTTTCTCTGTCCTCTCTATTTTCCTCTCAGAGGTGAGACTCCAATGGTGGTAAGGACACAGGTGGTAAGGGTGCTATCTTAAAACAAGATTGACAGCATATAATAGAATGGGTTCCCCACAGCAAGGCCTTGTCATTCCAGGGAAACGTCACCAGGTCCTGCTCCTGACAGCAGTCTGACTTCTGTGGAAACTGCCAAACTGGCAAAGTAAAATGGGCAAAATACCAGAATTATAAATGGCAAGATTACTAATGAAAATGTGTCCCTTGAGTAAGAAGGGGACTCCTAGTGATACCTTGTAATTACACATCTGTTATGAGACTCTAATCTAAATTTGAGGTTTAAAGTGATAGAAATCTATGCAACACTGCTGATATGGTCATATTCTTAATGTATTGGTTCTTTAATATCAAATATGCTTTAAAATCTTAGCTGTTAGAAGTGTAAAATTTTTTTCACTTAGTGTGAAAAGCTTTGAGTTGGGTTAGTACATAAACCTGGAGAGGAGCAGCTCTGTTCCATCAAGTCTTGAAGGCTTTCCAGTGTTAATATAGGCGCATCATGCTGAGAACTAAAGTTTCGTCTGAAGACAGGGGTTTAGGTAAGTGCAAGACACTCCAGGTAGCCTTTTTTATCTCCTGTACTCCCAGAATGCCTCTCTTTTTTTGCCCTAGGTATTCTTAGGATTTGTTGGTCTGTTTCTGTTTGGGTTTTTTTTGTAGTTTTCTTACTCTTTCATCACTTCTTTTCGCTGAGTTTTATTTCTTCTCCTGCAATTTAAGATTGGAAAGTGAAGTTTTGGATTCCCTCATTGTTCTTCCTGATGCTTAGTTTTTGTATTCCAGTGTCAAACTTGTCTCATTTTCAGCTCATAAACTGAGAGGGATATAGGTCACTGTTTAAATGAGTCTTTGAAGTTTTCTTGCAAACAAACCCCTCCCTCAGTACATAAAACCCTGCTTCAGTGGCCATTAAAATTACAAACTCAAGGGAGTTTGAATTCAAGGAATGCTGGAATGAAGGCTTTATTTCCCATCTTAACTCAGGTTCCATCTACATGTCATTGTTACACAGTTTTTTTGTTTTTTTGATCAAGTAGTGTTTTCCCCAGAGCACTCTGGTCTCTCACTCTCCCTCTCACTCTGGTTAGAGAGGTTTCATGGTGTTCTCACACTGAGATTCTTCTTTTTTAATCCTGTTGTTCAGACCATGCTATCCACAATTGTAGGCAAATACAGGATTAATATTTTCTCTCCAATTTTTTCATTACAGTTTCATGGAAGAGTTTTATAATATGTTTTTGTAAAGTTATATTTTTACATATACATATTTTTACATGGCCTCACTGAAGTGACAGCCATGCATTACAAGTAGAGACACTGAGACACTGGCTTAGTATTTCATAACATAAATACCTTCATTTAATTTGCAGCTGTGAATAGTTAATGCTTCTCCATAGACTCATGAAATATTTCAAGCAGAAGGCACTTGTAAAAATCTTTGTGTGGCTCCCTCAGCATTATTTAAAAAAAAAAAAGAAAATACAAACCTTAATGGACAGACATAAAATTGGTTTACATATGTAGCATTTAAACATATTAGGTAGGCATGTTTTCTCTCTATAGTTTCTGTGTCATTAATTAGAAGAGGATAGAGGTAGATCTTGACAGTGGTCCCTGGTCCATTTAACAAAATAATGGGAAAATCCAGAAGAGGTGGGTCCAGAATCTGAGGCTCTGCACGCTGTAGTGTCTGTGTCTTTGGGACTCTCTGCCTACCCATCAGCACCTGATACATCTGTCTTTTTCTTTCTGCAATTTCTTTTTCTGTTCCTGTTCTGAACTCCAGTTCCTCTTCTGGTTTCCTCCTCCCCTGTGTTCTAGCTATTCTTCTGATAGCAACTGGTATTTAAGACAATGGCAAGCATTTCTCAGTCCTAGGATGACAGGTCCTTAGCTATCTCATGGCTAAGCTTACATCCACACCATTGCACAGCAGTCCTGTGCAAGAAGGGGAAATGTGTTGCGGATCACAGAGAGGCAGCACGATCTCAGTGTAGCTTGTGAGCACAGCGATGCGGAGCCTTGCAGCTGAAGCAGATTTGAGCAGGTCTTCATTGTGGTGGTACACAGTGGTTTCCTAAGATAAGAACATACTGTACTTGTCCCTGTTGCACAGCATTCAAGTACTAGAGCATCCCAACAGACTAGATTCTTAAAATGTTTTCAGCTGGAGGGGGGTATTTTTCTGTTGAAAAACAATGAACTATTTTAGCTGCTCTAAAAAAGAATAAATTTGATCAGTTTTGCCCAAAAGATGGTTAAAGGTTGTGTTTGGTCCTAAAAGGCTTATGCATTCTGTAATTTGGCCAAGTGAATGAATATGGGGTCTTAATGACTACTGTTATACAATACAATATTGCTCCCTGTGCTTTCTGTAACAATTTAAGTTGGTCTTAATTTAGTAAGACTGAATTGGTATGTTTTCATAGCTTTTTCTTCTTCCAAAGTAGTGCATTTGAAGGCAATTTTAAACAAGGCCCAGATTAAAGTACATTTCATGTGCATGCAATTTATTGTGCTGTTCTGAACATGAAGCATAAGAAGAGCTGTAGAAAATTTCTTGAAAATTCTACATTTAGAAATGTTGGCTTAAACTTCAAGTTACAGGATTTTGCAAGTTCAAGTTACAGAATTCCCAACTTTAAAATGCAGAGTTTTAAAAGGGGACTATCTGCCCAAGATTTCTTTTGAAAATGGCCTTGGAGTTGAAAGCTTAGAAAAAGTATTTTTGTGCTCTTGATTTTCATTTTCTTTTCTTTTCTGAAAGAAAGTGTCACTTCAGGAGATAAGTTGTGTCTATAGGAAGATAATTGATATTTTTAGAAATTGATTGGAAAGCAGCTGTAACTTCATGGTTAAGGTTACCACTGTTTGTGTTGTTAATGAAGTTACTTTGTGTGTAAGGGTATAGGAGGATTATGTCATGAGAAAAAGGGTGAAGCAATTAAAAGTGAAAGTGTTACAAGAAGAGTGAATGTTCTCAGGTGAGGTGAAGGTTTTAGTTTTATTTGGTTTGTTCACCTGCATTTAAACTATTGTGAAAATAAAGATGTTTATTTAAGGAATATATGACTCATTTTCTCCACTTTGTGTTTTACAAGTGTGACTTAATACCCAGACTCAGCTGTAAGTCTTTGGGTGTCAGCTGTAAGATCCAGATTTATTCCACATATCTTTCTCCACTTAGTTTTATTGCTATTGAGTCTTCTGACTTCAGCTGGCTAATACCTAGGCATGTAGGCCTCTGCAAGTGCAGGTAAAGAAGTACAAGAGCTTGAGTATCCTTGAAAATGCATGCATACAGCAGAGGTGAGCATTTGCTCTGTGAATGAATGTGCGTAACTGAAAGAGTGCGTGTCTTAGGGCAGTGTGTATAACAGGTCACAGAGACATTGGGAATGCTGCTGTACCCTTGTCCTCCTGTTCAGACTGTGCTTGTGGCAATACACTTATAGCCAGGCTTTTTGTTGTGCAGATATGCTGCAAATAATAATCGGCGGTTTTCACTAGGATGGACTTACACAAATGTGTGAGTTGCTGATACTGTGAGTTGCTGAACTAAAGCTTCCCCTTTTTATGCTTCAATTTCCAGATAGGGATATTTTTTCTTATTATGCAGGTCTTGTTTTCTGTGTGTAACCCAACGTTTTGGTAAAAATCTTCCCATGTAAATAGGCAGTAGAGCTGCTAGGCCTTTGGTAAAGCATAAGAACCCTAATAAACCTTGGATCACTGTAGCAATTACACTATAATAATGATTGAGAAACCTTTGAGTAATCTTAAAAAACCCCCACAAAAACCCAAAACCAAACCCTGTGCAACAGTATATTGTCAGTAGGATCCCTGTGGGATTATGCATTTTTTTGAAAACTGCCTCTATGTGCCTGTGTGAGTAGTGAGAGTATTGATATCTCAAATGGGAGAATGGTTAGCATATTTTCCTGTTAGAGATCAGTTCTGGACTCATATTTTCTTCTCTGCCGCTTTGTCCTCCCTGTGTTGTGGTGTTTGTCCTTCTTGGTGAAGGGCCTGTATTGAATTATGGTTTGTTGACTGGCTCTTCAAGGGCTGCTTACTGCCTGCTTTTCAGGCACAGTGCCTCTGGAATATTTCCTCTTCAAACTTCTTTGTCTGACAAAGCCAGAGTTTGTACTTCAGAAAATTTATTTAGATTCTTTTGGTTGACAGATGTGATAATTTTTTGATGTATAATTTTATAAGGATGTGCAGTGATGCTTTTGCAGTGTCAGTGTGTGCTTCCCCTTTCAGATGCATATATAAATGATTACCAGTTCTGACTAAAAAATGCATTTTAGTTACAGTTTCATGTGTTTTTTTCTTTTTTTTTATAATGAATCAGAACAGTATAAATTGGATTAGAACATTCAGAATAAAAAGTTTGCAAAATGTAATTTTTGCTCAATGACTCAGTGTCCTCTCTAATTGTGCACTTCTCTTGAGATCTATTGTGAGAAGGTCCCTACTGGCCACCATGCTGACAGTATGAAGTTAACCCAAGGTACAGACTTAGCTTGTAAAAACCTCCTTAAAATACGAGCTAGAGTACTTGTTACTCACAGTTTGTGTCCTAACAAAGTTCAAAATCAGACTACATTGTTCTCCAGTTTTTTCAAGGCTTTATTGTATTTTTTTTTCAAGTATGTAATGTACTCAAGAATCACTGAGTTTTATCAGTGTTAATTTACCCTTCTGATATTTTTATTCTTTAAAATGTCTTTTAGGCTTTTCTAAAAGTATGCTTGATACTGATGGGCTTACGTAAACTGGTGGACTTGCTTATAAGCAGTAACTTCAATTTTTTTTAAGAGTTCTGGATAATTAAGAAATTTAATGGAAAAAAAAATTCTGGAAAGAGATATGTAAATGGTTAAGGGAGCATCAGTTAGGGCAGCAGATATACATTACTCCTATGTACATCACGTAACTGACATGTGTTAATCATGGTGTGCTTCAAAAGAGTAAACTACTGACGATTTCTTTCATTTGGGCTTTTACCTAACTAAACCAATTAGAAAAGATGATGACACTCTTTCATACTTTATTTAAAACTTTTAACTTACGTTTCATGTGGTTTTGAAAATTCTTGAAGAGTCAATTCTTTTAAAAGTTGAATTTTCTGTTGTGTTATGTGTCAGCCTCACTGGACTTAATTTCGATATTAAAACCAATAGTTTCTCAATATTGTAGTTAATAAATTTAGTTATGAAGATTCCTTTTGTGTGTGTGTATATATGTCTTCGTCCTCTTACAGAGAAGTCTTGAGATTTCTGGGGTTTTTTTTTCTATTTTTGCTAATTTTTTAGTGAAGAGTATATGTTTACTCTTAATTTGCAAACATGAGTTGCAAGCTCCAAAGTGATATGCCATCAGGTATATATTCCAAAATTGGACAGTTGGGCTTTTTTACATACAGATTTATTTTGAGGGATAATATAACCTGAGATTGTGGATATGGTACATTTTTCTTTTTTGCAGAATTAAGTAAACAATTCTCAAGTGAACGTCTTCCTTATAAAACCTTCTTATGGAAACATAAGAATTAAAGACATTATATCCATTTAAAAATATCTTTAGCTTGTGTCCACATAGAAGACAGAGATTACTGTCTTCTATTTGTTTTAAAGTACACCTTTGTTAAGTGAACACTTTGGACTATTGGGATGCTTAAAATGACCTGATGGACTTTCTAAGTAAGGTCTTGTCTCTAATGTCTCTGTAACCCATTAAGTAAATAAGGTCTCTTTTAAAGGGTTAACACAGACATTACTTAGGCATTAAGTCTAGCTTTCCTCACTTAACTCCAAGGAACTTGCCATAAGGTTGTTGTGAAAAGTAAATGTCCAGATCCAGGGATTCCACTGTTGCAGCCGAATTAGGAGCAGGAGAACAGATTCAGAATCTCCTGTTTTGGCTTTCAGTGTCCTGGAAGTAGTAGTTGATAAACAGATACCATTAAAGACTGTAAGGAGGGTGTCCCCTGAAAGCTGTTTAAGGGTTTATAATGTAGAAGTTATTATTATTAAGCTGTTCTTCATTTATGTGATTTCTCAGATACCTTGCAGCTGGTCTTGTAGCTCACCATTCCAAGGGCAGAGAGGAATAAGCTGTGTCTCTTAGAATTATTTTTCCTCATCTGTCATTTCTTGAGAATGCTGGTGTTAACTGTTCATAGCCTGCAAAAGGTGTTTTCTACAGGCAGATGTAGTGGATTTGGCTGAGATGAATTCATTTTCCCACAGCAGCCCTCAGTGCTGTGCTCTGCATCAGTGGCTAGAATGGGGTTGATAACACACCACTGTTTTGGCTACAACTGAGCAGCTCTGGCACAGCATCGGTACTGTATCTCCAATGTTTCCCCCACATCAGTAGGCTGGGGGTGAGCGAAATCCTGGGAGGGGACACAACTAGGCCAGCTGACCAAAAATGATCAAAGGATATTCCATACCGTATGAAGTCAGCTCTGATGTAAAAGCTAAGACAAAGAGGAGGAAGGGGGTGGTATTTGTTATTTTACAAAGTTTGCCTTCTACAGCAGGTGCTACACCTGCTGAAGCCCTCCTTCCTGGGAAGTGGCTCACTGATGGGAAGTGGAGAATTAGCCTTTTTTTTTCCTCTTCTGCACGTGCAAACTTCTGGATTTGGTTTAGTAAGTGGACTTAACTCTAGAGTTGTTTTCCATCTTACTTTCTCTCCCCTGTGCATGTGAGAATGGAGAGCAATAGAGCAGCTTGGTGGGCACCTGGTATTCAGCCAAGGTCAGCCGATCATAGAAGCAAAAAGCATTAGATGGAGGGATTTTAGAAAAAAATGTGGAAATTAAGTTTTTGGACAATGTGGACTGTTCGGAATAGTGTCACATTTTTCTCTTTTGGAAGCAAGATACAGAAACCGTTTATGCAAGATGCTTGTTTCCCCTAGACAGATCATGGAAGAGCAATATAAACATATTCTTTGGTGTCAGCCTTCCAAGTGAAGTATCAGCTGCAGAGCAATGGCTATGATACAGCCATGTCTGAGCCAGCTATTTATGGTCATTACCTGCACAGAAAGCTTTGTGTGTCCTTTTTTCTCTGCGTTCATAAATGCTTCCTGGCAAACAATGGTCTGCCAGCACAGGTACCTGTATGACAGGGAGGTGAGCAACTGAACAAACCCAAGAGATCCGGCCAGTCAGTAAACTGGCTAGAAAGTAGCTGTGAGAACCTATGGAGAAGTTGGTTGTCAGAGCCTGCTCTGATAAATGAGGAAAGTAATTTTTAAACTGTTCCTTGCTAGACAGGCTTGCAAGCAGTGCCTTAGGCTGTAACAATTATCTCTGATTTCCAGCAAGGCAGCTGAATTAAAGAGAGATGCTACATCAGGAAAAGAGAAACAAGTTTCTAAAGAGATATTTCAGGTAGTTTACTGTGTTTTTATCCAGCTTAAGCATGATCTAGGAAGCTATTACTGTTCTTGGGGGTTCTCACACAATGAGGTTTTGGAGGCCACAAATGGGAGTATTTCATAGATGGAGCAAGATCTTGGCTTGGCAATTAATTTAAACGTGTAATTGAACTAAGATGTTTTTGGTCTGCTCATGGTGTGACTAATGTGATATTTCACAGAGTAGCCACTGGAAATTGGCGGAGCTGAGGTGAAGTTCAAGATTCTTTCTATATAGGATGCCTTTTTCTGTAACTGTTTGTAGCAAGTATACTTCTTTTGCAAACCATTTTCAGAATAACTTCAGCTTTTTACAAATATCACTTAGTAAGCTAGTAACCCAAAATAGAACAGTTCAGTTATGATGAATTTGCAAAATGAGTTACGGCAAAATTAAGCTTTCTAGAGGAAAATCTTCAAATCTGCCATCTTACATGCCTCTCAGTGTGGTGTTGGTTTTTTTGGGTATTTTTTTGTTTTGTTTTTGTTTTTTTTTAGTTTGGTTTTGTTCAGTTTTTATCCATATTCCTGTTTTATCCAAAGGTATTTTTCTGATACTTTCCTAATCAAATTACTTTTCGTCTTCAAGTGTATCTGTTTCCAGGAGACAAACTTCTGTAGTAGCAAGTCCTAAGTTGAGCTCTTGGCTGCTACAGGCTGAGTATCAATTATAATAGACTTACAGAATTTATTTTGCTAAGAATAGCAGTTTTTATAGTAAGTTCTGTTGTTTCACTTCGCAAACTTTAAATGGAGACAGAAGCTGCATTCTTTGCATTCTCTCCATAGTGAGGGAATGAAGGAGGGAACTCATGCCTTTCAGTAAAGAGTATAAACCTGGGATTTGCTCTTCTATGTAGTTGCAAAATATGCTAACAATTCCCTGTAACTTTTGTTTATGCTACTACACTCAGCTGGTTAAGATCTGTCCAGTACTAAAAAAAATTCAGTGCAGAATTTTAGCTTTAGAGACTCTTCGATAATATGCAAAGGAAGAAGAAATAGCTCCTATCATGCTAATTCTCATTGCCAGTCTTAGGGACAGTGGGATTTACAGTATTACCAGTCTGTTGCACTCAGATTTAAATGGTACTGGCAGACCTTTGGGGTTTTTCCCCGGTCTGTTTCTCTATATGCTCTTGTCAAAGTGAGCAAAAATGAATATAGACTTGTTCAATTCAGCTAAAAGCAAACTCAAAAGGAGACCTGTTTTTAATTTATCATATTCTTAATTAAACATGAACTGTTACATTATGCTTTTTTAAAAATATTTCGATTTGTTCTGTTATGCTTTTTTGTTTGAAGAGTGTGTTGAACTTTTGAAAATGTTTTGCATATTGATATTGTAACTTAAAATATACTCAGACTCCAGATATGTATAAGAACAGAGATTATACCAGCATTATTTTTTAATAGACTTGCTATGGAAGGATTTTGAATACTTGTTTTGTTATTGTATTGTTACAGCAGCTATTTTTAAGGGACAAAAGGCTGTCAAATAGGTAGCAAGAAGTATTGGAATGTGAGGTAGCTGTTGATGAAACTATTGGGAAAACCTCCTAAAAATACTATATATTTTTATATTTAAATCTGTGTAAATATCATGATCTCTAGCCTTGACTCTGGAGCATTTTTTGGATGCTGTTGGATGATACATATCTTTTAATCTTTATTACATACAGTCAAGTTAATTATCTGCTCATTTCTAGATGCTTAATACTGCAGGAGAAGGATTTAGCATACATAGTAGCATTTGTAATAATAAAATTTGACTTAGTCTTAAATGCTCTAGTGTATCTTACCTTAAAAGAATGGTTCTTCATATATTGTAAGGAGTGCTCAGTATAGCTCCACTTATGAGTGCCTATGTAGTGACACAATTTTAATTACCAGGTCTTTGTGCTTTCAGACGTATCTGTGCTTACATTAGAAAGTGTTTTTTTCTTTAGCTGCCATCTGAAAGTTTCTAGTGCCCTAAGAACTAGTGAGTGCAATTACTGTTCTGGTCCATCGAGAAATTGAGAGTCGGGTAGCATAGACAATACTGAAGCAATAATTAGACCCAAAGAGTTCTTGCATGATCACCTGCAATGCATCAAAAGAAAAGTTTGCCATGTAGCTATTCCAGTTTAAAGAGCAAAAGGCTGAATTGTTCACTGACTTGAGAACTGAGCAGAATTATGAGAGATTAAATGAATAAACTTCATATTGTTTCTAGGTACTCTGGATTTACCAATCAGGAATAGTAATGTGTTTTCTAATCAAAAGCAAAATAACCTGGACACTAATCAACTGGAAGAGATGTGCAGTTTGCTTAATTGTCAGTACTACCTTGCTCCATCTTATTCAATGAGTGTAAAACCTGGATGGGCTCTAGAAGGAATAATTATAGGCTTATTTTTCATGTTAAATGCAATTAGATTTTTGTAATTCTGATTGAGAAGTACAAGTGCTCTACAAAGAAAAAAATATTTTATCTGTTAACCAGTGTCTAAATATAAGCAGTAAAGTTTAAATGGTTAGTGTACTTGGCCAAAGAGAGTTTTTAGTTAAACATTTAGTTATAAGGGACTGTACTGTGATATTTAATGTGAAACCCAACTTTTTTTGAAATTCACATATTAAGGATATGTTATTATGGGTCAGTAATGTATCATGTGCTTTTTTTGTATTTTTCTCCTTGAATTTTTCTCCCTTGCTGTCTGTTTAAAACAAGAGGAGGGGAAAACAAAGGGAAAGGTGAAAGTCTCTTCTACAGCCCTCTTTTTCTCCTTACAAAAAGGGATATGGATACAACTTTATTTTCAGACCCTAATTTAAAATGGTTTGCACTCTGTTGGTATCAGTAAAATTCCTTGTGCGCAAAAGCACTTGCTTTGGGGAAGGGATTGAGTCCAATCCCTAACTAAACATAGCTTAAGTAATGAGTTTCTGATTTGACTTCAGTGAGGCTCGTTGTGTATACAGCATTTCTACTTGAGAGTATGTTGCATAAAAATAAAGTAGAAGAGTGATTGAAAGGGCACTGCTGATTTGTTTTAAGTTGATATTTTCCAATAATGCATTTTGAATACTTTCCATGAGGCCTTTTTATTTATTCAAATACACTTTTTTTTCCCCCTGCATATCACTTTCTGATCTACAGTTTGCTGCAGAAACCTTTGCTAGTCAGCAAAGGTATCTTGCTACTCTCTTCTCCTGGAGTACCTTGTGCTGTCTGCTCTCTCTTCAGGGGCAGGGTTGTTGCCCTTGTTTGTTGCTCTTGTACACTGGTTGGTCTGGGCAGGTGGGAGTGCATGAGCAGAGCACAGCATCCAGGGATGAACCACTGAGGGCCTGTAAGAATGAAACCAGTGATCTGCAAAATGCTCTCAAGCCAAACAAGCAAAAAGGCTAATGATATTTTGAATTAACGTCCCTCAGTGATTTGGCATTTGTTTGCTAGCAGGGCTGACGAGCATAAACCACTGTTTCATGGTTTAATAAAGTCCATGAGGGGTATTTAGTGAATCCATGTGCTCTTGATTCTCTACAGAGCATGTACATATTAAGGGTGAAGGCATATCTCCTTACTTTTGTATTCCTGAGTCCTAGCTAGGAGATATGTAGGTGTTTATCATGAATTGCAATTTTATTTTGCTCTGATACTGTTGCTGCATTACTGTAAAGTTGCTCTACTGACAATCTAAAAATAAGGGCATTTGGAGTTATCTTAATATCGACTTAAACATCAGTGAATAAAATTCTTGAAACATGCATGGGGTAACGTGCTGCGGTGTTGAGTTAAATGGAGCAGTTGGAGAAAAAAAATACACTCATGTCCGGGCTGTGTTGTTCAAATAAATTAAACAAAATGGATCTGCATCAGTGCCTGTCTGGGCTAGACTAGCACAGGCATGCACTTATAGCTCCACATAAATATATGATGCTTGAGGAATTAAACAGTAAAAAACTTGGAGAAGTCAGACTCTATTAGATGAAATAGAATGAAATTCAGTTTCAGTGTATGAATTGGTTTAACTGCAATGGTGTATATTGACCAGCTTCAGACAAAAAAGCAGGAATATTGCAGATGAGTGCTGTTAATGTGTGCTGAACTCCCAGTGTCCAGTGGCTGGGTTGTTGCTGTTGGGACTGTCTTGGTTCTGTTTCTGCACATGTTGTACCAAAGGCTGCATGTGCTCTAAAGCTGGAGCTTAGATCCTGCACACAACAACAGTTGGACAAATACTTAGTTAACCTGTTAACTTATTTTCCCAAACATCTAATTGAATGTAATACTCCTTTAACTATACTAAACAAACAAAAAATTATTTTTGCAGGTTTTTAACAGATGTGAAGATTGCTTTACCTTTGAGGCATGAGTCACATATGTGTTCACACAGAGATCCTTGTATGGTCATAGCTATTTGAATTAAAGACCTCTTCTATTTGTAAGTGGTATTTACCACTGGACTATTCTTGGTGCCCTCCCCTGTTTACTGACAACACTTAGCTATTTTTGTTTTCCCTGAGCTGTGCAGTTTTTTTACTTGGAGTTTCTGGCCTTTAAGTCTACTTGCCCTGCTTGTCATTGGCATCTGTGGTAGTGGCTTTGTGGTCTCTTCAGTCTCTAAGGCAGGGCCAAAAGATGGTGGCATGGTGAAAAAGCTTCTCAATAGCAGATGAGATGGATGCTTGCTTATTTAACCTGTCTGGGCATGTGTGCCAGGCTGCGGATTTGTGGGGCACAGTGGTGGATCTCCCTTTCCCACATCATCTGGGAATGTAGTAACTTTATAATACAATACAGGCCTGCAGTCATCTTTGTCTGTCAGAGAGAGCACAATCCCCAGGTGTTAGTAGGACAATGGCTTTGCCTCCAGGATTTAGCTGAAGGCACAGCAATGGCGTGTGTATTAGAAACAGAAGAGGGAAGGGAAGCATCCTCTGACCTCACACACACTGTGCGGTAGCTAGGTTGTTCTTACCTGCAGGTATGGCTGAAGCACAGCTCTGCTTCACTGCTGATTGCTGTTTTCTTGGCTGTAGGAAAGAAAGGTCAGGAGTTCTAGCCTTCTAGGGGGATATTTTTGGTGTTGTATTCATGTCTGGCTGTCCTGACACAGTCAGAGAAATTTTAATAGAGTTCAGGGATAGGCAGGAATATGTTTTACCAAACCACTTGTATCTTTCTGGAGGATCTGCCTGTGCTGTTTGACCTGAAAACAGATGGTCTCTCATGTTGTCAGGTTTTCTAGCTGACAGCATCCTTTCTTTTGCCTCTTTCATTTTTTAGGGTTTTTTTTTCCCAAATAAGGTGGCTTTTACACTTGGAAAAGCTTGGAAATCTTGGCTTCAGCTTTTCCTTACTCTCTTTACAGACATGAAGAAAAATAGTCACAGCTGAAGGCTTTATAAGCTTCACCTCTAGCTCTGATGATCCATTTGTATTCACTCTTTTGCTGTCTCTGTAGGTGTCCCAGCAAATTCACATTGCCCATTTTGTCCACCCTGCCTGCAGTTTCCTTTCTCCAAAGTGAAAAAAAACCCCGGACAACCAACCCAAGACAATAACCAGGCAATCAACCCAAACCCACAACAAACTCTCTCGCTCCTGTTCTTGATGCACTTAGCTACAAGTCCTACCATTCATACTTGTCCTACAGTTTGTCACTACCTTTATCTTTCTGGAGTCTCTGTGGAATTCTGGTGTATAAGATTTCATTTTCATTGCACTACAGAGAGAAAGTATTTTTTATTGCCTGTTTTTCTAATATCAAAAAGGAGGAGAAAGATGAAATAATTTTATTCTGAAGCGTTCATCTTCTCCTCTCCCTGTTCCTTCAGGCTTCGTGACTGGCCATTCTCTTGGCCTTTTTTTCCCTTTTCCTCTCAATGGAAGACTAAACTTCAGGCCCAGTGCCCAGAAATTTTGCCTATGTCCTGTAAGTTTTATTAGGATTAGTTTTACTTTATCTGTGATGGGATGCACAGGTCTTGCACTTTGAAGTTGTCTATTCCAGAGAAATGTTCCATCATTTTTCTGTAGCTGGTAAGTGAAGTAGAAGGATGAGAGGTTTCTGTCTTTGGGTGACAGTGATGGTATATATTATTACAGTATAGCAGTATTGAAGAAAATGCTGTAAAGTGACATGATGTTCATCAAGACAAAATAATTTAACATGTCAGGGATTGAGTTTGCTTTTTGTTGTGTTCTGGATCTTGTGAATACCTTAGCAAAAGCCTCAGTCATTTAATGACTTGGATCCTGAGTGGGAGGTTTGGACCTGTGAGGTAGACATCTACAGATAGATCCATCATCTCTATTATGCATTCACAGAATAATTCTTGAAATATCAGTTTGGTTTATGATTGTGCTGAAATGGTGTGTGTTGTGATTTGAACACCTTAGCACAGGGTCACAGCAGGGTCAGAGTTTGCCTTAGACCAGTGAGAAAGTTTGTTGCTGTTTTAAATAATATCCATGCTCCTGTTTGGACTTGCTTCTGCCTATTGTTGGAAGCCTGAAGGTATTCTTTCATTTTCTTTTTTCCAGCAGTAATATCTTCCGGTTTTTAGGATAATATTGGTCTAATATTTCTTGAATTAAAATTTTGGATTTGAATAGTGATCATGTACAACGGATATTTTGAAATATCCATATTGAGAAGAAAAACACTGTAAAACAGCATAATGGTTTGGGTAGCTGTAATTTCCAAGTAACAGAAGAGAGATGAGACCATAAAAGCAGGTAGTATCAACAGAAAATTGTGTAGTTTCACAGACATTGTAAACACTTACTTATGCTGGCCCAAACCAGAGTTACTACTTTTTTTTTTTTTTTTTTTTTAAACCATATACCTATGTGAAGTTGCTTTCATCTACATGTTTATTCTCATTTTGGGTTATTTCAGCACTGTAAATGGCTCAGTATTACAGTGATGTCAATTAGCTACTTTTCACACTTTTCCCTGTACAGCACATTAAGATTTTCTTGCTAGTGTGTTGTCTAAGAAGACTACTGGTGTTCATTTTTACCACTCCTCCTTGTAAGGAACTTCTGTTACATCTGTGCAATGTGGACCAAGTCAGTGTCTTTGCAATGCTGTATTTTTATGAGTTTTTGTGGTGACATTTACTTGCCCCGTTTTATCCATTTAACAATCTGATATCTAATTAAATGAATATTTTGTAATTCTTAGTCATCTTCATTAAAAATAAGTAGTCTTTCCATTGGAAATTCACTCCCCAGATTAAATCTTCAGTGTATATGCTCTCCCAAATATGGAGAAACACATGAGTTTGTGCACAGATAAGAGATGTTGATTTTAGTTATCTAGTCAGAGGTCCAATATGTGGAGGAATTAAAAGTGAAAGATGAAGGAAAGGAGTTATCAAGTCATACAGGCTAATGAAGATTTTTGAATGAAGCAGTTGAGAGAAGCAATTGAATGTGACTATGGTTAGCTAGAAACTGAATATTGTCTTAGGTTTTATGAATTTGAATACTCTTCCATTGCTCTTTGTGGTCTTTTAAGGACAGGAGGGATAAAAGACACCTTACATTATAAGAGTTCTGTGTTATTTTTTTTTAATCCTGCCAGTTGGTAAAGCTTTAGAAATCTGTAGTTGGTTGAGAGACCTTTATATTGAGATCTGTATGTACACACACATGTGTGTGTGTGTATTGTTTATGTGTTTATGTCTTGATCTGTGGATTGTCATACCCCTGTCCCCTAAGTTTGGTGACATGAGAATCTTTGTTCTGCTGGGATTGTTAGGTTGTCTGTGTGATGCAAGTGAACAAGAATGTGGTTGTAGGAGAGAGGTTCATTTTTGTTCGCAAGGATACTTGACAGAAAAGTATACAGACGTGCATGTTTTAGGATTATCTCTCCATTAATATGTCAAAGCTCGTAATTCATAATCCTGCATTATTCTTTTTCATAATTATCAGATGATGACTCTTTCTGAATGGAAACAGTTGTAATTTGGACTTATATATGCAAAGAAAGACAATGGTGATTTTATTTCATGAAGTGGTTAACAGGGAAACTGATGCTAGAGCAAACTCCAAGTATTTCTTTTTCCCTGCTTAATTTTACCTGGATAGTTAGAAGATTAACTTGGATATTTCTGTGTATCTGTACTTACTAAATGTGACACTTGAGTCTTGAAGGTGAACTTGTCTGCAGAGTCATTGTGGTTCTGCTTTGAGAGCTGTCTCCCACTCAAGTTAATAGTGGTAGTGTTAGTAGTAAAAGATCATTCAGGATTACTGGTCCTTTGTGCTTAATGTTTGTTTTCTGTTAACTGTCTTTTGTACAGTTACTTTGTGCTCTTGCCAGAGCTCTGCATGTTTGAGCAGTTTATAAATAATTTTTGATTGTCCTAAGTGCAGTTCATTGATGCCTGTTCTACTTCTGGCTTCACGTGCTGCGTCCTGAGATACTAATGTCAATGTAGAGCTGTCTTAGGCGAGTGTAAGATGCAGTTGAAATAGAATATGGGAGAGAATAAGTAAATGAGCTGCAGATAAATATAATAAGTGGTAGACTTTGTTTTAGTTTATTATGTGTGGTTGTTCAGTTATTCATTTTAGATGCTGGTTGCATATCTGTATGACAGATAAAATGATTGTATTCTCTTTAACATGAGCCATTAGAATTCTGGTGTGATAAATTTAGCATAATTGGCTTTGTTCCAATCAGTAAGATCAGAGGAAATGTGAAGTATGCTTTGGTAGATGCAGTGACTAGGTCCACCTCACTTATGTTTAACTACTACTAACAAATTTAAAATCTGATTCACCTGCCTCTTCAGAAATCTTTGACAGTGGCTTGAGATCACTTCAGGAGTAATTCCTTCCCTGACACTTCTCTTGCCTGTTGGTAAGGCAAACCTAGGTGTTGCTTTTGAAAGCAGGATTCTTAATGCAGCTGTTTCTGAGTTCTTCAGTTACTGACAAAGAACCTGTACTGCAGACTTGGTTGGTTTGGTGGAGCATACAAAAGGGCCTTACTACATAGAGAAACCTTTTTTTTTTTTTTAAATTTATGCATTAGTACACACAGGAGAACGGTCCTATTTCTCTGTAAGGAAAAAAAATAAATTCTCTGGACAGTTTGTTCCTGAAAATGACCTGAATTGATTAGGATTAGGATCACTGATCAGATGAAGGATTTTCAGGTGTGTAAAGTCAAAGCTGTATAAGAATATTTGAATTTAAAGGACAATTCTGGAATAAAATTGATATTCAACTATGGCAAGTGCAGATCAAAATTGAAAACAATGAAATTGTCCATCGGTCAAGACTATTGAGTCTGAGGCTACAGAGAAAACATCTTTCAAAGTAATTCAGTTCTTCTACAGGGAAAAATGCAGGCAGTATTCAAAATGCAAATATTAAACTAATGTATCTCAAATAGAAGCAGACTATAAAAAGCTGTATCTGAGTTTAGTGTAGAGGAAATTTTGCAAAATGACATGCATATTTTAATGCGCTTCAGTATAAACACTGTTTTGACTGGAATTTTTACTGGAATTTCAAAATTAAATAATGAAATCTTTCCAGTAGTGAAATACTTCCTGTTGTCTTTGCTCTATGTGACCTCAGGTTTTAATGTCAGAAGCATCTTTGTTTTAGATTTGCATTAATCTGTATTAAAGTTTGGAATGCTTGAAGAAACAATTTTCAGTTTTTCTGGCTTATATCATGTGTGTTTTGCTATTTTTTTTTAACTGAGATTTCTTTGTATTGAGACAGTTGTCGAAAATATATGATCTGAAATTCAAAATAGGACTTGTAAATGTGAATACTACGTAGTTTTTCTGAAAATCAAATGGAGGAGAGAGGAAGAGAAGCTGTTCTTTGAGAAAATGTTTTAATTTTTTTTCTATCAAATCTAATATTAATGGCCATTTTTTCTTTTTATTTTTCATAGATTTTTATTTTCTGTGACTTCTACTCTGTCTTCTAAAATAAGATCGTTCTTAGTGTACATTGTCTTTTTTTGGTGTTTGTGGGGTTTTGTGTGTGTGGGAGGTTTTTTTTGTGGTTTTTTTGGGTTTGTTTTTTTTTTTCCCTCTGTTTGGGGTTTTTATGTTTCATTTTTTAATTTTATTGTTAAGATTTTTAAACACCTAGCAATGTTTTTTCTCAGTTTGTTAAAATGGAGGGTGAGTCAGTTAGGGTTTGTAAAGCTAAAGCCTAAACTTAGGTTGCAGATGGAGTCTGATTGGATGTTAGTCTTGAAGCTTATTTTGAAGGGTTTTGTACAAAACCAAACCGTGCTGAAACGACCATGTGTTCTCCAGTGGTGGAGCAGGATATTTGAGTAGAGAAGCAATAGATCCTGTATATATCAACAAGAGCTTCTGGCATACATTGATGTGGTCTGCATAACTTAGTTAAGGAGGTGTGTCGTATACTGAAGCTTCTGTAAGTTGTTTGGAAAACTGTAGTATGAATATTTCACTGTGAAATTGTAGGGAAATTTCAGATTTCATATGCATTTTCTTGAGGCTAGTACTTGACGGTACTTTTCCTGAATTATTGGCAGTTAGAATAGAAAGTAAATGTACGCACTTTGCATAAAAAGGCAAATCCAGAAATGCCAAACAGTACAAATATATGATGAGGAGTACTGCTCAGTTAGCAGGTAGGAGGTAGTGCTTGCACTGAGCAGTAAGACATTCTAACTTGCAGTATGTTGTTGAGGGAAATAGGAAAACTGACAGTGTTCTGGGATGTGTTCATAGGAGTGCCTGTGTCCAAACTCTGATGAAATACCGTGGCTGCATTCAACAATGTTAGGACCTCACATGGAACACTGTACTTAAAGTATATTAACTATTACAAGGACTAGAAAGGAATGGTTCTAGCAATTTGGACTGGAAATGCAGAGAGAAAGAACCGGAGCTGTGCAACAGGAAAGCGAGGGGAAAATGGAATGGACAATATTGTTACAATGCTTTGAATAAAAGGGTTTTTAGGAAGCTGGAGAGAATTCAGATAGGTGTGGTCAGATGCTGGGGATAGGCTCCTCAGGGAGTTTGTATAAGGGCTTGGGTTTGAGAGCCGTTTAATGGTGTTACCCAGTAGTTACTGGCTCCTACCTTCTGGAGAACTGGAAGCTCAGGAGCCAGAAACTACCATGCAGGATTATGGCAGCAGCTGCTCCTCTTGAGTGTGAGGTATCTCTTTGCTAGGGAGAATCTCACGTTTCCTGCAAAATTTTTAATCAAGTTAACATCTACTTTGGAAAAGAAGAATACAGTTTGATGCACAGCCTTTGGGCTGAAGAATTCTTATTTCCTATAAAACACAGAAAATGAGGTGAAATTAGGGTAATTTTCATGAAAATAGAGTTTGTGTTTGTAGAGGTAATATAGACTAATATTTGGATAAGCATGTTGTCTTCTTAATGGAACATTACTTACATATGTAACAAAATAATGAAGATTGGCATTTTCTCATTCAAATGGTATTTATTTCCAATTTGGTTTGGCTATAGTGCTTTGAAGTCTTATGCATTTTGGCACTTGAGTAGGGTCCCACTCATGCTTTATCAGTCTCTATCCTAGGGATGATGAGACTGGAGTGTTGTGGAATTTCAGCAATACTGTTTCAGTTGGTCTGGTAAAGTTCATATAGTAATGGTGTGAGATGCCTTTCTTCTGTTGGAACTAAACAAAAGGCTGCTTTTGTGTAGTTGTTTGATGCTGTAAAGAGAGGAGGAGGAGATCCTCCTGTGAAACCCAGCTTCCTCTAAGTCACTGCCTAGCGAGGCTTTGCAACCCAAGCCCTTTCCCTTTCTGCAAGGCAAAGGAGCAATCTAGTTTTGTGTTGGAATTATGAGACTTTAGGGATGATACACTGATACCAATTGCTTATGCTGTGATTAAGTTCGTCATATCTGATCAGGAAAAGAATATAACCCTTTCTCTCTAATTTCTCTTATGACTTCATTATTATTTGCATGCCAGCATGCTTCCATCAGTAGGTTTATAAGACTCGTTGACAGAAGCCATTCCATGTGTAGCAAGTCTGAACTTAATGTAATAAATAAATGTAGTAGTCTTAATGATTACAGTGTTAGAAGAAATACTTAATACTCTTACGTATAGGGATGCTAAAATTGAAATCTTAACATTTTAAGGCAAGTAAAGAAAGCAGCATTAGGGAGTGTGAGGTGAATATAGAATCTACCCAGAAGGGAATTGAGAAAGCTGTGAAGTTTTATGTCCTACACATTGAAGATCCTGAAGGATCAAGTCCCTTTCCAGGGAGAAGGATTGTTCCTATAATTTGTACTTTTGATAGCCAATGAAGTTATTCTAGAAATCTCTTCCTCAAAAAAGAAACCTATGGGTTTTCCACAGTATTTGATACTACCTCTATTTTGTCGGACACATCCTTGTATCCAGCAATGCGAAGTCCTGCTTGCTTTGGATAGCAGTACTGCTCTTTGCTAGTGCTGGTGAAGGGAGAGTGTCTCTGAATTATCTGGTTACGTAACTTGGGAGGCCAGGTTTGTTTGCAGAACCAGAGGCATCTGAAACTTTCTGCTGGCTTTTGGTGGTGTATGTTGACTTGCAACCTGTGTAAGTGGAAGGAGGAAGGCAACAGCTTGCCTGCTGTCCTGCTGTTTCCTTGCTGGGTGTGATGAGGTGGAGTGTTCTGTACAGTGGTGTGCCAGCCTTGGAGACAGCAGCCTGTCCTGCTTTTCTTCCTCCCATTGCCCCCCACCATTGCTGCACTGGGTTGTGTTGCATGGTGCACTGGACCTGGGGCTGTGCTTGAATTGCTCAGGGGCCACAGGGTTGACTGCTGTGGACCTGGGCAACTTGGTAGCTTTCTTCAGGCTTTCTTCTAGGCTGTGTTTGGTGGTAACCTCCTTGAATAGGTCCCCTACAGTGTTGGTGCTTCAGGGATGATTTCACTGAAGTGTTTTGGTTGAATGGTTTAAAACATTTTGCATAATAAGTATGTCCAAATTAGTTAGCAAATGTACTTTGAAATGTTGCCACTTTTCTGAGGCAAAGAACTGTGGGAAAATATTGTGAGAAGGGATGATGCAAAATGCTTTGTGGAGTTCTACCATGCAGCTGCAGGACCCACACCTGGTTGTGTTATGCCTCTTCTGGGCATCACTCTTGCAGTGTGGATGTGCTCTTTGGCTTTCTGGTGAAAAACAAATTACAACTTCGTGATTGTGCGCAACAGCAGGTTCCTTCTCTAGACCCTGAAAGGTCACCATCTGCTTTCCCTATTGCTTTTTGGTGATCTTTTGTTTTCTGTTTGTTTGTTTGTTTTTAATTCTTTCTTATTTTTCTTTCCTTTATTTTCTCAATGAATTAAGTTTTCTGTTAAAGCTGGTTTTGTTTTCCCTTCTTCTCCTTTGGATTTGGAAATAGGGATTCTGTGTTTTCAGCTTCTGGTTTTGTCTTTCCAGTCATCTGAAAACTATTGGCTCGAGAATTTGAAATTGTTCTTTTGCTGTCCCAAGCATTGGGTTTGGAAACATTTCTGTCTTTTTGTAAGGAGGAAAAATTCCCTGTAAGGTAGATAATAGAAAGAGTTGTCAGTATTCAGGTTCTGTTGGGGTTAGCAGAGAGTAAATTACACACAGTTAAAAATAACTTCATGGCCATTTGTGATTTCTTATGTGGTTTTCTTATAAGGCAAATCTGTATTACTAGAATAACTTGTCTGCACAGGATCAAGGCATCTATGACTTTCTGTTTGGAGAAACGGTCTCTAGATACTATAGATCTAGATCTCTGCAGCCTTTAATTTTTTTTTTTCCAGTGAAAAAAGACCCCAGCACTTAACTGCTGATTCATCTTATTCCTAAATCTTCAAGCGAGTAATAATTTCATTTTTAAAATGAAATTCCTCTAGTTAATGACTCCTGCTTTAGTTTGAGTGTGATTATTGTTTTTAATGGCATTTAGATTTTGCTTTAAAACTATTCAGAACCTTTTTAATTTATTTTCATTTTATTTTCAGTGTATAAAATGTTTTCAAATTGATTTTTTTTCCTGTTTATGGAACAATAGGACTTGAAAGAAGGTTTAAAGATAACAATATATTTTACTAATAATGTTTTATCAATCTACTTCATTTACAGGAAGCGGTCATTGGTCACAATTTACTTACCTGAGTAGACACAAAAAATTAATGAGCAAAAGTACAGTGTGTAGGTATATTATGATTTTCAGTGTGCTTAAGGTTCTTTAAGGAGAACCTTATTCTAAGAGAATGGGATTAGCTCTCAAAATGTATGATTTTGGATTTTAAAATATTTAGGTAGTAGATTCAACAATGAGGTGCTGAAGAAACTGGCTTTGAAGTATATTAGTGTGCTCTCTACCTTTTTCAGTTTTTATTAAAAAGTGACATGGAATGTATCTGTATATGCATTTGAGTGGTCAAGAGAAATTTTTAAAAGTCTACATGTACTTTAAAAATTTTTGGAAATACTTTTCTTTAAGATTAGTAAACAGAGTGTTCCCAAAAGTGATAGTCTTCCCAAATTTGAACATTACTAATTTATAAAGTGATTTAGCATCTTTAGTTTTTGTTGGACAGTGTTTTACTACATTCAGTGCACTGAAACACAGTGCAATAGTTGTTACACTTCAGTATCATTTACTGCAGTCTGTAATCATAATGCAAGTTAGTCAAGGTTCTGTGATTGTAAATTTGCAGGAGCTTTACCACACAGTGAGTGGTTGAGTTCTGCATTTTGGAATATGAGTTAGAAACACGTTTTATTTATCCCCTTAAAAAAAAAAAACCTTCATATTAACAGTCTGCTTTACACATAAACATTTTTTGGAATCCCTAGTGTTCTTTCTGCTGAAATGGCAAAGGCTTAAAAGATCTATGTAAAACCCCCTTGGTTTTGCTTATACTGAAATGTATATTGTTAATAATGGTATGAAATACTTTGGGATAGCATTGCATTTAATTTAATAAAATCATCCTTGAAGATGAAAGTTTTCATTTCAGGACTATTTTGGTTTTTATTTTAACATCAATAAGTAGAATTTCATTGGCTTTGTTTTTTATTTCAAGTCTCAAATGGTGGTGCTATGCGGTGTAGCCAGTTTTTATATTTATGGCCTAAACATAGAGTAGGAAGGAGGTGATATTTCTAAATTGGGTATTATGCCATTTTAAATGGAAAATTTGGTATGTTCTTGTGAGTTAGGGAAGAATTTGGGTGGACTGGACTATCTGGGTTAGTAAAAGCTGACAAATTATTGGGGAAAAAAGAATATGGTAGAGCATGAAGTTAAAAACAAATGAGCTAGCTTTGGGGTTATGCCAAATTTCATTTGAAAGTAGCATGGTCACGTTCCCAGGAACATGTCATGACATGCTTAGGATTCATTAAGCTAAGATGAGCAGAAGACTCAAAACCTCAAGAAAGCTTGCTTTTGTGATTACTCCCTTTTACATTTTGGCAATATGTGTTTTTTAATTTAATGATACACTCTGGAAAGTCCCAGAAGTGATTTTGAAGAATTTTTCCTTTCTGTTGTCATGTATTGTTTGTTCTGCTCAGTTGGTATGGGTTGGTTTCTTGTTCCTCAGGGTAACTTATCAGTGTGTTCCTTTTGCATCCAAGATAGTCTTCAGATTGTTTTGGCTTTCCTAGAGCAAGGCTCGGCAGGTAGTTTACCATTAGGGACTGTGGCTTTCACCAGTAGTTTCTAAAAATTATTTTTGTGGCAGTGTGTTTCTCCTCAGTCTCCCATGTAGTGCTTAAGCTCAGACCATAGAAGCCTGTGTTGTGGAATTGCAGTTCCCTGTGCAGGTGAGAGCCAGTGTTTAAAGTGTAGCAGTGGTATGTGCAGATTGGTAACCAGGAGTTTGAAAAGTTGTAGTTCCAGATAGCATTGGTATCAGGATGACAAAAGTTGTCCTGACTTAGTTGCTGTGATAAGGAAGGTGGATGAGTGTTCTCAATCATGAATTTATATGTTCTGAACCAGGTAGTAGGATCCCATCTGAAAGCCAGTAGTGCTTGAGACACATTCAGGTCCCAGGGTAGGAAGAATAAGGACTAGCAGAGCTTGAGAGCCCCATGGGATGTGATTCAGCTTATTTAAATTTGGACTAGATCTGATACTTCATGAAGCAGTACCAGACAGACCTGTTTTGAAAAACTGGATCCACAGATGAAAAGTCATTCATTTACTGAGAGTAATCTTCAGCTTTGTTCTTTCTGAAACATTAAAATGAATTTGCCTTGTAAAAGAAACCTTTTTTGGTTGAGCACTTCTATATCCATGTTGTCTCTCATTTCCAATCTAGCACCTTTTGTACCAAGGAGTTTTACAGAAGCCTGTCATCCAAGACTGTATGTTTTGCTCCCTTTAAAAGTAGGTATTTTAGAATAGGACTTAGAACTGAGGGATGCTTTTGTAAGAACATTTTCAGATGTAAATTTTTGTTTGTATTAAATCCTTTGTTGATTTGAACAAGAATGAGAAAGTTGTATTTAAGAGCCCCTGATTTAGAAGAGACGTTTGTCCCTATGAACATATATGGGAAGAGGGAACAAACTGTAAAGTTCTACACTATGTTAAAGTACAAGGCCAGTTACAAAATTTAGTAATGTTTACAGAAGGGGATTGGAAAATTGCTGTAGAGAACTACATGCATACTTTGCTCTTGATGAGAAGAAGTTCAGAAACATCAATGCAGAGTAGAATATCAGGTAAGTATTGGAAGTCACTAAGTTCCCAGAGGGGCTCCTGTCTTTCTCCTAACTAGGCTAAGTCTCAGCTTTTCTTCCTTGTTTGTTGGATCACTATAAATAATTGATATTTGAAATAATTTTTCCTCTGAATTTTACCATAATTTTAAGAAAGAAGGCCGTTAAACTGGAAAACAATAACAAAATGAGAAAAATAGAACTAACCAAGGGTATACTTTCTATAAAACCTAAAGTTTTTCATTTCAGTCTTTTGTCAATTAATCTGACTACAGACTTCACAGAAAGCCCACAGAAATGAATACACAGAGGATTCAGAGAATACTTTCAAAGTGCACAAAGTAGTGCATAGAGACTCTATACATAGTATTTATTCTATACATAGTATAGAGAAAGTCTTCGTAGAATTAATTTTTGTAAATAACCTGAAATGTAGAAACTGGTAAGTCCTTTTTAAAAGAAAATTTACAGCTCCTTAATTTTATCTGCTTAACTAGGGCTATGCATGCCCAAACTAGCTATCTAATCATTTAATCTAAAGTTTAGCAAATGTATCTTTATTAACAAAAAAAGGCGCTTCAGATCATGCATCTTTTCTCCATATGCTCTTCATGGCTTGCTGACAAATTGTTTTCCTTTAGTGTTTTTGAATCATTAAATAACAGGCATTGGGTCAATATTTTGTTCTTTTCAATTAAAATTTTAGACTGCGGGGGTTAATGTTTGACATCATGTGAGAAGCATGAAGGTAACAATAGTTAAGATCTTTTAGTACCCGTGGGTTTATTAGGGTTTTGTTGTCATTCTTTCCCAGTGAAAAGACAGTTGAGCAAATAAAGGAAACCATGCCCAGGTGCTGGGTGCTGACTGACGCCCTGTGCAGGGGAAGTGGGGTGGTGTATGTGGTTACTCTCCTCAACTGTGCTCTTGGTCCTGTTCCAGAGGTGTTTGTACTTGCTGTAGGGATGGTTCGACAAGGTATTGTAGCAAATCCTGTGTGAAGTTCAGTATAATCTACCATAAGTAAATCGGTGCTACCTCAGTTGCTACTTGTGTTTGCAACTTGTCAGCAGGCCTCGGTGGAGCAGGCATGATGGAAAAATTTAGAATGGCAACTTCATTGATCACCCTAGTTCAATTTTATCGTCATAGATGATCAGTTACTTATTATACGTGCTTAATAGTGTTTTCCATCATACAAGAAGTCATCCTTTTGATAAAATGAATATTGACAATAGGGTGCTTGCCTTGATCTTCCGATACAGTTTCTTGGCTGTTAAGATACTGTAAATTGGGGCTGTGGCTATTACATTGTCCCACCTGCTATGGCATAGTGTAACTATGGCTGTAACCACACAGCTGGACCAAGAACACAGCTGGCTGAAAACTGAAGGTGCCAGCCAGGAGCAGGACTGTGACAGTGGACTTCACTGCTGTGAAACATTAGCCTTGTGGGAATTCTGCTCGATGCTGATTCACACTGAGTAAATCTTTCATTATAAAACACAAAATTTTCCTATTCAAAGCCTTAGTATAAAAATTATGTTCTTAATGTAAGAATTGTCTACTGAATGTATAGGTTTCTCTCTGCCACTTGAAAATCCAAAAAGCTTGCTTATCATTAAAATTTTGTAGTTGCAGCCTGTACTGGATCGTGGTCATGTGTTTGTATTTCACCTTCCCTGTAACTTATTTACTCTCACTTTTAAACTAATTTTAAAGTATCCTAAACAACCTTATTAAAGAATGCTTTGAGAGCAAATGGCATTCTACCAGCTATCTGTAGTATACTTGGTTTTCCTTGTTCTGCTTTCAAAGCTTTGGTTAGGTGTTTAATTTATTGAATCATCTAGACTTGCTTAAAATAATTCATGTCAGTACTTTAGAAGTAGTAGATCCTCCTTTCCAGCAATCTCCAGTATTGGAGGAAACTGGTTTGTGTGCATTAGAATTGCTGCTTAAGTTCAGATTCTTTTTAAAAAATCATGTGTTTGTGACTGATTCTTTTTCTGTGTTTTGCTTAGATGTGGGTGATAGTCTTGTCAATGTTTGTTTCTGTTAATAAGCAAAAAAGCTTTTGATCTATGATATAAATCCGGTCACTATATGAAATACATATTTTTGGGCTCTTTTATACTTACCTGTAAACGCTAGTAGTATTGCTATTTCTGAACTAGTTTGAAGATAAATTCTGGTCGGAGCTGGGAAAATGTACTTTTTTTGTGTGGCTAGGTTTGGGGAGTTACAAATTGTGCGCTGTGCTTGCTCTATAGGCTGTTCACTTGTGCTGCCTCTCGGAACTTTATTCTTTATAGCAATGAACATTTGGGTAAGTTCCCTTTTAACAATGAGGGAAGAGTTAACAAAAGCTGCAAGGAATATATTTACCAGAAAAACTTATGGCACCACAGAGATACATAAACAATTTTAAAAAAATGCCAGTATTGAAAGAGATCAAACACAAAGAATACTTCAGTATTTGTAAATGCTTTTGACATTTGCAGTTTTTGAGAGCTAGTTACTGTACACTTCAGTCACTTGAAGAGAGCTGCAGCATCTGGGTGGTATTTTGTTTAAATTAAGAATAACTATGAACTTATGCAACATGTAGCTGCCTCCAGTTATCTGGTATATAGGTCCGTGATGAAATGTATCACCCTCCATATTCTCCAGTCTGATGCTGAGAGAAAGACATATTCATGACTTTACTGTATTCATTTAGATTTTGCAAATATGGAAAAGAAGTTAATTTTTGTCTTTCCTGAACAAGATGTATATCTGGAGTGATGTTTCTTTTTAATACAAAACTTCTAAGATTCTGCTTCAAAATTGTGCAGGCTGGAGGAGGGTAGGAAAGGGATTGTATCACTCAAGAAGCAAGAACTTATTTCAGAATTTGGCTGACTCTGAGAATACTTCAAAGAATTTGGCATCAGATTGTGATGTAGTGATTTAAATCTTCTGCTTTCCCCATCTGCAATACTGGTAAAATATGTTGAGACTAAAATTCATTTGAGTGTTTTGCTAATGCAAGTTTAGATGAAAGTGAAGTCATGCTGCTGGTCAGGATAACTTCTGAATCTTGTGAAATCAGAAGAAGGAATTCTGAGCAAAGTGTATACGTTAGCTGAAGATTGAGTAGTCTCAATTTCAGTAAAAGTATTCTTTGTTTAATTTTTTTTTAAATGAGAATGAGACCAGAATAATGGGATGCAATGCCCTGTTGCTTGTTTTACCAGGCTGTTAAGGCACTAAATGTTGCTGTGCTGTTTTGGAACTCTGAGTTCAAGTGTTCTCTGAGAAACTCTGAGGAAAGTATGAGATGGAGGGGACCATCCCATGTCTGAGGCTTGGGCCAGGTCTCAGCAACATTTGCAGTCTGAGCTTAGACTGCCAATCTGAGGTAGCTTTGTTTTAAAATTTGTGGTGTAAAGTCTGTCCATTCCAAGAAGAGTTGCTTTTAATTTAAAACTAGTATGTTACTTCAGTTTCTGATATTTGAACAAAGTTTACAGCTTAAAGCCAGATTTTTACAATATGGGAATCTGATTTAAAGTCCATATGCATAAATGAGAGGGTGCATAGCTAATCTAATTCAGTTTTTAACAGCTTTAATGGACAACAGTGATTGGAGAGGTTTAAATTAAACGTGTGGAAGATTAGTACAGTGGAAAGGCATGATAGGTGCACTTCGCACTTCCTTAATTTTATTTGTTGATTGCATTTGTGATAGCATGGTAGGGAGCTCAGTCTATGATTTCCCTTTCCCACTGTGGAGAAGTATCACTTAACACTTAAATAATGAAAAATGATGCGGAATTGCAGTTCAGAAATTTAAAGTCTTAAATAATTCTGGTACTTTTTCATTATCTTTTTTAAAAGATCAGCAAATTTTTTTTAAGACTGGGTTTGGCTTTATACTTCAGATATGATGTAAAAATATTCTAAGTTGTTTTGTCATACTTTATTTTATGTCTGAACCTGGTACAGCTATAATCACAACATAGCATGGCTGTGTAATCAGGAGGTTACAAGAAACAGGCCCTGGAATATTTAGGAAGCATCTGAAGAGTTTCATTTAATAAAAACTACAGTACATGAATAACCAAATGGTAAAAGTTTGTAATTTTGACTTGGATTTTTGCATTTGTCATGAAGAGTCACAGACTCATACGTATGTTTTAGGAGGACATTCCATAAATGAATTTAACTTTAACATGTCTGTGCTCCTGGAAAATATTTCTGCTTTTGCAGACTGTAACATTAGTCTGGAGAAGGAGAGTCACTGAGAGGCAAGTATGCTGCCAGTAGGTTGTGGCAGCTCATAAATACTTCTTTTCCTTCAAGGATACAATATATTAAATATACTTAATGTTTTGAATTTTCCAGTTGTATTTTAAGGTAAGACAAGATGTTTGATATGCTTTGTGTGCAGAATAAATTTTTTGGCCAGAAATATTCTCAGCTATTTCTATTTTTAGAATACCTCCAGGAGAAAAAAAAGCACCCAAACCAAAGGGAAGCCTGTATTTCTTAAAATTCAACTTAAATTAAAAATACTGTTATTACCTCTTTCTTGAGGTGCATCAAACAAATGGTTAGCAGCTTACATTAAATGCTGTATGTGTGAATGTACTGATAGAAGATAAAAAGTAGCTGCTCTCTTATTCAGTTAAAAGATTTATCTACCTTGTACTCCCTGTACAAAAAGACCCCCCAAAAACACCGACAACACACCTTCCCCCACCCCCCACACTGACAGAAGCTGGAGTAGAAATGGGTCTGTAGTAGTACTGATTCATCTAATGTCAACAAACTCCATCAGAGTAATGAAAGAAAAAAAATATTCTGTTGTTACTCTGTACAATCATGCTGCAAATCTCACTGTACAATGCTTAACTACAGGAAATGCTCAGGAAACCAGGACTTATTTAAAATACAGTGTTTTAAATTAATGAAACATGAAAGTTTTAACTCTGTCCAGGAAAAAATAGGAAGGCAATGCAGCTGTCTTAAAAAGTTAGCGGAGTTGGTGCTGTGCTTAAAAAAAAAAATAACTGTGGTATTCCTGGAAAGAGGAGCCTGTTCAAAATCGTTGTGGAAATGTCCCAGCTGGAGCAATGGTTGCCCTTTTAGCTGAAGCACAGATGTAGAAATCTAGCCTCCTGGCTGAGAGGTTCATCTGAAAGCAAATAAAAACTCAAAGCAGCCCTGTTCTTTAACTTTTAGTCTTTTATTCTTCTCGTACAATGAATGAGATTTGGCATGATGAAAACACCTAAATCGTGTGATTATGAATCAAAATTGAATTAACACTTCAACATGTTTTTTCCATTTGGTTTACAAGCTTTCATTTCCGTGTCTCATACATAGTGCAAAAATTTTAAAACAGTAAATGAACCAACAAAAAAGAGTGTTCAGTGAACAGATGCAAAATACCTGATATTGTGACACACATCTCTACTAAGACTTAATATTTTGTAGGAATGCAGATCTAGAAAGCTTATCAATGGGCATTTTTGGTTTCAGCTGATTTAGGTGTGTAGGAAGTCTTAAATATTGCTTGAACAGTATGTAAGGTAGCTAGTACAGAGATAGCTGGAGGCACTTAGCAGATGAAACTCTTGTCAGCTTGGCTTAGGTGTCATGTAAGGGACCACAACAAGACTAAGGGAAATGGGAAAAAAACACTCTCCCAGCAATAGAGCAGGCATGTGGTCATGGTACTTGCTCGCTGACAAGCGTATCAACACTGTCCTTGCAACCATCTTCCCTTGCCTGTGAGGCCCAGCTGACCTTCATGTTTCCAACTCATCCCCTCCCATCCCCGTGCTACCACCTCCTGCCCTGACAGTGTCCTTGATGCAGGCCATTTTCAATCCCCTGGAGGGATACAACCTCCCTAAAATCTGCCAGTGTTGTTTCCTCTTTCCTCACCACTAGCTTTCCTTGTAAAAAATTCTGATCTGGCAGGTTCTGATTTCAGTGTAAATGTCTGTGTGTTACTCCACTGGGGGTTTTCTTTTGTTTTGATAGCTTCTTAGAGGATTCATCAGCATAAAAGGTTTTTGAGCTGCTCCTTATAATGAAACCTGTGTATAATTTCTGTGATACTGGGAGCAGCTACCTCTGCTTCAGAAGTCAGACTATAGTGCTGGCTTGGAGTAGATGAGGACCTGGTTTGTTTTCCAGTTTAAGCTGTGTTGTTCCATTTGTGAATTGTCTTGAGTTGTCTGTTGTTTGTGGAAAATATTTTTGAGCATCTGTGAGTGATACCAAACATCAGAGGTGGCAAAGTATGTCATGCTGATACCAAAGCTGTAACAGTTGATAGAGAAAAAATACTTTAGCACTGCACTTCTCTTAATTGTGAAGCTGGAGTCCAAACTGTTTAATCTTACTTAGTTAACTTATGTTATAATTGCTATTAAAAAGTATTTTTTTTAATATGTGATGACTATTAAATACCAATGATGAATGAAAAGTCTTAAAAGTGTTTGTTTTCTCCCAGAACTGTTACAAGCTTTTTATCAGTAATACTGTATTTCTTTGTATTTTTTAACATATTTGACCTGTGTGGGGATTCAGTGAGTTAAGATGCTAGAATTCCAAACTTGGCTTATGGCCTCTCTGATTATCACTTAACCAGCTTAGCTCCCTTCATAGGAGTGCATTTATGTCCCTTAAGAATCTTTTCTCTGCTACATGCCCATACACGTGTATTGAACAACTGCCTTGTTTTGGTGCATTCTAGCAGAGGGGGAGTACTTACCTGAAGAGAGGACCAGTACTCTGAGGTCAGAATGGTATGTCCCTGTTAAAATCCCATTTTCTGTTGCCAGTACAAGATGCAACAAATTTTTTGAGACACAAGCTCCTTATTCCCTCTATATGCTTTGCCTCATCTTGGCATCCCTCATTGAATTTTCAGCTGAAGTTACTTATAACCAGTTCTATGACTTACTTCATACAGAAATGAGTTTTTAGAGTAGGAAGTGCAAACTTCTTTGAACTATTGGCTTTGGTCACAATTTCCTTTTTTGCTTCCATGAGAAATTTGAAGAATCTGTCACGTTTCTAAGTAATTCAGAACAATGTGCGTGTGCTTAGTGTGATTTTACTTTACGGGTATCTCCAGTTACCTTATCCTTTCAGCTTTCAGACTGCACATGCATCATGTGAGTTTGGCCATATGTGTAGTGCTGCAGCAGAATTTTGCTGAACACAGAAGTTGCATGTTTATCAATTTGCTCTGAGGATCGCAGTGTTTACGAAAATGCCACATTCTGACTTCTTTCTCTAGGGCCTGGAGGAAATGGTAGGATTTTGTTATATCTAAAGAACTTTATTTATTAGGGATTTTCTGATTTTCTAAAGCTGGGATTGTGTATGCTCTACTACTACTTTACAATTGTATACACTCTTCTAAGGAAGTCTCCAGGGGGTATCTGAGTAGCTCTAGAATTTCTAATTGGGTAAAGTGTCTTTTTTTTATTTTTTAAAGGAACACGCCACAAAGCAACAAAAAAGGCAAGCCCAGGTATAAAACTGGAAATAAAATAGATGAATTTGCTGAATAAGAGGTTATCTTATTCTGATTTGTTATAAAAGGGAAATTTCTGAAAACAACTAAACTTGTGTCAAAAGTGAAATACTTAAAAGCACTAATGCAGCTCATATGGCAAACTGCAGGGTTTTTCAATTACAAAATCAGTTTTTTTAAGCTGCAAGACGTTTTCAACCAGTATGTTTGTGAATTACATAATGGGACGAGTCAGAGGTTATCAAGCAAAAGAAGGTAGGAAGGTGCTATTCTGATACTTTCCAATGGCAGTTTTTTATTATGGCTGAGGTGCAAAATAGTGGTTGAAAGAAACTCACAAATTTTTGAGGAGCCAGGAAAAGTGTCACTAGTAATAAGTTTATTATGAGGGTATTTGAAGACATTTTATTATCTTTGTGGAATGGAATTTTGAGGTTTTTGCTTATTTATTTACAGATTTTACCGCTGAATTTCTCCGAAGATTGACCCATTCGTACATTAACCAAGGACCAGTTTTTATAGGAAAACTTTATTTTTATAATAATATCAGACAAGTAGTCATTGTTCCCAATGGACAAAAATCCTCAAACCATGGCATTGACAAGAAAATACAGCTGTGTGTTTACAGTATGTGTGTGGGTGTGCAGATGTGTGCAGTAGTCAGGACTTGTGATTTCATTGTCATGTCTACAGAGGAGACACGTTTCTCCTTCTCGTGTCATATCATTGACTAAGGGGGAATGCATGTGGCATCATCATGATTTCTCCCCAAACTGCAAATGACAGAGTGCAAATTTGTTTGCCCTTGTCACTTCTGCAAATCTGTTGCTGCCTTTCTTGTATTTGAAGGTTTTCTTGTATGTGATTGGATTTCATTGAGTGGTCTATCAGAAGATTATTTTCCTTACAAGTATAACTCATTGATCAGACCCATAAAAAGCATCCAGCTTAAAGAGAAGTCATATCCCAGAGTACTGTTGATTGCTAATATATTCCAAATGTTGCATCTGTACCGGGAGGAGAACCTCAGAACTTTGTCCCAGGATGGGCATGGTGTCAACCATGTTACAAGACCAAATGGAGTTTCTTGTAATTACAATTTTCAAGTTCAGCTTTTGTAATTTCCATGTTGGTTTATTCTTATTTTAATGTCAGATAGTTTTTCCTACTTTTCCTGTGCTGTTCTGTTTCAGGAGTGTTTTAAAATGTTTATTTCATAAGAGTTAAAGATGCTTGAAAACAGTTAGCATGCTGATCTTGTTCAGGAGAATTTCTGTGGCTTGTTTGATGTTAGGGACTGCATTTCTTGGCTATAGTTTGTATGCAGCATAAATTTCACAGTTTTAGTGTAGCTTTGGAAAGCATTATTATACTTCACAGAATACTTGTTAAACTTCACCTTGTGAAGTTCTTGAGAACCTTGTGATTCACCTTGTGATTGTTCTTGAGAATACGAATCAAGGGTAGTCTAAAATCATAACTATATGTCCTTTATTACTTTGATGCTCAAAATTTTTGTGTGGAGTAGCTGCATGTAGGTTGCTGTGCATCTTGTCTGTCGTAATTGCTTTTTTGAGAGGAAAGACTATGCAGTATTTTAAGGAGATTGGTTACATCTTCAACTACTTGGAGGCTTGATCTGTGTAAATCTGTAGTTGCTGTTATTTTGTACAATGCTGTGTGAATTTGGAAAATAATCAATTTATCATAAGTACCTGGAGTTTAGTCTAAAGTATATCCAACTTAAGTTTTTTGACAGATTTATCTCTCATGTTGTGGTAGTCTTTTAGTCTTCAGTGTTTCTGAAATTGAAACTTGAAGACTTACATAACTTAAAAAAATATGATGCCAGTTGTTACAGATCACAGAATCATTAGGGTTGGAAGGGACTTCTGGAAACCATCTAGACTAACCCCCTGCCAAGGCAGGGTCACCCAGAGCAGGTCACACAGAAACAAAACATGAACAAAATACCCATTATAATATTGTATTTTTACAATGGGTACAAAACTGTGCCAGTATTAAGCTATCAAGGAAAAAAAACAAACACCTTTTTAACAAAAAGAGAAATATAGTGAAATATTCTATTTGCATGATGATGATCTTTTGGGACTACAAAGTTGTTGTTTGTTATCATAGCATAATCATACAGTGTACTGGTAGAGGTTATCATTCACCTTGAAGAAGTGGACAGACTGATTATGAAATGAGAGAACTAAGGGTCTCAACTTCTGGTTTTGTTTTGTCTTTCATGTAGAAAAGGAAATCTATTTGTACCAGTGTACCTTCCTGTTTTTTTTTTTTTTTCCCAATAGCTTTAACTTATCTCTAAAGGTTTGGGATTTGAAAGGTTTTTTGCATTTAGCAACTTGGTAATACATTCTCTTGTATATCAGTTCCACTTAAGGTTAAGTAGGAATTATCTTTGACGCTGAGAAATAGGACCATAAATAGTAGTAGTTTTTACTATAAATTGAATTTATGCTAGCAAACCAATGCTGATGGAATTCCAGATTCTGTATTTTGACGTAAATTGCAGGCTCATTTGGTGTTTTGTGTGACTTTTGATAGGCATTTTGAGAGACACTTCTCACTACAAGGCTCATTAAGGGTCACTTTTGTAGATACTTTTGATGTGTAAGTATGTTATCTTCTGTGAAAACAGTGGTTTGTGACAGAAAAGAAATACAGTAAATTATTGCCTTTGCTTATTAAGACCTAGGCAGCAACATCAGAAGCAATAGTGTATAATTGGGTGGAAGCTCTGTAACATCAAACCGAGATTACAACTTCTAATTGCTTCCATGTAATGGTAGTGTGCCTGTTGACAAACACTGTAGTCACTGGAGAGGCAGGAAAATTCTAAAACCATTTTCGAATTCCTAAAGTGTTTGTTTTTTTTTTCCCCCCAACTTGCGTTACTGTGTATAGTTTTAGTCTCATGAAGATGATGAGTTTAATCAATTGTAGTTCAATGCGGGCTTTTCTATTCTATGGAAAATTAAAAGTATTCGTTCTCCTGCGAGATTTTATAGTATCAGTTTAGATTTGGCTATGTTAGTGGTGTGAATGAGCACTCCTTGGGCACTGCCTGTAGTAATACGGCAAAACAAAAAATAGATTTAGTTTTCGTTTTTTAACAATATAATTTGCTTCAGGCTGTTAAACTAACATTGATATACAATCATAGAACCACTTTATAAGTAAATTTAGAAGATTTTCTTGCAGCTTAAAGACAAAATTTTTAATAGTTTTTCATACAAATTCAGTTTCAATAAGATATTTTCAGTTATTGGTGAGACATTTTTGTGTGCTGAATTATACTATACTGCGGTATTCCTCCCAATTAAAAACATTTATCTTTATCTTTTTTAAAATAAGTATTGATTGTTGTTTTGGGTTATTTTCTCAGCTGAAGGATAAAAGTCAATGACCACAGCAAACTGGTTATTAGATCCTTCAAGTTCATAACATTTGTACAGTGCTTCTAGTTCTCCTATTGTTAGGAAATGTTCCACAGGAGAATTTAAAGGTCTTATCAGGTTTCTGACTTCATTTTCTTTGATGAGCATTAGCTTGAAGTAGTGAGTTTTAAACATAGAATCATAGAATGGCCTAGACTGGAAGGGGCCTTAAAGATTGTCTATTTCCAGACACCTGCCATGGCAGAGGTACTTTCCACTAGACCAGGTTGCTTACAGCCCCATCCAACTTGAAAACTGGGAATGGGGCATCTACAACTTCTCTGAGCAGCCTATGCCACTGCCTCATTGCCCTCACAGTAAGGAATTTCTTAGTAACATTAATCTAAACCTGCTCGCTGTCAGTCTAAAATAGTTTCCACTTGTCCTGTCAGTACATGATCCATATTTTGTGTAGGCTCCCTTTAGGTACTGGAAGGCCCCAATTAACATACTCCCAAAACTTGTCTGTTCCAGGCTGAATAATCTCATTTCTCTCAGCCTTTCCTCATAGGAGAGGTGCTCCATCCCTGTAATCATCTTGGTGGCCCTTCTGTGGAATCATTCCATTAGGGCGATGTCCTTCCCATGCTGGGGACCCCAGAGCTGGATGCAGCCCTCTAGGTGGGGTCTCACCAGAGCAGAGGGGCAGAATCCCCTCCCTCGCCCTGCTGGCCGCACTGCTTTGGATAGCCAAGATCCAGTTGGTGTTCTGGTCTATGAGTGCACACTGCTGGCACATGTCCAGCCTCTCATTCATCAATACACCCAAGTCCTTCTTGGCTGGGCTGCTCTCCATCTGTTCATCCTCCAGCCTCTGCTGGTACCAAGAGTTGCCCTGACCCAGGTGCAGCTCGTGCTTTGAAAGAAGCACATGTGTTCACTTGATCAGAAGTGGACATGGTTTGTGGCCATGTGTTTTGGTTAGTTCTCTTAACTCCATCCTAACATGTAGTTCCTTCCCTTTCTTTCCTCTGTCACCATGAATATTTTCTAATAATATTTTGCATGGGACTACCAGAGGGAGTTGTAAGTGCTTTTGCAACATTATGCTAAAGAATGAATTGACCTAAGTGCACCATTGGTTACACTGCCAGTGTGTCTTGTGTAACAGAGAACTGAGTTCCCACTGTAGAACAGCAAGAGTAATTAGAGGATTAGGAGAGGGATCTGCATGACACTAGTCTGAGAGACAAGAATTCTGTGCGTAACAAAATTGCCATGCAATTGGCATACCAATTCTGTGAGATTGTGTTGGCATATGTGTGAGTTTATATGTATATATATGAAAGAGGAACTGAAATACAAGAGCTGATTTCTACCTTTCTTCACCTCAGCAGTCTAGACCCTGGAGCTAAAGGTCCAAAACCTCAGGTCACTGTTACTTTCCAAAGGGTTTAAGATCTATTTGTAAGGGCTTCATGAACTTTGCTGTATTTATTTTCATAGCTGATTGAGCAGTGATCTGTCAGTCTGTGAAAAGTGAGCTGCAGTGTGTGGTTTCCCAGTGGCTTCTTGTCCTAGGAAATAAGCAACTAAGTTCCATCTGCAGATCTGCCTGTGTTTGGCACAGACCCAGTTATTCTCACACCTTCTTACACAACAGTGTTTTTCCAATATCTGGGCATATGCTTGTAGCATGAGTGACTAATGAGCGTGTTAGTGAATACTGGAGTAAGTTAACATGGATTGGAAGGTGCCTGCTGCTAACCTGGCAACAGTATGACACTGTCATTGCATAAACCTGCTGTAATGTAAAAGTCCGCATGGGGATAAGAGCTCTGATTCAGAAGTCTGCCAGCCGTTTACTGTCACCAGTGACTATTGGGAGGTAGATAAATTGGCTGCTGGTTTTAGCTTCAGAATGAGCACAAAGTAAGCAACCTGGCTACAGCAGCTGCAGCTTAAGTCTCTAACCCCAGTTCCTGCTCTTCCTGTTAGTGGTTTTTAGCACCTTGCCTCATGTTACTGTGCTGTTAGTTTTGTATTAGGGCTGGATAGTGGTGTGAATTGTACCACCACATTTCTCTGTTGTGATCTGTGCTGTGGTTCACCCTAGGAACAGGTGACAGCTCTTTCTAGTGGAGTGGAATCCTGTTAGGGGTGCAGGCACTTGCCAGAATGCCCTCCAGTGCCTGTACCACTTCCCTCAGTGGGAATTTGGACAGCTTGAACACTGCATGTGACTGCTTCACTTGGCAGCGTTGAACAACACAAAATCACGTACAGAAATGCTGTTATGAGGAGGTGTCGGCAAAAAGTCTTCGAAGGTCTTCCGGGTAGTTGGGTGCAGTGATGCAGCTGGGTAGCAGACAGGAGCACTGCGGGCTCCTCAGCCTTCCCCTCTTCCCCTACAGCTGCAGCCTGCTCTGTTCTCTGGATCATCAACACAGTTCTGTTAGGTGTCATGTAGAAATATGGATTTCCAATAAAAATATCAATATTTATCTAATTATTAGAAGCTTTCTTCATTTCTTTCTTTATAACCTGCTCTTGTCAGACTTCATATTAATATCATTGTACTTCATCGGTCTTCAGGGAATAGTCTTGATTAGTTTTTTTGGGCCACTGAAATTTATGATTTTCAGTATAGAAAATAATCTTATAGAAAGTTTGAATTTAGTGGAAAATTAAAAATATCTTTCAACTTTTCAGTAGAAAGACTATTTGGACATACGAACTTTCCTGCAGCAGCTATAGACATATATTTTGAGAGCTCTGACCCACTGACTCAGAAATCTTGATGGTGCATATGTAGCAAGCCACATGTAACCCTTTGCAGAAATAAGATCAAAATCTGCTGGGTCAAAGCATAGTTTTTTCCCCTTATATAGCCCCTGTATTGTAGCTCAGGGTTGCTTATTACGTTAATACAGTACCATGTATGCATCAGTGACTTGCTTTCTATGACAATTCAGTTTTTATTCTGATGATGTATCACAAGAGAAGGTTATGTGGCAAAAAAATAATCCTTTTCTTATCCCAGGTTTTGTTAAAGGAGTACCAAAATATTCTTTGGGACTTGTGAGAAGCTGCTTTTGTGCTTCTCAAGAGCAGTAGTTGGGTGAAACTCCAGCTTCTCTTCATTCTCTGCTGAAGATAGCTTTGCCAAAGCATTTCACTATCCTTTATACTGCAGTTAAAGGCAACTGCTCATCTCTCTGCACTTTACTGAGGCAGAGCAAAGGACAAGATAATCCCCCTTAGCCTATTAAATGCTCCATCCCATCTGGTAGGTGATAATTGCATTGAAAGGGGATTAACACAGTGGGATATGCTTACAGTGTAATGAAAGCTTCACTGTAAGTGTGAAAGTCAGCTGATTGCATTCTAGCACTTGGGGACCTTACATTTGCACATATTTTGTAAAAAACATAAAAAACAAGTTTCATCTGGGGAAGGTATGCAGTACCTTTACATGCCATCCTTCACATATTTGTAAACAGATTTTACATTTGTTCTGGAATATCAGTAGTCTGAATATCTGAAATCCTCTTGTGGAGTAGTGCAATAGACTTTTGTGTAGCCACATGTTTTGAGATCATTCTGTGGGGTATAGCTGTATTAAATGCATCCCAGGTGTTAATCAGACTCTTAATCAAAAGTACTATGACTTTGAAATCATGGGGTTTAATTGTTACCAGTCTAGGAACAGCCATGTTATTTAAACACTACCTGGAAATCTTCATCAGTAAAGGTGAAATTTGAATAAGCCATACTATGAGGAATATCACAGTAATTTTGTGTCAGCAGGGATTTTTGTCAAGAGGATTTCTGGCTGAAAGTAACTCTTCTTGCAGCCAACCAAAATAAATATTTTGAAATTTCAGTTTCAAGCATGAGCCAAAGGTAGTTGAAACTAACTCTTAAAAAAAATTAAAATCCTGTGTTTTTTAAGTTTGTCTAATGCTGTAGTGAAGATAGTAAATCTTAGGGTTCAGAGCACTTCATAAGCTAACTGTACCTTAGCTTCCTTACCTTTCAGGATGATAAAGATCCTTGTGAAGATAAGTTATGTAGGCCAGTAGCTCAGGGTTGATTATCACCCTGTTGGATTGCACTCACTCCAGTCTCCCCATATGGTACAAGAAACTGGGTGAGTTGCTCTGTGCTGAGCTGCATCTGCCGCTTTGCTGGTTTGAACATTAACCTGGGTGGTTAAAACAGGGCTTGGTTAGCACACACTGTGCTGGGATAGAGCTTCATAGTCAGGTGATTAAATGAGAGTCAGGTATAGAAATACACACTGTGTGCAGTTGATGCTTTAGTGACATTGTATGACCTTGCTGCAGGATTAAATTTTCCAATGAATTAAGGTTCTTTGACCAGCTGTGTGGCTGCTGTTTCTCTGGTTTCCATTTCCTGACTTAGCAGCGCTGTGTGCATATGCAATTCTGGGAGTAACAGTAAAATAAAATCTAGTGGGTTTTTGTGGTCTGTCTGCAGTAACTTAGCAGTCTGTGATGAGGTTGTTGAATGTGGTTAAGCTCAAGCTTCTCTTAGTCATGGATCTGAGTGGGGTCAAGTAGAAAGCTGGTTTTCCAAGTTCTGGTGATGAGACATGGAAGATTTCATGGATTTTTTTTCCCTTCTCTCTTTTATTTTTGCTATTTCTTTTAATGTGACTGAGCTCTAAAGAATATTCTTAATTATTTCCTTTTAGGCTGAAAATATTTACCTGAAGAGAGGAAAACTAGGGAAATGTGCCCTTTTATTTTCTGACATGTTGTCGTTTTAAATAAGCTTGGGTGTAAGGTCATGGAACTCAAAAAATAAACATAACAACACCCTTCCAAAAAATGAAAACATGTCCCCTTTCCCCACCCCAGTTGTTTCTGGAATGTGAGTTTATGTTACATAAAAATCCCTCTGGATAGAACCATTACACTGGCAATATACGGAAAGAATTTTTAAGAGGAATTTTCAGATATTTAGAAATGGGTTTTTAACCATCCTTCCATATATATATTTATTTAAAATATATACCAACTATGTAGCAAACCAAATAATATATGGTATATAATAAGTTTTCTTCTTATTTAGGTGACAAACAGCATGTTTGGTGCTTCAAGGAAGAAGTTTGTAGAGGGGGTTGATGGTGACTACCATGATGAGAACATGTACTACAGCCAATCATCGATGTTCCCACATCGGTCAGAAAAAGATGTAAGTTGAATAAGCTTATTTTTTCTCCTTTCAGTACTGAGATAGTTTCAAGTATGTGAAATGTATGTGAGGAAAGGCTTCATTTAGCTTTAAGCTGTACGTTTTCAGTGGCAAGTGCTTTAATTTCAATGAATTTATTCATGTAAACTTCAGCCATAGGCTTGCCAGTGTAGTTTTTTTTTTCATCTTGAAGCATTGTATTTGTAATTTAAATTGAGTTATTGATTATATCTTGTGCTTCTGTGCAGTGTCTGCAGGTTTTTTGTTGTGGTTTTGCGTTTTACCTCTTCAGCCATTTTTAGTTTCTGGAAATGCTTTGTGCAATTTGTTTGCTGAACTAATCTTAAGTTAGGTAATTCTACTATTTGGAATGCCACACAGTTATAAAACTAGTAATTCCTAAACATTTTTTCCCCTCAGTAATGGCAAATTGTATGTTAGAACTGCATTGACATTACTGAAGCTCTGCTGCTTTTTACCAAATATAAATGTATTAGACAGTAAAGTATTTTACATTTATATGGAGTGGCATGAAGAAATACATGGAGGACTTGAAAGTGTGACTTGAAGTTCATGTCACCTGCAGGTCAGTAATATCATCTCGTGGCAGGCTTGCATTTAATATGTGTAGGCAACATATTCTTCCTAATTTAAAAAAAACCAGTTCTGTTCAAATTTTAAAAAAGGTGAAAATGCTTCAAGTCTGCCTCCAAGACTGTCCAGAAATATGGTTAATAGCAGTTGTGAACATAGTCTTGATAGACCTTCACCTGTATCAACAGAAGCATTTCCTACAGACTCTTAGCTGAATTTTAATTTAGATTTTCAAAGAGGAGGAAATAGGTTTAGAGAGTATAGAAGGCCTTTTCAGACAAAATGAAACAAAAAAAAAAAGAAGCATAAATGCAGCTTTCCAATTCAGTTTCATCAATTGATAAGAGCCAGAAAAGGATTAAAATGTAGTACAGTGTAAACAAAACTAAATGGACTGTTCTTTTCTCTTTATGTTGATTACACGTGTACATGTTCCACAGATGCACACACACAGGCGCAATGGAATATTTATGATGTGGAATATACATCCTTTCTCTGGTCACCAAGAGGTGCAGCTAGCATTCAAAAACAATAGAGAGAATTTCTCCAAAGTGATTTTTATACTTTAAATCCCTTCTTTTAGATTTGGTGCACTGAGAGTAAAATCATTAAGGGGTAGTAAGAAAGGTAAAGTGAGATAAATGCTATGCTGCACAGTGTACACAGGGGAAGCTGATGGCTTGGCACATTGTTGACACAGTGAATAAATGTTTTAGTTGCCTACTTTTTCTGTAGGTAGAGTTGCAGAAGTGGATCTTAGAATGACACTTCAGGAGAAGGAAGGTGGGTGTTCCATACACCAGGAATGACAAATGAGAAATCTTGAAAGCTTGTGGGAGAAGTGGCCAAAATGGGGCATAGAAGCCTGCTGTAGTTGGCAGAAGAATGATGTCATTCCAAAAGGAAATAGAAGAGTGGATTTGCAAAAGCTTTTTAAAATTTTATTTCCGAGTTATTTTAAAGTTCCCCAATTCCTGTAGCTTCACTATTGACCATTACAACTTTCTGAGTTCCTGCTTACGAAATTTTAAACTGTTATATGCTATTCTAATTTTTTTATAAGTTTATAAAAATAAATTTATGGCGGTAATATTGACTGTACACCTTTGATCACTCAGGTATAGCTGAATGCATATTGTGTATTACATGTTGCATTTGATTTTTCACTTGTCTCACAGTAGATAAGGAGGTTGGAAAGGTTGTTACATTGTCTTAGTTTCCAACTTCTTTCACAGCTTTGTAAACCTTTGCCTGTTGAAAATAACCATGTTTTCAATTAGTCTTTCAATTAGAATTCAGCTAAGAATGTTGTATATGAAAGTAAAATAAATATATTGACTCTGTTGTTTAGATAACAGTATTGACAGGCTAAAATAAAATTGCTCAGAAGTTTTTCTAAGTAAGCTAATAAAGACTAATATTCAAAACCTAGATCCAGTTTTATGAATGTCTGGGGGGAAAAATACAGCATTCTAGATCTTGAAACATTTTGAATCTTTGTCTTCACATCTACTATGGGAATAAAATAAAGGCAGAAGAAATATTGGGGAAAGAAGCAAATTACTCTTATATTATCTAAATAAGGTGCAGTTTTACTGCAATTTAAATTATTCCTCTTTTTTCATTTTCAGCTTTGTTTACTGAAAGCAGGTAAAAATAATGTTGCAGGCTTTTGCAATTGACCTATAACAAACACTGAAATGTTATTTTTTTCTCTCCAGTGTATGATATGCACGTATGAATGCAGAGTCCTTCATTTATGCTACATTTATCTTCTAGAGATCTTCAAGCTGAAATATAATGGTTTTGGTGGAAGCTTCTGTGAATGGTCTCCTTAAATACTGTTATTTAGCAAGGACTAAAGCTTGTTTAGTATTTACCCTTATACTGGATATGTTTCTGATTTTCATTTTGTTGAAGTTTTACTAATTCTGATCTTGAAAATGGTTACTTTCCAAGGAACTGCTGCTGCTCATGTGTATGTATACTGAGGAACATAGGGAATGGTGAAATCCTCCTTAAATTTAGAGTAAGGGCTAGTACTGCAGGCGTATTTGTATAAACTTCAAATTACTTTTCACTTTATTTTTACAGTAAAGTCAAGCCAAATCCTGTCCTAAATTTCAAAGACTTTTGACATGGGGGAAAGAACTAGCAGCAAATAATTTTGGACATGTAACTTTTAATTCAGCCTCAGTGTAGCTAAGAGCTAAACGTTTTCTTTTAATTTACCTGTTCTTTCACTAGAGAAAGCAGTTGTAGCTAAACAGGACTATTATGGTAATTGAAATGGAAAAGTTGCATGTTACTCACATGCAGAAGTGCTTCCATGTACTGAATGGATAAGTTATATTAGGCTCACAGTTACGGTTCCTTAGATGAGATTACATCTTGCTCAAACCATTTTATGCTTTTTTTTTTCTGAATAAGTTGCTTTGACTTGAACCATCACATGCTTGCTGAGCTAAGTAGGGAAGAGGAACAGAGTATATGCATGAATGCTCTGTGTGTGAATTTTGCTGCACTTGGTCTGTGCATTATAACCAGGTCAGTAGTCCTTTGCCAAAGAAATTAGGTGTTTTGTAGTACTTTCAGAACACAGAACAGGTTAAGAAAATAGTGTAACTTTTTGCTGGTAACAAGTGGGATCCTTGTAATATAAATTGACAATATGATGCACTGGGTGCCCACAGAACAATTGCAGAGCTTACTTGTGGCTAATCTCAGCAACTTAATTGAGCTGTCTGTGCACTCAGCAAAATCATTTTCAGGACATGGATACATGTATTTTTATTTGGATAGAGTGACAGTGGTAGAAATTGGTAACTCAAGGCCCTCATGTACTTTTGAAACTACAGTTGTTAAGTGAACAAAACAAAAATGCAGATGAGCTTTGAGAAAAGATTGGACCAATTCAGTCTGAACTTCTTTGATTTCTCATGTATGAGAATGTAAGAAGGGCTCCACAAGGTTTGATCAATCTAGCCTAACCCACTGAAAATGTGTACATGAGAGTATAAGATCAGGGCACCTTCTTTTGTTTTGTAGTCATAAATCTGACAGTAGACACACATGCATTTTAATGAAGGTCTACCCAATCAGAAAACTTAAGAGATTTTTTTCAGTTAATGTTTTTTTCCAAATTTTGGCCCCATCCTTTCATGCATTTTCTTTTTCCATTGCTCAACAGATTCCCAGTTGCTCAACAGATAGTAAAATGCTTGCAATGAGGTAGTGGTAATACTTTTGATTTGTGTTTTTATTTGTGGCAGGTGAGATCGAGCTTGAAGATTAGATTTGTCTCATTGCAATTGTTTGTCTGACTCTCTAGCACTATGAAGTCCTCAGATTTGGATACTGAGTATAGAAAATTGGGTTGTTGATTCTGGGAGCCTGCTTTCCAGAGGTTTCTTCCATCCTGAGTTGAAGCATGTCTGTGGTGGATGAAATTGAGGGGGTCCCTCTGTCATGAGATAGTTGTACGAAGGCTGATGCCAGTGGTGCCGATAAAAGAAAGGATGGTCAAAGGCCTTTTACTGTGATTCTATTTAACTGATTTATAGAACCTTTACTTTTACTGTGTTTTGAAATACTTGGCCTTATAAGAAGGTGGTACTTTTACAGGAGAGAAAAGCGTGAGGGTTTAGCTTGCCATTGTGATTGAGATCTAGAATCTTGGTAAGTTTTGGAAACTAAGTGTGTAAGAGTTTAGTCAGTTTTCTGGAGACAACTTTGACTTTATGGCTGCTGAACCTCATTGATCCAGATGAATTGCTGACTTTTTAATGCTGTTATTTCAGGATTCTGAGGAAACCTATGGTATCATGTTTCCTAAGGTATCTTTCTTGCCTTAGTCGTAATTTTATTTCAGATGCTTCATATGGAGTTGTATGTATTTAAGAATTCCCATGACACCCCTTTGTGTCAGGAGCAGTTGTAGCATTCACACTAATGCTGGTTGGCTGAATAGAAATACTCTACATTAACCTAACTTGTAATTGTCTGAATAGTTTTGATCCATTTGGGGAGTGAGAAAAAACCCTAAAGTTTATTTTAAGAAAAAAATAGATTAATATCTTAATTATAAATGGCAAATGAATATTTTCACATGCATTACTTTGCACATAAATATTCTTGTAGATTTGACTGAATAGTGAGTGAGTTTACGCTGTTTGCTTTGTGAAACACATGATTTAGGCTTCACTCTTTGAAGTGTGAGTTACAAAGCAACAGTTACTTTTTACCTTCCAGAAGAGTGATTAAACATTCCTTGTATGTATTACTGAGTACACAATAAGGTTTTTTTTTTAAAAAAAACCCCAACCAACCAACAAAAGAAAAAAAAAAACAACAAAACAAAACCAAAAAAAAGTAATGGAAACAAACAAACTTTAAATGTATGAAAATTGCAATCCCATTGATCATTGCAAAAGTAGCAGAATAGTTGGAAGGATTTGCAGGGAGTGAGATTTGTAACAAGTGAAGGAACTTAGTGTTTTAATGCAGTTCTCTTTCAGAGCCTATCATCGTTCTGCCTATAGTGTGCATTTTCATAAGAAAGTTATACAGTATGCTGAAAGAACAAAAAGTTTCAAATACAAAATGGACCCTCTACTGTGTCACCTATAAATTTGCACATGAATGGATTTATCAAATAAAACAATGCATCATAAACTAAACTAACACACTAAAGTGTGTTTTTATACTATTTCACACAGTATGCAAGTATGTATCTGAATGTAAGTTAGTTCACATCCCTTTACAATTTGGAATTAAGTCATAAGGAAGTGAATTTTACTGTTGATGACTGTAGTATAATTCTCACTATGATTGTGTTTCTACTTAGGCTTTTTATAGAATAATTGAATGACTGTGGTAGGTTCTATACTTTCCTGTGCTTCATTCTCGCTTCATCTAGAAGCTTTATTTTACTGCCTCTCCACAATGTATAATAATTTTTATATGTCAGCTCTAGCTTTTGAAGTGGTGCCTTTAACTAGATTAATTCCATGCATAAAATCATGTGCATTTTCTAGAAGGGGAAGCTTATGGTTTCTTACCCAATAACTCAGTTCATTGAACATGCTGGTTTGTAATATTGATGGTTTATGAGCTCAGTGGTAGGCATTTTGTTTGGTTTTTGGTTTTTTTGTATGCAGCTGGTTATTTAGTTGGTATAAAATATTTGCTTTGTTGTCCTAGTTCTTAATTGCTTTGGCATTTTGGTAGCATCTTTTAATGAGCTTTCAAGTAGTCATTAGCCTCATTGATAAACTGTACTATCAAACAATGTCTGCACAGGGAGAATTTGTTTTTATTTGGGTAGCCATGTTAACCTCACAGTAGTAATGTCATTGACATTCAAAAGCAACATCTTGTCTCTAAGATCTTGAGATACTGCTGCTATCAGCAGTGTGGTCCTACCTCCTTGTGCTCTCCAAGTGGTGCTGGAGGCAGAAGATCACAACCAACCAGAAATTATGAAATACGAAAGTCTGAATAAAATTTCACTTATTTTACAGTATTGTATTTGAGTTTATATTTCACAAATTATTTACATCAGTAATAATTTTCACTGGCAGATAATACCCTGTATTTATACACGTATACAAGGTTTTCACTGATTTATGATACTGAGATTTGGAAGTACTTTCTTGTAACATGGGACTGTTGTGAGTGCTGTATTAAAAGGTGGTGTAAAGAGGAATACTAATAACACTACTAATAAACTGCCAGAATGTAGTATTTTTATCTGTTATTTGTTGACTTGTTTTACTACTGGTTTTTACGTCAGTATAACACTTTCTTCTTTTGAGTCTGTGGGTCAGATGTTGTTTCTAAATAGTGCAGCACAGATGGCAGATACCAGAAATAAAGTAGTGTAAATACAAAATGATGCTGATGTTTGCATCTGTGAGAAACCCATCATTTATCAGGCCAGATACTACTCAAAGAACTTGCTTATTCTAACACATTTTGCTTCTAGGAGTTGACTTTGTAGTGCTAAATCAATATATTTTAGCTACAGCTTGCCTCATGTTTAAGAAAGTAGCTTTGGTCTATAACTACATAATGTAGCGGCTTTTACAGGATTGTTGTGCTGAGTTTTCATGGTGCCACCCTGCTGGCGTGTGCTACCATGGTGGTGATGTTGCAGGCAAATGTCCCCACGCTGAGCTGGGGCTTTGCTTGGAGGACGCAGGAACCTGTTCGGCCAGCGCTGATGCTGGACCTCCTTCCCACCACCCCTCTGCTCTCAGGAAGGCTGCAGCCTATGTTCTGCACTCTCCCAAGAGGGTTGTAAAGTGCAGGGTTTTCTTCACAGTTCTTGCAAATGTAAACATTTCTTGGTGTTGGTTTTTTTTTTAGATTTGTTGACACTCTCAAATGAACTTACTGCAGTAAACTGATCAAGAGTAATGAAAGAAGTTACAGTAAAATCTCTCAGCACTAGGGATAGGAAATTGTCTGATAGCCCCTTGCAGCTTATTGATTCTTGGTGTGGACCAGTCCAGCAAAATTGGGCCATCTGCTTGGATCATTGGTTGGTTTGAATTTAGGTGCATAATCTTCCATGATCAAAATTGCACTGTCACTGTTGGAGACTCGTGAGCAAAATTATGTCCGTGTCTTAAGATGAGTGTCGTGAACTCAGTCTTTCAGCCTTCCAGTACTGAGTGTTGGTCTTTCCTGTATCCTGGCAAAATAAAATGCAACCTTCATGTTACACGAGGTTTTTTTTTGCTCAGTAGTCCCCCTGTTGCGTGGGAGAGGCAAGTCTTAGGTGTCCTCTGTCTCCTAATAACAACATAGGAAAAGCTAATTGAAAAAATATCTGCCTAGTTCAGTGATACAACTTTGAAATAGAAGCAGAAATCCCATTCTGGATTTTGTGGTTGTTAACCTCTAGCAAATTGATTTAGCTTGTTACAGCTATAATTCTGAGTGGTTTTTCCCTAAGATTCTAACATAATTGGGTAAAGCTTAGCAGGTCTTAGCAACTAGAAGAGGCTTTAGTCACCTTAAAATTTAGTCTGCTTTGGTTTTTAGTAAGGTTATGAATTTTGGCTGTTGTAGACAAAAAGAAATTCAAGTGACTTCCAGTCACAGTTGCAAGTATGCTCTTGGAGAGTTGTTATATTTTCTCTGTTGTGTAGCAAGTAGCCCAGTCAGATGAAATAATGATTGCAAAATGCCAGAAGTTTTTTTTTAGTACTACTAATACCATTCACCTTGAATCTTTATTATCTTTGCTGGACCAAGCTTGAGTAGACTATAATAGTGACTCAGAATGCAAGTCAGGGTTCTGGTAATAGATTAAGGTTTTGCTGAATTTAATTTTTGTTGCTGATCTAAATTGTATGGAAATAATAAAAAAACAAGACAGTTTTAAACTGTTCCTTACTCAGATATGACAGAAAAAGATGTTTAATAAAATAGAGATGAAATAAATGAAATATCCTTACACCATATTCCTGGTCCATAAGATCTGAGAAATGCTGCATTTAATCTGCCTGGAACAGATCCACAGGATTTTTTTACTGATTTTTTTTTTTTTCTTGAGGCTTGTTATCTTTGATATTCTAAGTATGTTATGACACTAAATTATCAGACTTACTGAATTCAACACTTGGCCTTTATTATGATTTTCTGTAAAGGTTTCTCTACAAGTCATTTTGCAATTAACTTTTCATGTAAAAGTAAGTGGCACAATAGATGTGACCTACTTTGCAATGTTTCAAAAGAAAACCCTCTTTCTGATAAGCAGGGTTCAATAAATATTATTTGCTACTGCTTTTAACTGAATTTGAAAAATAAGGTAGCATTCATTGTACAAGAGGTGGGATCCTTTTTTCTCTCTTTAAAGTAATTTATTACCTCTTAGGGGTTTTCTAATTATAGAGTTTTTTTACTCCAAATTAACATTATAAATAAAAGACTTTATGCTGAAGTCTGTACCATCTTCTGCTTATTACATCACATGCCACCACAGCAGAATTTTAATTCGCTGAGCAGCTGTGCTTATGGGATGTTCCTTTTTGGCTTAACTGCTTTGCTTATCTGTCCCAAAGCTGGTAGTACTTTTTGATTGATGTTTCTAACGCAGTGTCTGGTGTGTTGGCTTTTATTTTTGAACTTGTGTGCCTTTATCATTGTCTCAGAAGGTGTCTTATGACTTTCTGCCTCTCATTTTTTCCCATAGAATTACTAATTTTCACACCTTGCAACATGTTCTAGGATTTTCCAACTTGCCAAACTTGAATGTTGCTTTTTTAACCTCACCATTTTCCTTTGTCTTTCCTTTCTTAAAAACTCCTGTGTCAGCTTGTTTTATCAGTGATTAATGAACATCAGTTTGTTAGATTGGGGTGGGGGGGAAGTGTGCTTTTGAAATCTTGTCTGCCAATTGTCCTTATTTCAGCATGCTTTGCTTCTTGTTGCAGAGCAATATTAGTATGAGTGAATTTTAATCCTTCTGAATGAAAACAGGATGGAAGAGATGCTGCACCAGACATGTGCCACTCACTAGTGGGCGTCTAGTCTATGGCATCAAGTGTTTTAGTTTAGGAAAGCCTACAGCAGCTCGTAGGCCCCAGAACCAACTTTTTTTTTTTTTACAAATGTACTTCCCTCTGACTGCATCACTTGCTGATGCAGATATGGCCTGTGAACCTAGTTATATGAATGCTGAGCTGAAGCCATTGGATGTTAAAGTGGGGTTTTGTTCACAGTGAGTTCTTCACTAAGAAAAAATATCTTGTCTTGTTATTTCAAACCTCTTTGTATGCTAGTGTGGATATTTGTTCCTGTAGTTGCTTACTGTCAAATACCTGCACTTTGTTCTCAACATGTGTGAGTAAAATGTGTGCTGAGTTAGGTTCTGATATATTTTCTGATGGTCTACAGTAATTGCCTGCTGTAACTTCTTTTTTCATGTCTTCTGTATATATGCAAAAAAATCATAAATACTTTGTGACTTAGAGATACGAATGCTACTTTTGATACTTAGTGCCTTACCCTGCTTGTCTTCTTTCTCATTTCTACTATCTGGATTTGGCCCCAGTATAGACAACTAGCAGATTCAGTTTATAAGATTTGTTTGAATCTGCCTAAATGATATCAACAAAGCAATTTGCAGTTTATCACAGTAAAGTTATTTTGATTTGAATTCTTTACTCTCAAGCTGAAAACCCTTGAAATTACCTTATGTCTATGAATCCAGACATTTCTTTCCTTGAAACCATTTTAAAATTCAGTACAAGTCCAGACTAATTCACTAAACGAGCAGCTGTTTGCCCATGTGTTACTAAGTAGAAGTAGCATGTTCTGTTGTGGGTGGAGGGATTAGGGCAACTGATAACTCTTCTTGCTCCAGGGGGACAGTCAGCTATACCTGATGTTGGTGGGCAGCTAATCAACAAAAACAGGGATGGATGTTCCAATATTTAACTTCCCTTAAGATTACAAGGGGTTTTTTTTCCAAGTGTTCAAGTTCTATGTCCTGTTTCTCAAAGTTATTAATACTTTACATTTCTTCAGAAGCATGGAGAACAGTTTATTCTTTTCTTCTTAGAGCAATGACTGGAAATCTGGTGTCAAGTGCAGACATTAGTTGCCTTCTTTCTTGGTAATATGTGATTTCTCTAAAGTGGGCATGGTAGAGTGGGAAATACTGCTTCTGACATTTGTAGGTCCTGTTCATATCTGTGTACAAGCATGAAGCCAGCTCTTAGGGCAATATAATATAATTTTAACATTAGAATCTTACCTGAAATTCATATCTGTTTGTACATACCTGCTGCTACCTATCCACTCATATTGTAAATGATAATATTAAACTCTCATTTGTTGAGCAGGAAAGGATCTGGTTGTATGAGGCATATTTTGCAGAGGAAAAAGACCTCTGATTAAAGTAAATGAGTATTTCTTTTTTTCTGTAACGATGGGTCGTCTGGCTGCAAGGGTAGAAAACATGAAAGCTTTAGATCTTATGTGCTTTTTGTTGCAAGTAAAATCTGTGTTTATACAGGTAAAGTCATACATTTTTATCGATGTATAATATACTGCTACAGGTGTTACTGTGCAGATATTTTGGGGAGTTTCTGAAATTTTTCATAACTTTGAATGAGTTTTCAGTTGTTTTGGTTTTCTTGGCGTAACGTGGCATTGTCAACTTCCAGAGCAAGATAGCACAATATGTTTATGTCTTTTATAACCTCTTATTCTTACATTTTAGATGCTGGCATCACCATCAACATCAGGTCAGCTGTCTCAGTTTGGGGCAAGTTTATACGGGCAACAAAGTAAGAATTCCTTTTATTAATAATATGTTTATTTTATGCTAAATATATTACAGTTTGACACTCTGAAACATGCAGATGGCTTTGTTTTCTGGTGATTGTGTAAAAATGACTGTATGTCTCCTTACGTACAATTATTTTAAGATACAATTTTGCTTTGCTTAGTATGCATTTTTGCAGTGTTTAGTGTGCAAAATATCATATTGTCACTTTATAACTGCTAAATATCCAAATACAATCATACTATAAAAAATTTCTGTGATTTAACAGACTCTCTGAAGGAAAACATAAAGAAAGCTGAGCCTAGTTCAGAAAACTATGTAAGGAATAGAAGGAAATTATACCTTAAATATAACTGGTAGTTCATGCTTTACAGGAGCACAAAAAATCTAGTGTACCTGCTTGGCAACTTGCATTTGGCAAAGAGCTATGCCAAGCTCTTTGATTATTGCTTTCTGAGTCACTGTTTTTTTTTTCCCGGTACCTTGACAATGTCATGTGTCTGCCACTCATATGGACACTGTGGCAATAGAAGAACTACAGAGCAACAGTCATGCTGTAATGCTAACTCAAGGACCACCTAACTTAGGGCCAGCATTGAGAACTGAACCTCCTGGTCAGTGAGAGGTACACTCAGACAGTGACTCAGAATATCTGAGTTAGACACAGTTCCACAAGTAAAACTGGTAGTGAATGTCATCTCTCCTGTGTCACTGCATGCTTTTAAATGTTTTCTGCTGTCTTGCTAAGTGCATCTGACTCAGATTCCAAGAAAAAATGTCTTCAGAGTACTTTAGAGAGTCTGGACTTTTTTATTTAGACAAACTAAAAGCTTTGTTTGCTAGATGCATGGCCTTCCCAACTTCTTTTCGGCTTTCTTCAAATGGTTTAAAAAATACAGTGGTGTTTTGGAGGTGTTTTTTTTTTTGTTCGTTTGTTTTTTAGTGGCATTGGTTTTTTTTTGAATTTTTTTTTTCCTATCTCAGTGGTTGTTGAAGAGTGACCCTGTAATATAAACTGCCATTTTATTATGCTACTGAGAATTACATGAGTAGCTTCTAGCCAGTCTGAGAGTCATGTTTGGCTCTTGTCTTTTAGGTGCTGATTCTGACACTGTTGAACCTTTCAGACTTTACTGTGTACAGATACTGAAATAGTTTATTCATTCTGTTTATCACAGTTATTTGTTGTTTGTTTTTTAAGGTCACCTTTTTTATCAATTTGGTTTTCCATTCAGTTGGTTGCTGTGCCTAGGATGTAATCTCTGTAACATGGAGACATTCATGCCTACATCCTTAAAAGTATATATTGTCAAGTGTCAGTTTCTACCAGATCTTGAGAAAATGGGGCAAGGAACTTTTTTATTTGAAGTCATAGTTATGGTTAAAATACTCTTTAGCAAAAACCGTCTGATAGTTTCTATGCACTTTTAATGATTGGTTACTGTCAGTCATTAGGCAAGGTGTCATATTACAGCATTAATGTAACTTAAACTTGACCAGTAGGAAGGAAAGTCAGCCTTTTTGTTGGTCTGCCTCCAACACAGCCCATATAGATCTCCTCTCAGAAAACTGGAAAAAGAAAGTGTAAGAAAAAAGGATTTGGGTTTTTTTTTTCTTCTTACAGTGAGTATTTCAACTGCCCCTCCTTGACAGCAATATGGTTCTACTTCACTGTTACAACCCTCATCAGTAAAAAATCTAGTTTAAAGAAAGCCAATAAGAAGAAATAACCATCAGTCTAAAAGTAGCTTTGCTAAAACAAATGCTTGCACAAAATTAGGTTGAGTATCCTAATTGTGTTTTTTGGTGTGCTGTATCTAGTTTGGAAGTGTATGTATTTTTTCTTTACCGTTTTGTTTTTAAAATCCCATGTAATTGTTAATAAACATGAAATATTATTTATAACACATATTTATGCTCATTGAAATTATTCTGATGCAGCAAATTGCCAAAATATTTACAGTGAATACTTCGATGTAATCAACTTCTAATGAAATATTAGGATGCTTGTTATAGCAAGTCACACTACCTCTTAATCTGAATGTATAGAGATAAATCTGAGTGTTACACACTTGAGTTTTATTGCAAACTCCTGGATTTGCAAATTGTAGGGTAGGACACAGACTGCAGTTCTTAGAGTGTAAAAGCTGAATGACTGGGAGATTTCTTCAGACCTTGTCCATGATAATAATTTGAGCATAAGGTGTGCCTGTTCTTTGCATTTGTAGTATTTTACCACGTTATACATTGGCATATTCAGCTCTTCTGCTGGGGTGTTCTACCATGAGAGAGTGCTGATCCATCAGAATTTTCTTTTGTTTGGTCTGCAAGATAAGATTTTGAGTTCTGTCAGTCTGCCTCAGCAGCCTTATGCCAAAGCAATAGGAACTGTCACAGCCATCATTTTTTATATGCTAAGTTTGTTATTATTGCCATCATGCACTAAATTACTTTTTCTTGTATTTGAACATAATTCTGAAACGTCTTGAACACAGAAAAGTGATGAGAGAATGATGAAAAACTTAATAAATTTTTAGACATTTTGAAACAGGGCAGTAACTGGTTATTTTCTGCTGTTCTCAGTTGAAGTAACTTAATTTTTTTTCCTCACTGAAATGCTTGCTTTATTGTGTCACACACAGTTGTTTGTGTAGAAAATACTTTTGATCACATTGTTAAAACCATTCTGTATGTTTTTAAATGCTAATAGAGGGCTGTTAAAATTATTCTTGCTTTCTTTTCAATAAGGTCAAACTTATATGTTATTCTATATGTTGCCATAAAGAAGCAACTTGAACTGTAAAGAGAGAATTGGCCTCAAATGTTGCTTTTGTTGTCCTAAAAACAGTGTTATTGTTAATTAAAGATACATCACTTTCTTTTTTTATCAGACATTTGCTTAATTTTTAGCAAGATAAATCAGTGTTCTAAATACTGGTCAAATACATGCTTATTTATTCAAAAGTAATTAGCCTATTTCTTGAGTGCAGTTACTGATTTTCCTAAAATGCTGCCTTCTTTTGAGATAAATTGTAGGTTTTCATGTCCTCATTGAAAACCTAAAAATTCAATCCTTCATCTACAAGTATATGTCTCAAAGGAAACAAAATTTTGCAAGTGATTTT
>WBNO01022376.1:10722-23645 GCA_013400575.1 Peucedramus taeniatus
GGCTCACATGCTTTATCTTATTTCGAGGGTTACGTCGCGCCCAGGAGCCAAGTGTCGCACCGGCGTGGCGCGTCCGGGCTTGGTCAGGCTGAGGGGTCGTCAACCCGTCATCGCTGCTTTTTGCACGGAGCATTACCGAAGCTCAGTGTATTGCCTGCCTTTTCAGGTTGCCCTGTCCCGGAAAAAAATATTCCCATTCTTGCCTTGAGTGCGTGAAGAGTGAGTTGATTTTGTTTCAACTGCATAATGCTGATGGTGAGAATTCTTGGAGCAGCCAGGCACTTCGGTACCCCTTTAAGCTCGTTACCCCCTCGGTAGCATCCGTTTAAATTCAGGTGTTACTTGTTAGAACTGGAAAACTGATAGTTATTGAAAAAAAAATCCAGAAACCGTGCAAAACGTACAAGAAAATTTGTGTTAATACAGTAGTCTTTGATGGTAGTTGTTTATTCAGTTGAAGTCTCTGAGACTAAAAAACGTTGCCATATTTTTGAAGTTTTGAGGACAGTCTTGGTTGATAAAGTTTAGTAGCTACTTAGAACATCAATGTCTTGTGTTCTTACAAGTGATACTGGATAAGGTTGTAGCACCTAATTAATGAGTATTTCAGGATGTAGGTATTTTCTTGAAAAGTAATAGGTTCCTGATTTTTTGTGCTGGAAAAGCTCCTTGCCATTTGACTTTGTCTTTGCTTTGATGACCAATTTTGTATTAAACTGGGGGGGCCTAAAAGGTGTTCTGCTGTGTGGGAACATGTGGTTGAGGAAGCACAATGTTATTAGTTTTAGCTTCAGTTTTCATTTTTCAGTTCCATGAATTCTGAATACTGAAGTTACATTCAGGTTTCTTCATCTCTTTTCTCTGACCTTTCAGAAATGTTCCTGCTATTAGGGGTGATAGCTCTAGCAGTGGACTTTGAACCTCATTTCTAGTGATTATGCATGAATAATTTTTTTGGCAAATAGAAAATTGGCAATTCTATACACACTGTGTACAACAGAATATTACTTAATTGGAGAGAAATGTAGATATTTTAAGTTTTTCCCATGATATATTATTGAGCGTTTGTAACTACGGGCACTTACCTTGAAACTACTAAGGAGTTTTATCAAATTTATTCAAATCCAACCAAGCACATCTTTAATGCCCCTTTCAAATGTCTTCTGTTTGTACCCACACTGATATTTCTGCTTCAGCAATAGATGTCTTTATTTTATGTGGTTTTATTCTGGTGGAGTGGTTGATCTTTTCCATATGCAGTGGAGATTTTTAATTGATTTAATCTTTGCAGTGGATATATCTTAAATATGCTCACATTTACATAAATATCTTCCTATTATTAGTGTAATCATGCTTGTGTAATATTTCTGCAAGTAAATTTATTGTAACTTTACCATATTAATGTAACATTGATTTTTATTATTTTTCCTGGTTTCCTTTCAATTGCTATTTTTTAAGTGAGAGGGAAAGATTTACTTCCTGCATTTCCAAAAATTGTGAACTAGTATGTTTTAAGACTGGGCTAGGTGATCTAAGTTAAAAAAAAAAAAAGACAAGACATAAAACCTTGCAGAGTATGTTCCAGCTTTCTAGATGACAATATTCAAACTACAGTGAAGGCCCAAGATGAATTCTATGCAAGTCCTTGTAATACTAAGAATTTTTGAGAGACAAATCTAAGCGTGCTTTAGCTGGGGACTAGGTAGGAAATAGGTGACATATGATCTTGTGTTCTAAAAGCCCAAGGAATAGTTCAGCTTTCTTGTGCTTTGTAAAATAAGTCAATGCCCCTGCAGATATAGACTTTGCAGTTAAAAATAGTACAAGGATGCAAGCACAAGCTCCTGTCTTGTAACAGCAATGCAGAAATGCTGCTTTTATACGTAAAACCCTTTGTCTTACAGCATAATGGCTTTTGATTATATTTGTGGCCAGTGATGTTCTTCATAGCAATAAAGCCGATTGTGAGCTAATGGATAAACTCAATTTGTGATGAATATACGTTTCAGTATTGCTTTAATGTCATCTTCACTTTTGCTGAAATGCCTTTCTAATAGATAGATGCTAGTGTCTGCAGAGGACAGTGAGTGTTACCAGCTGTTGCTAACATTTGAAAAATGTGAGAATGTTGCTTTAGTGCACAGATTTCTTTTTCTAACAGCCTCCAAATCAATTGAAAAATCATAAAGCTGTCCAGCAGGATTAGCTGATGGTGTTTTGGGTTTTGACATCTGTAGTTCTGTTTCTGAAGGAAGCTGCTACATGTTTTTTTGATCCTGCCTGTGTAAAATCTACCTAATTTGACCCACTCAGGAGGATTAGTTCTGGAGAAGCTGGCATAAGACAATTTGTAAGTTTTAGCTACTACAGCTGGTGGGCCAGATCAGGATGTTTTGTTGACTAATCCATACTGAAAGTCATGCCAAGTCTCTGGTGGCTAAATAACATGAGTAGGCTTCTTGAGTGATTCCCACTGAAGCTCAGACAAACTGCCAATACAGAGCAAGCTGCTTTTGCTCAGTAAGAATTGTTTTTTATTTGTAGGGTCTACTTGCATCTATGCTTACAGAACAACTAAATGCAATGTTAAATCTATCAGAATCTGTGATAAGAGACATAATTGCTAGTTGTTGGTCTTCACTGTACTTGGAAGAAGAGCACATGTTTCCGTATAGACTTTCTGACCTAGAGCTCTGCAGTAAGTACATCTTGGAAAGATGACCTCAGTGAAACACCTGGCTTTAGTAGTCAGTGTTTTATATGGTCTGCAGGTTTTCAGCTTTAAAATCAAGCAAGAGAGAAACAGCTCACAGCAGAAATCTGAAGTATGCTTTCTCAGAAACTTACTTCAAAAACTTAACATGGCATTAGAGTTTTTAAATATCTCACAGTCTAAATTCAACTTGGCTGGCAAAATATGTGGAGTTTTAAGAGCAGTAATTACATAATGTGGAAAATTGTAATGGGAAGATCTTAGTTTTGTATGTTTGATAATTGTGAATTGGGAACAAGCTGAAGTTTTCCAGATGGAGAGTAAACTAGTGTCGTACTGTTTTCTTTTCTGTCTGAGCCTTGTGGTACTCCTGTACTTAAGCAGCAGGGGTTTTAATTTGCTTTGGTAGTCACAGTAAGCCCCAATGTAATGAGGGTTTGAAAAAAGCTGTGGTTTCTTGATGAAAGTGGGGATGAGACTTAGGTGTTTAAATGTACTGGCAGTGAGCATGCCAGCCAAGGATCAGAATGAGAATTTTAGGTAGTCTTGAACTTCATGTAAAACATTGGTGATGTCAGTTCTTCATTCCATCACACAGTCAAGATATTGCTCAAATAGTCCAGCTGCTGATCAGAAACTGCAGATGCTCTTAGACTAGATGAAGCTCTAAGATGTTGCAAGAATGAGTAGCTTGATTTGCTGCAGTTAGCAAAAAAACAGGTATATCTGTGTAAACCCACTGGGTCTGCCCAAATGATGCAGAAGCTAGAAAATACTGAGGTGGTGGAACAGTTACGGATCGTGTTAAGGCTGAAAGATGCTTTACTTACTTCTTCAGGAGAGCATGGAGTAGAGGTAGAAAGAAAGCATTGTACAATGGAAGGTAACTGAATTGCTGTAACATATTGTAAAGTGTGCATATGCAGTCTTGCAAATACTTACTACCTAAGTACTGGCAAGAGGGAACGCTTTAACATTTAAATACATTGTGAGACAGTCTACACAGAGGTAGGAAGGAGTACTCATGGTGTCCTGGAGTATTCACTGTGATGTGTTGAGCAGCCTTTCTGTAGGTCTGTGCTGGCTGCATTTGCTTTCAGACTGCTCCAGATGAGTTTTGTTTTTGCTAAGTCCTTACTCTGATTTGGCTGAATAAGCTTTATGTATTTTTATGGAATGAAATTGCTATTGAATGATTGCAGGAGTACTGATGTTCTTCTGTGCCTTAAATCTTGATGTCAGAAAGGAAGTTAGTAGGATTTGTTTTACAGAATGGAAGAAGAGAATTTTTCTTGGAAATTCAAATAAGTGTTTAGAGGCAAGTGCCTTAGTCACTTCCTCTTAAAAGGGTTGAGAGAAGGAGATTGAGTCATGGAAAGGGAAAGGTAATGTAAATTAAATTTCTCTACCAGTAGTGTCCCTGCTAATTGTATTTTGCAATACTATTATAATATATTTTTTCAGAAGTAGAATTGTGTACTAGAAGGGTTGATTGGAGTAGACTTTTCTGTGTTGGTTTTTTTTTTTAATTGCCTGTTGTTTATTATTTATATTGATGAAAATTTATGCAATATTACCTGGAAGGAGGTAGAGGAGGAGTCAGGTCAGAAGATAGTTTGGATGCTCTATGCCATTTCTACCTAGCTGCATTGGCATGATGAGGTAGAGATTTCAGTAGGTTTCGCAGGTATTCAGACTGTGTCTACATGTCATGGGGAATAAACATTTGAAATTGGCTTCTTGGGCTGGCTTTGCCTCTAATTCCTAAATGAGTAGCAGATACATTCCAAACCTTCACATTCATGGTACCTGAGTTTTTTTAGGGAAAAACTCTCTGCTTCTCTAAGTCCTGAGCTTAGACTTGTTTCTCCATATACTGGGATTTGTGGGATTTGGACAATCAGCTTTGCTGTCCAGGAGGCTGTTTCTATGTAATGTTATGGACAGCTTGCTGTTTAAATACCGTAATGTAAATAAAATTGGCTAAGGATCTATGTCGTGATAGCATCTGTTGTTAATAATGTAACTATAAAGTGCCTTCAAGAAATGGTTCCCTGATTTAGACTTGGTGTGGTGGATATCAAAATTAATGAATTAAATATCTAAGCACCAGAAAAAGGGCAAGGGTTTGTCTGCCTACTCTTCAAACTTGGCCTTATAAGCTTGCCACTTGTAGGTTTGTGTTTGTGGCATGATTTTTAGTTTCAGTACCAAAGAGGAGAACTTTTCCTAATATTTCTTGTGATTAACTTATTTTCTGAAAGCATTCTTGAAATTATGGTCTTATCCCTTACAAGCTGCAGGAATAGCTGTGCCTGGACTTGAGCAGCATCTTTGGAGAAAGGTGTGCTGAATGGTGAGACAGTCTTTGATAGCTCGTGGAACCAGTGGATTGAAAATGTCCCTGTTCACCTACAGAAGTAGTTAAGGCTCCTTGCACCACTGCTCCAGATGACCTTGTGAGAAGTGTGTTCAAAGTGGTGAGGAGGAGGAGAAGAAGGTGATCCCTTATATCTCTGGTCTAGTAAAAAGTATTTCTGCTTAATAGAGAAGGGAAGATGGATGCAGGAGAGAGTAGGTATTGTGGCCATCTGTCTTGGCAGAGGAGAAGATTGTTAATGGGGTATTTCGATTTTTGAAGTTGCTTTGAGCATAGGCATACGTAGCCATTGCACTGAAATGGGCACTATATTGCAGGAATGGTAGAGTATGTTTGTTTCCATTTTATTTTTGTAATGAAGTCTTTCTTTCAGTGCCATCCATTTTTTTGTCCTCTTGAAATGCTGGAAAATTAATGCTGTGACTTCTGTTTTTATTATCCATTTCCATTAAATTTCATATGTATCAACTCAGCCCAGTTTAAAGGTGGAGCAAGATCTTGGGATTTATTTAAATTTTCTGTATCTGCTGTTCATCTCCAGTCTTGATCCAGCAAGCATAACTAGAATATGAATATTTACTGCTTGCATATCACGGTTTATTTAAGAAAGGCTTTTAAATCTTTTAAATCTTAAAATCCTAGTACCTGCTATAATTGTAATTAAGGGTATTATTTTTACCTCTAGTAATGTGTAGAAATCTTATCAAATATCCTGGTGTGGTTCATTTCTACCCAGATAAGCATTAGAAGCTGCTTTCTGTTTCCAAAACAGAGAGAACTAAAGTCATAACTCTAAAACACCATATGCTGCTTGTAAAAGACTATGCATGTACTGCATGCATGCAGTAGAGAAGAAATTAGTGTATTAATGAGTTTGACTTCTTAATTTTTATGTGCTTGTACCTTGAACTGCAAGCCCAAATTGAGGTCCTGACCTAAAACTGCTGTTGCTAATCTGGCCAGAGCACCCATTCTGAAGGGAACTGGAAAACTGCTGACCAAGTGAACTGCACAAAGTGAAGAAGACTGTAGAAGCTGCTTTTGCATTCAGATAGCTAAACTGTGAAATTTGGCGTAGCAATAGCACTTGCCTTGGACTGCATCCATGGTTGAGCTGTTAGTAGGCAAGATGAGAATTACAGCCTCATTAACCAACTGAGTAGCTGATTTTTTTCTGTAACAGTTGAGCAAACTGAAAGAAAATTAAATGGAGTCATGCTTGTCTTTTGCTAAAGGCTATTTTTATAAGAAAAGTGGTTCTTGTAGTGAAATTCCTCTGAACCAGTGCAGCTGATCGATATAAAACTAGCCATCATGGTGGAAATCAGTGGTTTTTGTTTGTTTGTTTGTTTTTTTTTTTTTTTTTTTAATATACCTCTGGTGATCAAGAATCTCTTCTCTGCCGAAGTTATAACTGGGCTGTAGGTTTTCTTTTTTTGTGTGAAAAGTTTCATGTGCAACGCAAATGTTTGACATGGTGACTGTTTCTACATTGAATGGTAACATTCAAAGCTTTGAGCAACCTAATCTGGTTGATACTGCTACTGGTGGCACAGGTGTTGGAACTAGATGATTTGAAGATTGCTTCTAACCCAGACCATTCTGTGAATCTACAGGGATTTTCTGTGCAAGTTTGTTAGTGTTGGAAGAGTAGAACTAGCTGTTACAAAAGGAGTAGATACTGCAGACTTGCTGTGGCAAAAATACAACCTGTTTTGCTTTTGTGGATACAGTTTTTTTGATCTTTACAAATACTGTGTGTTGTTAAACCAGGTGGAGTAAGGATTACTTGTTTTGAAACATTTTTAGGTGTTCTGAAATGAGTAATGTCAATGTTCCTGAAGAACATTGCATTGAAGAAATGCTAAGTCAAATTGCCTGTCTTTGGAGTTAATTGCATAGAATGATTGCATGCATCAGGTTTCCTGCTTGAAGCAGTGCTTGAGAACAGAAAATGAGTTGATAGTGTTTGCAGAAGTTTTTTTTTTTTTTACTTAAATTAACTGTGCAGTATCAGATTTAGCTTACATGTCTGCATATCTTGAGTAATCTTTGTGTGTTCTGAAAGAGTGTCCAAGATCAGGGACCTAATTTTCATGGTTGCTGGTACTACTTGCTCAATTATTAAAATACTGAAAATTAATGACCATCTAATTGTAGCTTTCCTCCTGTTTTATAAATTGGGTTGACTTGCCCTTTTAAAATTTGATTTATGTATCTTTTCATGACTTGCTTGACCTAAGATGGCTGTGTTGTTTTTATCTGCATGCATCTCAAAAAATCTGCTTGTCAGGGTATTAGGAAGAGCTGTAGACATGTGGTTATTCATATGTTCAGTCCAAATTAGGATAACTGTGAGTAAACTGCTATGAAATGCAGTACATGCAGGCAGGATTTCACACTGACCTACACGAAAGGATGTGAAATGGTACACTCAGGAACAGCATGATACTGCCTGGGCAGCTTCAAACACTTGAGTGTGAGTGGTACATGTTTGCCATGAGTGATATGTATGGACTGAAGAGTTAGTTAATTTTCCTTAGAAAAACACAGGTATTGTACAGCAGGATTAATAAGAGGGGGAATAAGAGCCTCAGTTTCATGAAACATGAGAAGTGTTGCGGATGTAGCAAAGAGATGAAGATACCTTTCATATCTGAATGCAATATGAATAGTTTGAGTGGTGCTGAAATTTTGCTTGTTACCCAAATTTATGAATTTGTGAACCTAATCAGCCTCCTCATCTGTCTGTTCAAGGTATGCTTGACTCCATGTAACTTTTAATGTTGTTTTGAAAACTCATCAGACCTGGCAGTGATGCCAGCAGGGCTAGGGGCAGAAAGCCCTGAGCCCTGGCGGGCAGTGCGCTCAGTTGGGCCACAGAGAGAGGGGGTGAAGGAAAGCTTTTCTTTCCACGAGAACTGCTGGGCAGTGGGCCTGGTGTCCACTGAGATGGATGGTGCTGTTTCCCTCCTTGGAGAGTTTTCAGCCCATACAGTATAAATGCCTGAGCAGTCTCACCATGTGGCTGATCTTGCTGTGGGTGGGGGGTGAGACTGGAGATGGCTTGAAGTTCCTACTGACCTAAATGACTCATCTGTCTACCACTTTTGCCAACAAAACAAAATGCATTTACTGGGCAGAGAACTGAGGCATGGCAGAGTTTGGGTCTTAAAAAAAAACAAAAAGAAACAAGCTCAGCTGTGGTTGAGCCAGAAACACCAGCACAATATGAAACTGGTGGCTCTTCTTATGGGTGCATTTCTAGGTGAAATTCAGTCACTTGCACAGTTTTAACAGTTGTAACACTGCTTTGAAACTCTTCCAGTCCTTCAGTCTTTAGGTATTTGGGATAGTAATTGGGCAAAAATACTGCTAGCTACTATATACTGCCCTTATGAGTCTACTTTACGCTTAGAGCATATCATCAGTCAGCACTTTTTCAACAAACTTTTTCATCAATGGTAGTAGACCTAAATGTTTACTGATTCTTAGGGGTTGTATAACACTGCTCTTTTGAGAGAAAATAATTTAGTTGTCTTTTCCTCTGTGCAAGTTGACTTATTAAAGGAGTAAACTGATCTGTCTGAACTTGTTTTCCTGGTGGAGATCAGCCTAGAGGCACACATATTTAGATTTTTAAAGTAGTCTCAAGAGGTCTCTGGGAGCTGAAAGTATGTACCTTTGCATGAACCACTTAAGAGCAGTGGGTGTCAGAAGGGTTTTCTAAAAATCTTTAAGGGCAGTTCTGGGCCAAATGGCAGTCCTTTGACAACTGGAATGATTAGTGTGATGATGTTAGTGATGACCTCTCTGTATAAAAGGTGAGCTATACCAAGCAAGCTACTGGCCAACAGTGGCCCAGTCGGCGTCAAGTAGAAGATACTCAAAATTGTTGCTTATATAACAGTTTAAATGTGAGGTTTGATGCCTTTTGCTTGGTTTGGGTATTTTTTTTTATTGTTTTGTCCAGGTGGGTTTTTTTGTTCGTGGGGTTTTTTGTTTGGTTTTGTTATTTTGGTTTTTGTGGGTTTTTTATTTTTATTTGGGGTTTTTTTGGGGGGGAATATTGGTCCAGATGGCAAAGGGCATTTTGGGCACACTTCTAAAATAACACGTCTGAGTTTTGGCCTTGTTTAGACTTAGAATTCTGAGACAGGCTGTATCATGTTGTGTGGATCAGGATGCCTTGGTGTGGGTAATATCTTTCTTTGCTTGTTAGGACACCTTTTGATGGAGTACGAGAGGAAATGTGGCTTAAAAGCAGATGAAAAATGGGAAGATGTGGCTAATGAGTCAGGAGATGAAAAATGGCTGTAAAGACTGAAGTGTATCTGTTCATGGCGCAGTATCAGTCTGATATATTTTATGGTGTGTTAGACTTTACTATCCCTGTTTATCCACATGTAACTTCTGAATTTCTAGCTTCCTGATTTCTGGAAGTGACTGTGGCATTATATAGTTAAATGGTGACTTAAAGAGGAGAAGCAAAGGACTAGGTACATATATGTGCTTTTGTGCAAGGGGGACTTCTGTATAGCAAGTAAAAACTGTAATACTTTTGTCTAAAACTATTTCAGACAATAATGCTTCTGTCACATTCTTCTGCGCACAGTTATGAGCTGGTAATGTGTGAAAGGTGTGCATTTTTGCCAATTAACAATATGCGACCAATTGATCACAACTTGTTTGTATCAACAGTACCTTATTTGCTGTCCATTGTTCTGTGTTATATTATACTGGGTGATCTCAGGAGGATTAGGCTGCAGAGATACGGTAAGGAACTCCTGACAATGAAAGGAAGTGATAGCAGAGAGGGTAAGGATTGTAAATAGCTAAGGTATTGCTTCTGGCTCATGTACTTTAATAATAGCTAACTGCCCTTTTTCTGTGTGTACTCCACTTTGCTTCAAAATTATTTTACTTGAAATATTATACAGACAATTCTCTTAGACCTTGGAGGTAGGAAGAAATGGAATGTATGTTTAAGCAGCTTATGCCAGTGTCTTCTGTGGGATAAACAGTAGTGGTCATGAAAACCAGTTTTTTTCCCTGAAGGGTTATGAAGGATTGGAAAACATAACTGAACATGAAGTTGTTTTTCATCTTCACTTTCATAATTACATGTTCTTCTCTGCCTGCTGTCCTTTGAGTGAAGTAATGTGAGTGGCCTCTAAAGGCACTGAAAAACAAGTATCATAGAATGGTTTGGGCTGGAAGGGACCTTTAAAGGTCACATAGTACAACTCTCCTGCAAAGAGGAGGGGCATCTTAGGTTTGCTCTGAGTCTCATCTAATCTGACTGTGAATATTTCCAGGAATGGGGCATCTGTCACCTCTGCAGGCAGCCTGTTAAATTGTTCTGTCTGTCCCTGTGTGTCAGCCACACCATACAGCTTGGTGTTGACAGTCTTGACCTGCAATTCTAAGACATTCTGCCTCATGACCATTTTTGCTCCATAGCAGTTTGGAGTATCTGTGCGGATAAAACCCACAATGGTTGCTGTCTTCTGTACTCATGGTGAATATTAAAGCGTATGTTAAGATGAACAAGAAATTTTTCTCCTTAAATTGGAGGAGATAAGTGGATCTAAAACTGCTCAACTGCTAGTAACTAGCCATTGTAGTGTTATCCCAGAGGATTGTAACTAGTGGCACAGAGTCCAGTTGGAGGCCTGTTTGTAGTGGTGTCTCCCAGTGTTCAATAGTGGGCCCAGTCTTGTTTAATTAATCCATCAATGACTTAAATGAAGGGGCAGAGGCCTCCTCAGCAATTTCACTGAACACAAAGCTGGGAGGAGTGGTCGATAGCCCAAGGCTGTGCAGCCCTTCAGAAGGACCTCAACAGCCTGGAGAGATGGGCACAGAGGAACCTTCTGAAACTCAGCCAAGGCAAATGCAGGGTCCTGCAGCTGGGGAGGAACAACCCCAGGCAGCAGCACAGGCCGGGGGTGACCTGCTGGGAAGCAGCTCTGCAGAGAAGGAGCTGGGGGTTCTGGTGGACAACAAGGTCTCTCCATGAGCCAGCAGTGTGCCCTGGTGGCCAAGGCCAGTGATAACTTAGAGTGCCTTAGGACAAGCATTGCCAGGAGGTCAAGGGAGGTGACCCTGCCCCTCTACTCAGCCTTGCTGAGGCCTCACCTGGAACGCTGTATCCAGTTCTGGACATCTCAGCACAAGAGAGACATGGAGCTTCTGGAGTGGGTCCAGCAGAGGGTGACAAAGATGATGTAGGGACTGGAGCATCTCTCTTACAGGGAAAGGCTGAGAGAGCTGGGCCTCTTCAGCCTCAAGAAGAGACAACTGAGGGGGGACCCCATCAATGTCTGTGAGTACCTTAGGGGAGGGTGTCAAGAGATAATAGCCAGGTTGTGGTGCAAAGCAATAGGATGAGAGGCAATGGGCAGAAATGAATGCGCAGCAAGTTCCACCTGAGTAAAAACTTCTTTACTGTCTGGATGACTGCACATTGGAACAGGCTGTCCAGACAAGTGATGGAGTCTCCCTCACAGATATTCTCAAGAACCATCTGGATGTAATCCTGTGCAATAGTGCTCTAGGATGAAGCTACCAGAGCAGGGAGGTTGGACAAGGTGACCCATTGTGGTCCAACCTTACCTGTTCTATGCTTCAGTTAATGTTTTGGCTTAACAGAATTAGTGGCAAAGTCTTGTTTTCTCTCCCTTTCTGTTTGCCACTTTTCTAAGGAAAAGCTTATTGCTCAGGATTTAATCCTGAGTCATTTTGATGCATTGGAGTGACCAAACAGGTAATGGTGGGGCTAGCAAACATCCAACTATGCAAATAAAATGTGTGAGTAATGATATGAAGAAGCTTGCTCTATCAATGCAAGCTGCAGAATCCAGTTGTGAACAAGTACAAAAGAAAATTGAGAAGCCTGGATAGAGACTGATATTGTAGGGAAAGATAAAACCTCCAGTTGTGTAGTAGTCAGATGAAACTCTTGCATATCCTTAGTTAATGCTTCTTCTGTGACTAAATGTTGAGATTGTTCTGCCACAGAGGCTGCTCAATAATATCTAGGAGAGACCTTTAATCTCATCCTTTCCAAATAACATCAAGAAGGAATTGTATAAAATGAGTACTTGATCACCCTCTTCTAGAGAAGCTGATATGAATTTTTAAACATCTTTTCAGTCCAGTGAGTTGTAATAACTTTACAGCTTAATTAAAAATAGCCTCTCCTCAAGGTCCATTTCTGTAGCAAACCAGCATAATGGCATCAGTGTATTAAGGAGAGTGTCACTTGGCATGCTCTGGATGGCAAGCAGCTGGCAGGGTCTGTAGCTCTTTAAAAGTACACATTATGACAGTTACCTGCAGTATATTTTCCTGGAACTGTTTTGCTGTTTTATGATTAGGAAGTGCTTATGATCTACTGTACTGTATAGGTATAGTCAGAGTACAGCCTTTTGCTGTCTATTCAATATTTTCCTGCCTTTAAAAAAATATTTATTATAAAACTTGCTTAAGCCAAGTGTATTCACCCTTGAAACCTGCAGTACTAGTACTGCTGTGTAATAGTAAAACTGTGGTTGTCACATTCCTCTGAACATAATTCCTTCACTTTTATCCTGAGAAATTGAAAAGGCAGACACAGGCTCCACAGATGGGAAAAACAATCCTTATCTCATTCCTTCTCCTGTGTTTTGCTCATGTGGAATGTGTTAGGAATTTGTTTACCTGAATTGATGAGCCTGATTGGGCTCTGGTGTCAGTTGTTTTCAATCACTGAGCAGTGGTCACACAAGTTGTTTTGAGACTCTAGAAGGAGTCACAAATTCCATTATTATTATCTTTCTAGCCTTC